>LDAU01000057.1:97081-687877 GCA_001447515.1 Pseudocohnilembus persalinus
AAAAAAAATTTTTATTTACTAATCTAGATTCTACGACTATAACGGTATTTGCTATTAATGTGAATTTCCCTGTGCAAACTGTAAAGACTCTTCCACATCCTGCTTAACTTGTCAACCAAGAGCCAACATCCAAGCAGCTCCTTCCTGCGAGTGTTTACCAGGCTTTTACGAAGATTCAGTTACAAAAGACTGTTTGCCCTGCAGCGCTGCTTGTTAAGAGTGTTCTGATTTTTCCACTTGTACAATTTGTGCTTCAGGTTTAAAAAGAGACTATTTACTTCCTGATTGCGGCTGTTTACCTGGCTATTTTAACGACCCTGCTTAAAATGACTGCTAAAATTGCCCTATTGGCTGTGAAACTTGTGATGAAAACGGAAATTGCATAACTTGTTCACATGCTACTAGAGATATAGATTTTAATTGTGCCTGTTTAGATGGATACTTTGATAATGGAGTCGATAAAGCTTGCTAATAATGTGATAATTAATGTGGAACCTGTGCTACTTCGCCTGATAATTGCCAAACCTGCGCAAATGCCTTGAGACTCTCCACTCCTAATTGTGAATGTAAGTTCTAAAATTTATATTTAAATTTATTAATTTATTGAAAAAAATTGTAATTTAAATTATATAAATTTATTGAAAAAAAAATCATTTTTTTAATTTTAGGCCCTAGTTTATTTTATAGCTAACCAACTTCAAGCGAATGCTTTGAATGCGAATATCCTTGCTTGGATTGTTCTGATTAAAAAACTTGTTTAACTTGCATTGATACAATAAATAGAGACCCCTTGACTTGTAAATGTAGCTCGGGATTTTTTGATAATGGAAGTTTTTGTGAAAGTATTTCGAAAAATTTTAAAATTTTTTATAAGTTAAATTTAATTTCTTATTCAATTAAATTTAATTTTTTACTCATTTAAATTAATTTTTTATTCAATTAAATTATTAGGATGTGATCCTATTTGTCTGGAATGCTCTGGTTAATCAAATATGTGTTTAGTTTGTGCATCTGGTGTTAACAGGTCTTCTACCTTACCAAAATGCAATTGTGATAGCGGATATATTTCACAATATGTATCTTCTGACTGCATAGGTGAAAAATTAATTCTAAAATAATATATTATTAAATAATTTATTTTATATATTTAAAATTTTCATAGATCAAAGTTATTGTTATCTTTCCCATTATTATTTTGTTTAAACCGATATTTAAACCTACTAATTCCAAATTCAAGAAAACATTAAATTATCTGATAGCATTCTCGACTTAAAATACACAGAATTTTCTTCAGAATTGTGTAGTCTTTTACTAAACCAGTCCTTCATTTCCTAATTCGGACAAAACCCTAAATGTTTACTATAATAAAGAAGCGGATCCCTAAAATTCAACCTCTCAATTAAATCTTCATTTTTAACAAAATTTTAACCAGGAGATTCTTTAATATTTAATTAAAATACCATATTTTTATTAGATTGTTACTAATAAAACTCTTCTTTAACTCAAATGGACTAAATGGGCCAATCTGCAATTTCCATAACCTAAATTCCAACTGCAAAAATTATCGGTAGCAATTTTTACTCAAGCTGTGAAAAAATATAGTTATCTTTACTTTAAGAATCTAATTACGGTTAAAAATAATTATTAGATATTTAATGGCAATTTTAAAGCCCAAGTTCAACTTCTAGTTAAATTATATAAGATAATATAGATGCATTAAATATATAAATATCGAATTTAGGATTAAATGGACAAAATTAATTTGTATTTCCTATTGATCAAATGATAGAATATCATTAATATGTTATTAGTGTAATTTTTAAAAATTTCTGGGGACAATTAGGATTCGCAACTAAAACTATCCAAATTACACATAATAATAATTATTATATCGACTTAACTGTTTTTAATCTTGGAAATTTAATTTTTAACGTAAATAAAGATAATTAGATAGTTTTTTAAGCTACTTTAAACAACTGTAGTGGAATTTCTATAAATAAAAAAATGAACTATAAAATATGGGATTCAGATCCCTATAGCACTTAAAACTAGCTTTTATAAGAAGGCTCAACCGATAACACAATTTAAATTTTTAATTTTGACATAGAAGCTTTTACTTATACTGAAGGTACTTATTACTTACTTGTGTAAATTTATGTCAATTAATAACAAATAAAATAGTAATTGATAGAATTTACGTTTAAACCGCTCGAATTAACTGCGTATATAAAATACGGAGACAATAAAGAAATTCCTTTATCAAGTGATATAATTTTAAGTGTAAATTAAATTATAATTATAATGAATTTTTCAATTAATAATTTTTATTTATTTTATTTTATTTTATAAATAACAAAATTTGAAATAATATTTAATTATAATTAGGCAGCCTTCTTTGATAATTAAACACCTTAAAATCAAAAATTATCTGGTGCTATAATATAATGGACTTGTATTGATCCTGAAACAGGAATAAATTGCTAAGATATATAAGATAATTATATATAAATATAATAAAAACAAACTGTTACTATTGACTCTTCCTTATTTAAATTAAACTAAAAGCTAAATTTTAATTTAGAAGTTTCTTACAATGGTTTAGTATCTTAAGACAGTCAATAAATAGTAATCGTTGAAAATGGTAATTAAAAATCAATAAATAATTATTAAATTTTATTAATTTTTTTAAATTTTTATATATTTTAAGTTTACGGCTATGAAAATATAAATATCGAAATTTCCAATTTAGTACAGGGCAAACCTGTAAATAAAAATTAAATTTTATAAGTAGATATACTTTTAGAAGATTAAAATGATATTGAAAATTATACAATTTACATATAAATTTTCTATTTGGGACAAATTTAAGCTGCTAAATACTTTAATTACCTTTCATTCGACTTCATAATAGCAGAATTATTTGACTCTTTTTAACTTGGAAACCCTTATATTTAATTAAAAGTTTTTGTTAAAAATATATATGTTAACTTTTTATACAGCACTACCTTTAATATAGAAGTAAATTTCATTTAAGTTTCATTTATTTATTTATTTTAGAAAATAATTTTATCATTTCATTATTTATATAGATAAATTTCCCTCCTACTATTGGTGATATAATAGTTAATAATTATAATTACAATGCTTTAACTGAAACCTTATCCATTTCTTGTGAAAATTCATATGGTAAGTTAATTTTAATATAATTTTAAGATAATTTTTTTCTATTAATTAATTACATTTTTATTTTATTTAAAGATGAGTAAGAACCGCTTTATTATAAATTTATTTATTACTACAGTTCTAGTGATTTTTAAAACGAAATAGAAATGGGCTATTTACCCAACGCATAAAATAATGTTTTAATATAAGACTTTTCTTATTAAAATACGATAAATCCTATATTACCTTCTAGCTAAGACCCGAATAATATTATAATTTTGATGGTTATTGTATAAGATGAATTAGGTGCCACTACTAATAAAACTGTATAAATAAATACAGTACCTTCAACCTAAATAAACTATAAAAATTAATATAATTAGATTATTTCAAAAATAAATAATAATAAATACACAAATAATCTCAAATAAATTAACGATTTAAATAGTCTACTTTCTGAATTTTATAATAATTAAAAAGAATTAAGCTAAACCGTTTAAATTGACGCTCTACTGATTTATTAAACCTTAACTGATTTATAAAAAACTACTAATAATTTTTTGATTTCCTAATAAATAGTATAGTTAATGACAAGCCTATTAAATAATAGCTTAGATTAAACAATTATAATAAATGAATAAATTTTCGAAAATTTGAAACAAATTTATAGTATAACATAAAACTGTTATAAAAATTTAATTGTTGAAAATTCTAGCTTTGATTCTAGAAATAGCTATTCACATACATGGGAAAATTAAAATGATTAATAAACCTACTTTTTATAATTGTATAAAAATTTAGATTTCCTAAATGCTGTACTAAATTACTAAAATGGTAAGCTATTTTTTTTTAATTTATTTAATAAAAAATTTTAATTTTTTAAAAATAATAAAGCATATTAGCATAATATTGATCAAAATAAAAGAATTTTGGCTACTAATTAAGAAAATCACTAATATATCGATAAAATTATAGAAATAATAGGCTCAATTTACAATTAAAATATACTTCCAAATTCTAAATAAATAGTTTATTCAGGAAATTAATTAAACTTATTTTTCGCTAGATTTTCTAATTAAAATATTAAACAACTATTTTTCCCAAATTAAGCTGCAGATATTTTGTATGCAAAAACGGATAATAGATACCAAAAATATAAATAATACCAAAATATAAATAAAGATAAAAAAATATAAAATTTTGAATTTTATGATACAAATTTAGATTCTGGTTTGCAAAGTCATTTAATATATGCAATAAATTTTAGAGAATATTAATATACCACTGAATTATTATCTTATTTAAACCTGGAAAAATATAAAAATTAGCAGGTTTTTGTTTAAAAATTAGAAATTAAACTACAAAATAATGACTAACATATCAATTTATTTACAGAAAAACTTATACCTCTAAAAAATAATGTTAAATATTCTTTGGCTTTTAATTACCCATAATCAGAGTAAAAACAAAATTTAGAAATTTTTGCTTGTATATAATATGATGAACAGAATTAAAATTGGAATAAAGGTAATATAGATAAATAAATAAAATATGATATCATACTATATTATGAGATTTTCTTTTTTCATATATATATATTTATTTTTATTTTTATATTAAAAATATTTTTTTGTTTTTATATATTTTAATATAATTTTATTGTATAAAGATACCTGTGAAATTGATATTAATCAGAATTAGTAAATGGTATACTGCAATTGTTAGGAATTTGGTTATACTACTGTAATATAAGATGATAAACATTTATTCTATGAAAAATCTATCGAAGATAAGTAATTTATATATATAAATAATAGAAAAAAAAATATGATTTATTTTTGAAATTATAATATTTTTTTATAGTTCTATTACTTTCTCTTAAATATTTACATCTTGGATTTTCTATATTCTATTAGCTTACTTTATATTTGAAGTATACTGTCTTTATAAAGGTTATAAATTAGATCAAAATGATAGTAAAAAAGTATAAAATTTAAAAAAATTCTAGGAGAAAGAAAATAAAAAAAATTAAACCACAGAAAATAAATCAAATGGTTAAGAAATTTAAAAATACCAAAATTTAAATAAAAACACAGAAAACTTAACTACAGTTTCAAATAACCAATATACTGCTAATTTAATAACGAATCAAAATTTAACTGAATAAAATAGTAGTCCCCTAAATTTTTAATAAGATAATTAAAGTCAAATGATATATTTAGATTCAAAAATTCCAGCTGTTTAAAATAATTCTAAAAGCGAAAAAAGCTTAGATGAACTTAAATTAACTTAATTTAGCTACCAAAATCAAAAAAAACTAAAAAACTATAAAAGCCATAATGGTGATAGAAATAACAAGAGAAGACAAAGAAATCTAAATAGAAAATACGATTTTTAAATTGAATCAAGTTAAAATGCTATAAATAATACTATAAATAATAATTTAAATAATAATTAAAATGAATTTACTACTATTGGAGATTCAGAAACAATATAAAGTTAAAAAGATGGTTTAAATACCATTTCAATAAATTACGAGTCGAGTTAAAATTTACAGCCAAAAAATAGCTAAAGTTTAATATAATAAAAAATAAAAAAAAAGAGTAATTATAACCTAAGCTAATCCTTAGAAGAAAAAATTTTTAAAGCGCAAAATTTTAAACAAGAATAAGATAAAAATTAAAATTTAAATTAAAAAAAAAGTAGTGTTTTTTAATAAAATTTAGACCTAATTGCGCTTGACGACTCTTAATAAGATTAATAAGCAAATAAAAATATTTTTTTTAATAAATAAGAAAATAATAATAATTATAATAAATAAAATTTCAGTTCTTTTTCGTAATTTTAAACTTCTATGAATCAGCTAAAAATGCAGGATTTTAATGGATAAATAAAAGAAATAGACCTAGAACATGAATAAGATAACGAATAAAATTAATCTATTTAATTCGAAAGTAGTGTTATTGAATAAAGTTTTTCACAGGAAAATTAATAAAATGAAAAAGAATTTAGTGATAAAATAATACAATAAAATGTAAAAATTAGATATGATGAATAAAATTAAAACTTAGAAACTATAGATTTCTAATAAGATCATTAAAGTGAAAAGTAAAATTACAATAAATAAAGTAATTTAATTGAAATTTCAGATGATGATTGTGATTAGTATTTTGAATAATAGTAAAAAAATTACGAAAAATAGAGAAATATTAATAAAAAAATAAAATTTGACCTTAAACCTAATTAAGATGGTGTTAACTAAAATAGTGCTAATTAAATTAAATAACAAAATTTAGATGAAAAAAAAAATAAAGAATTAAATAGCCAAAATAAAGTCAAAATGTTTAAAAATAATAAAGTGCCCTTAAAATTCAATTTTAAAGTAAATGACAAATTTTTTAATCTTATTTAAAATATTTTGTATATGTTATAATTTTTTTTTTTTTTAAATTAATTTAATTATATCATAATAATAATGATAATAATTACATTAATTGTCTAGATATATGGAGAATTTTGGTCTATTTTTACCGTTTATGATCAAAATATTTACAGGCCTTTACGACTATCCCTTTACTTTATGAGATTCTTTTTAACGATGTTATTTATATCTTTTATAATTTAGGTAATATATAAATATAAATATTAATAAGATTATACATTAATTATATAATTTTTTTAATATAATATTAAAAATAAATTAATTTAACTAAATAAAAGAACAAAGAAAGCACAAGTTAGCTGACTTTAATTATTGTACTTGGAATTATTTATCTTTACTGCTTTTCTTTGATGAACATTTTATTTAGCAAGTTAATTAGAAAATATATAAAAACATCATTAATGCAATTTATTATCATTTCAGTTATTTTAGTTATTTAATTAGTTTTTGTAGCCCTTATTCTTATGAAAGTATACAATATTGATGCTTAAGTTTCTAATTAGTAAAAAAATATTAAAATTTTTATTTTAAATTTAATAATTTTAAAAATAATTTTATAATTAAATTATTAAAAAAATAGGTGGACAATAGGAACTTTAGTATTTTTACCAATTGAATTTGTATTTATTTAATTATTTAAATCCATCTTTATGTACCTTATATTTAAATAAATAGAACCACTGAGTTTAAATAATATATTTTCAGTAAGTTGGATCAATAGTTTGGTTTATCAAATTTGATTAAAATAAAATTTTAGTAATTATTAAATATAATAAAGTTTAATTTGTAATAAATAGTAAAATATTAATAGTTATACAATATATAATAAATTAATATTATATTATATAAATTTATTGCGTTTTAAACTGAAAATATTAATAAAATGTGATATTCATATAATATTAAAAAAATGTATATATTTCATTTATATAGAGCTGCAAATTTGTCTAAACCTCCGTTTTATTTATTTTTCATCATTTATTAATAATCTTGGTCATTTTAATATTCATTAATTTTAGGTTATTATTTTTTGTATTTTTCACCAAACTGGTCTAATGCACCTCCACTTCCCCCTTAAAGTTTTTTAAAATTATAATTTCGAAAAAAAATATATAACAAAATAAATTACCTCCACATAATTCTTCTTTCATAGCCTAATTATTTTTAATTTTCTCTGAATTTTTAGAATCTTTATACAAATCCTTAAACGCATCCAACCCGCCCCCTAAATTTTTATTTATGTAATTATGATAAATGATAAAATAAATAATTTAAAATTAATTAATTAATTACCACCACCTATTTCCTCTCTCATTGCCTAATTTTTTTTAATTTTTTCCTAATTAACTTTACTATTAGTATGCAATTATTTATAAGCTTCCAAACCTCCTCCCCCTCCCCCAGCCTCTTTTAATTCCCTTTACATTTCTTCACTTTTTTTTATTTTTTCAGGGTCAATTTTTTTCCCTTAATTTTTTTTATAAATTTCGTGTAATTGGTCCAAACCTCCTGAAGACCCTTTCAATTCTTTTTGCATAGACTCATTTTTTTTTAATTTTTCAGAATCAATTTCCCTTTTTTTATTTTCATTTTTATACAAATCATGAAACCCATCTAGCCCACCACCACCTCCATTCTATTTTTTTATTTCATTTTACATTTCACCCATTTTTTCCGATTTTTCTTTGTTTTTTTAATTTTATAAAGAATTCTTATTTTTATACATATCATGCAGTTAATCTAAGCCTTAAGCACCAGAATTTTCTCCTTTTAATTCTTTTTACATAGCTTCATTTTTAGCTTTTTATTAAGCAGTCATTTATTTTCCATTTCCAGCCTATTTATTTTTGTAAATTTCATGCAATTAGCTTAAACCATCACCATTTCCTCCTTATTATTATTATTTTTATTATTAAGTACTTTTTTTAATTTAGTCCATTTCACTCTAATTTTATTATTATTATATAGTCATTTTTTTATTTTGTACTTTGTATTTAGAAGCAAATGCGTCCAAACCACCACCTACACTT
This sequence comes from Pseudocohnilembus persalinus, assembly GCA_001447515.1. NCBI lineage: Eukaryota > Ciliophora > Oligohymenophorea > Philasterida > Pseudocohnilembidae > Pseudocohnilembus > Pseudocohnilembus persalinus. The sequence continues at coordinate 105,716 of LDAU01000057.1, forward strand.
TTTTTTTTAAATTATTCATATTCATCCTTATTTTGTTTTTCTAAAGGATTTTCGGCCCGTTTTTTAGGCTTGTAAAGGTCTTAAAGTTATTCTAAAGTTCCTTTTGTATTCGATTACACTTTTAAATATGTTAATTAAAATTTAATTGGTAAATAAAATTATATTTATAGCTATTTAATTACTATCTCTACTATTGTTTTAACAGTTTTTTTTTATTATTTATTTTTTTATTTTAATATTTTTTTTTACTTATCTATCAAAAAAATATAAATAAATTCATAGTTTTTCATGCTTATAAAAACAAATTCGATGCTTTATAAAAAATTTAATATATCATATAAATAATCATAAATATTAATGTGTTAATAATAAATTTACAAATTAATATATATTCCATTTTATCAAATATACTAAATTTTAATTTTTCAAATTTTATACATATTTTCTAAGAATTAGAAAAATAATTAACTCTAATAATCATATCTGGCGATAATTGATTTATAAAAAAAAGAATATATATTTTTCAATAAAATTGATTTATTATTCTTAAATATTATATCTTTAAATTAAATATAAGTAAATCATACTCTTATTCAATAAATTAATTGTATCAATAATAGAAAATTAATATTTAAAACCAATAAATTCTTATACTTATTATAAAAAAATAAAATCAATCGAAATAAAATTCTTTTTATAAAAAACAAAAAACAAAAATAATCAAGTTCAAATTAATTATTCAAAATATAAAATAAACAAATATGAATACCGAAAAACTGGAAGAAAGTGATTTAAATCATTTAAATATATTGAAGAGTAAAGTTTAAATTAACGAATAAAATAGCGATGAAGAAGTAAAATTTTTAACCTAGAAATTTAAAAGCAATTTTTATTATTTTTTAAAATAAATACAAAAATACTTTTTTATAATATAAAATTATATAAATAAAAGTCAGGAAAAATCGAATATATAGACCCCTAAAGAGAAAAATAAATAAAAGAAAGCTTTCATATACAGTATTAAACAAATAACCTTACAAATAAATTAGATTTTCTATATAAAGATATACAAACTACAAATTACTTATGTAATAGTTAAATGAGAATGCATACTTAATTTGACAAATTAGATAAATTCAAAATCGAACACCATTAACAACTATAACAGCATAATTTGGCTTTGAATATAAATTTATCTTTTACTTAAAATAGTGAAGAATAAAACTAAAACAAATTATATTAATTGATAGAACCTGATGAAAAAGATGAAAAAAATTAAAATAAAAATTAAAATGAAAATCAAGAAGTTTATTTGGACGACTCAGACCTAGAAGAAGAAAAATATTTAATATAGTACAATAAAGAAGAATTGAACTAAGATTCAAGTCAGAATTTAGTGGATCCTTCTTCTTCAATTTAATAATAATAAAAATAAATTAAAAAAAAAGATAAAAATAATAATGATTAAAATGACGAAATATAAATTCAAAATTATGATGAAGACGAAAAAGAAAGGGTAAATATTTTTTCAATGGGCAGAAAAAATATAAAAAAAAATTAAAATTTATACACCAGTTTTAGCGAATCATATTTCTCAGAAAGATAAATAGCTTAAGCTGTTTAAGATTAAAATATTCGTTCTATTTAATTTAAAAATTAAGAGTACTATTAACCCATTGTCGAGTAATTTAATTAAATAATATATATAAAAAATATTCTATATTTTTTAATGTATCTAACTTTTTCTAAATAAATTTTTATTTTATTTTATTTAAATTTTATTTATTTTTTTAATGAATTCAATTTTAATTTTTGTAGTAATTAAGAAGATTATGGAGAAGTTGTTTAAATAAAAAGAACTTAAGAATTTATAGTAGCTGCTCTCAATAAATCAATTAAAGGTAAAATAATAGGATCAATTTGTCAATATCAATTAAAGACCAAATTTGAGTTATTTGACGTATTATTGGAAAACTTAGATTAGGTAGAAATATTTAAAATTTTATAAAAAAAATCATAAAAATTGCCTATTTTATAAAATATAAAAATAAATAAAAAAAGTTATTATTTTATAAAAATAAAGATATCTTGTTTCGATATCAGCAAAGATGAAACTATAATTATAATTGGATTTCACTCTGGAGAAGTAATAGCGTACAGTTTTGCTACTGGACAAAAAATATAAAAATTTAAATGCCATAAAGGAGATGTTTTATAAATACTTATGTAAAATCAATGTTATATTAATATATATTTATATTTACTTGTTTAATTAATGAATTAGTTATAGTATTTATATATAAATATATATTATTATCATTTTTTTAATTTTATTCTTATAAAAAAAGAATCACAGATTTGGAGCCAAAAGAATATTTAAGTTATGATATAACAGGGCAATTTTTCAGAAATTATGTCAATAAAGGTTCCATTTACAATAAATACATATCGTAAAAACTATTTAATTAACATTATTTGATTTGAAAAATAAATATGTAATAATTTTTTTTCAAAAAATTATAAATAGAAATTCTGAAATAATAGAGGTATTTAATCAGTAACAAGCAGAACAATACTTAAAAATGAAATAAAAAATAACTGATATTATGTTAATTTCTAAAAATTTGACTCAAAAATATTTTGGAAAAAGGTTTAAACTATTAGTAAAAATTTTTTAATTAATATTTTAAAAAAAAAAATTGTTAATTTATTAAATTTTTAATTTTATTATATAAAAATTTTTATATAGGGAGTTGCTTATAAAAATTATGTAGATATTTTCCTTATTTTACAAAATTCTTGTAAATTAATTTTTTAATTTAAAAAACCAAAATTCATCTAAACTTAACTAAATCCTTGTATATCATGGGGTGATGGATAGTTTAGACTGAAAAATAGCCCAGAAGTTCTTTTTTTAAGTTCATTTGGAAAATACATGTTTTTGACGAGATTACAAGTATATTTTTTATTATTTAAATTTATAAGGCTTTTAAAAATTGATATTAAAATATAAAATAAATATAATTAGTAAAAATATTTAAAGATAAGAAATAAATTTATTTTATTTAATTTAATAATTATTTCAGGTTTATGAAGATGAACTAGCATTTCATAAGTAAGCCTATTTTATCATGCCAAAGGATATTTTATATGCAGCTTTTATAGATAGCAGTATAATTTTAGTTATTTTAGCAGATAATATCAATTAAGTAAATTTTATATTTTATATTTTATAATTTATAAGATTAATTTATTTTATTTTATTAAAAAATTTAAACATATTTTCTAACTACCATTAAAAGATTAATTTGGTTCATACCCATTATTTCGAATTTGGGTTTCCAGAAAATTAGGAATAATTAGACTAATTAGAATAATTATCTTAGTAAGGAGATTATAGTTTAGGCAAATAAAAAGGTTATTTTAAATCAGAAAAATCTAATTATTACGAATAAAATATATGTTAAATATATAATTAATTTTAGCCAATTAAAAGTATCTTTACACACACTTAATAGCAGTTTATATACCTTAATAATCAAAACTTTTTAATCGCGGAGTTTATGCAATGGAAAGATTATTTAATTGAAGATACATTAAAATGTAATTGGATTTCTACTATGTAAAAGGTAATAAAAAAAATAAAAAAATTAATAAATAAAATTAAATTATTTCTTTAACTATTTTATTTTAATATACTTTAATTTTTTTTTTTAATTTATTTAGTCTTTAGCTATATATCAAGGTAAGGTTAAATTCCTAGGAGGTATAAAAGCGGATATTAAAGAAAGAAATGATGAAATGCAACATTTTATTTGCAAAAAACTTTCTTTCACATTTTTGACATTTTCAATTAAAATAGGAGATAAAAAAATTAATTAAACTGGCATTGAAGAATAATTAAAAATTCTTTTTGAATTCGCTTTTAAAACTCAAACTGAAATATATCTATTTTAAGATCTTAGACTTATTTTAGAAGAATATAAACTAACAAAATACTTTTATAACGTTTTAGAACACTTTATTTCTTTATAAATGGTCCCATTTATTCCAGAAATTGCATTAAATGAAATTTGTGAACATTTTGCAAGCTAAAATAAGGTAAATTATTAAAACCTATATACATTTTTAAAAAATTGAAATTGTAATAAAATCATTGTATTTAAAATAAAAATTAGAAAAAGCTTATTGAGAAGCTTTTACTTTAAATTAACTTGAAAGACAATGATTTTACTTCGATTATATAACTTTGTATAAATCATTAAATGTACTCTGCTTTAATTTATATAACTACTAAAAAGGGAGATTTTATTACCCCAATTATTAAAATGTTTGGCAAATACATATTTGATAAAAAATAAAACATAGACTTAGGTTTAAGATGTTTGTGGTAATTATAATTTTTAATAATATATAAACATAAAAATATTATTTTAATAAAAATAAATATGAATTAAGTATTTTATTAATTTCCAAATTAGGTACCTAAAAACTAGTTTTTAAAAATAATTTATTACCGGTTAAATGATGAATCATAATGAAGTTATAAAAATGATTTAGCAACTATCAAATTTTGTATTTAATTTAGATAATTTAGTTTAATTATTTGAAATAAGTGTAAAAATTATGTTAGATATAATATTTATAATATATCTTCCCGAATATACAGAATTAATAGCAGAAAATTATAAAATTTTCAATTCTATACTTCCTAATTAATTGAAAGATAAAGATTTATACTTTGAATTAGAACCAAATAAAGATAATGAAAAATACGAATTTATTTTTCAAATATTGAATTGTGTGAATGAAAGTCAGAAAGTTTACCTTGAAAAATAAGTGAAATTGCAAAAAGAACAAGAAAATAAGGACCAAAATAATTAAGATATAAATTAAGATTTTATAAAAAAATAGTATAATTTATTCAAAATTTTTTATATGAGAGTTCTATCTACCGGTTCCCTTAATATTAAACACTAAACGTAGTTACAAATATTTATAGAATTTTTGCAAATAAATAATGTTTTTGACTATTTTTATGGCGTAGAAGATGAAAAGTAACTTTAAAAAGATATTGCAGATTACAAAAATAAATTAGTTTAAAAAGAATTTTATTCAGAAAATAATTAATTAGATTAAGATCCAGATCACCTTTTAAATTCTTATATATCCTCAAAATAAAAATATTATTTATAAACAGTTTCCGAACCTGAGGATATCAAATAAAGTAAAAGAAACGCTTTTGTTATAATGATTATAAAATAATTCATCCATAATTTAAATGAACAGTAAATTTAACGGCTGTAAAAATACCTAGCAAAAAATAAACTGTAACATCAATAATTTATTTATTTTATTTGTTTTTATTTGTTTATTTTTAATTTCAAAAATAATTATAATAATATTTTATTTAAAATTTTAAAAATAATAATATTCTATTTGAATTAAATAATAATATCTTTTAATAAGAATCGAAGCTGAATGTTTTGTTCTCAGTTATAAAGGTGAACTTTTAAAATGTTTTGATAAATTTTTGGAATATGACAATCCAAGGCTAAGAAAAAAAATATTCGCCTGGATTGAGAATATTTTTTTAAATCGAAACAAAATAACTGATAAACTTTTTGATTAAATAACTGATAAAATTATCGAAAATTTCAAAATCTTAATTAAAACTGATCAAGATAAAGCTCTTAAATTGGTCAGAAAATACTTTAAAAATTAAAATGTGGTTATGGAATAAAAAATCATTGATTAATTATAAATGTTTCCTTAAGATTTAATAATTTTTTTAAGAGATTTGATTAAATATTCTGATAAAGGTAAAATAAGATAAATAATAAATTAATATTAATGTATTTGATATAATTAAGCTTCAATTATATAAATATTAGAGCTTAAGATTATAAATACCATTTAAACAGTTCCGATTACTAATTTTTTCTATATTTTAAATTTAATTACCTTTTCAATAATTTTATATAATTAATTTTTTAAGTTTCTGACAAGAGAAAAATAGAATATATTGAATTACTTTGTAAGAACGAGCCCAAAGAAGTTTACCACGAAATTTCTAATAATACATACCCTATAGATTAAGTTCTTAAACTTACTTAAAAATATAACATAAAAAGGGCTTATGCTTATACACTTTCTAGAGCTGGGAATATAAAAGATTCACTTCAATGTTACAGAGAAATGTTTTTGAAATACTTATAAAAACATCTAAAAAAAATTTCATAAAAAACAAATTCTCTAAACTAAGCTAAAATTTTCCTTCCTAAATAAATTTCAGGTCTCTAAGATAGTAAAATATAAAAATTTTTAAGAAAATAAATATTTTTTTATTCATTAATTTTTTTATTTATTTAAAGAAAATCAAGAAGAAGAAAAATACAAAGAAAAATTATTAAAAAAACTATAAGATCTTAGCAATATTTGTAAAAAAATGTATGATTTAGATGGAAAATACCAAAAAATATTTTATGAGACCATTGATACCTTGGCTGACAGACTAGAAATAATATAAATAGGTAAGAAAAAAAAAAAAGATTCAGAAGATAATCTTTTAAGTGAAAGTATAAAACAAGAACAAGATAAACTAAAAACTATGTTGTTTTCCAAATTCATAATTTATTCCACATAATATATCGAAATTTAAGACATAATAAAAGTACATTATAATTATATTTTTTATATATATTATTTTCCATTTTTATTTAAAATTATTATTAAATAAAAGCATATTGTCGAAAAAAAGTTGGGAGAAGCGCCACTTTGTTTATTTTCTCCTGCAATTTAAATTTTATAAGATAGTTATTTATTTATAACGGGAACCTGTTATGCCGCAAAAGAAGGTTAAGAATAATTAACATTTTAAACCGAATAAGATATAAGAAATAAATCGGTAAAAAATAGTTTATCTTCAATATTTATATCAATCAGTTTATATTATTTATTTAAAGCATTTTATATATCAAAAATAAATAAATTTTTTTAATAAAAGATTCAGGGATTCAGTGAAATAAATATTTGTAATCACTGTAAAAAATTTATAGTTCACAAATAGACATAGTAAGGAAATGAAAATTAAATTATTTTATTAAGATGTGGTCATATTTATCATTTAAAGTGTGTTTAGCACAAAAACAAAAATATAATCAAATGTAATATTTGTAAACATGATTAGATAAAATAAAGTAAATTTACATAAATATAATTGAAAACTATTAATTGCTTTAAAATTAAATAATTATTAAATAATTTTATTTATTTGTTTAGTGTATAAAATAATTAAGAAAAAATAACTCTTTTAAGATTTATTAAAATAAAATAATGGAAATAATTTGGAAACGTACATTGGATAAACCTAAATAGATTATTAATAAAAATAAAAAAATATAAAACTTAATTAGAAACAGAAAATTCAAAGTCCTACTAAAAAATAAAACCACATAAATGATAAATACAATGAAAAAGTTAAAAAATAAAACATCTAAAATACAATGAAATCTTACGATATTTTATCTTAAAATAAATAATATTCTAGATATTAAGTAAAAAAATTAAAAAAAATTTATATTTTTACTTTTATTAATTAAATTTAAAAAATTAATTAGAAATTTGAAAAAAGTAAAAAATTTTGGATATGACTTGTTATTGGTAATTTTTATAATTCTTTTTAAAATTCTAATTTCAAATATATTAAAAAAAATTGTAAAATTTTAAGTTATGAGCAATTTCTTAAAATAATTATTTAAATAATCTATACTTTAAAAAAATAAATAGACTAGTTTTAAAACTAAATTTCTAAGTATTTAAACATTATTTTATAAATATATAACTACATAAATATATAACTATATAAGTAAATACTAATATGTATATTTATTTATAACACTAGTTTAAAAAAAGAAATTTAGAATTTTTCAAACTGCATATTTCATTTTCATCTAACCATATTCTAAATTTGCTTTTTTAAAAAAAATAATTAATACCTTTATATTTACATTAATAATAATATATATATATAAATTATTAAAAAATAATTATAAACAGATATTTATTGGTACCAGTTGTATAGTCATTGGTATCAATATTGTTTCTATTTTTTTCTCTTAAAATATTTACAGGGGCTTTTTATTTAGCTTAGTAATCTTTCCATTGAGGTTTATCATAACATTCTTTTAAAATTAATTTTAATTTAATATAAATATAATATTTATTTAAAATTTTAAATGATATTAATTTTTTTATCTATTTATTGCTTTCAATTTTATAAAAATAAATTATTGTTGATATATTTACCCCATGAGTTAACTTTTACATCATATTTGGGCTAATACGAACTATGAATTTTATTTGTTACCACATTATATGGCTTATAAACTTTTTTGCTTCTATTTAAAATTAATTATTAAATATAAAAAATTTAAAAAGTATATAAATATGTTGTAATCTGTAATTAATTTAATTATTGATTACTCAATTCTAGCTGAAGCATAACTTTAATCATAATTTTACTATTAATTTTTGATATGGTCATTATTATTTTTATTATTATTATCATATATAGCTGATTAATTAGGATTAATATTCATATTTACCCTTTATTAATTATTTTATTAATTGCCATATCCTTCATTATTTTATTTAACCTCATATTTATTATTATTATAACCATTTTATAAATTAGAATCACTATTTTCAATTTAAGTATTATTATTATTGTTATTGTAAATAGGTTAAAAATTTTTTTAATCTCTTATACTACCTAAATTTGGAATAGATTAAGAATTATGTAACCTCCATTTTTTATCTTAAATCATTTACTAATTTGCTAAATTGGAAAAATTTGATTGGTTTGCATTTCCATTTAAAACTCTTTAGCCATTAATAGCTTAATTGCTTTTGGGACTGTAAAAATCTTTTATGCTTTAAGTTTAAGGGTACATTTTTAACGTAGATGCAGACAAAGTAGCATCTCCTCTCAAAAGATTCTTTGTTTCATCTATACTATCTGATTAAATATAAGAATAAGGCTAACTTTTTTATAAAGTTCTTCCAGGATCCATATGCTATAAATATTAATTAAAAAAATTATCATCATTTATATCTATTAATACATATAATATGTATGTAATAAATTTTATAAAATAAAAACATATTTTATAGTATAATATTTCATTTAAAAATCTTTTCTATATAAAAAAATGAAGCAAAACTTTTTTATAATTGTATGGGTTCAAATCTCTTAAAATATACTAAAAATTATATTTTATCAAATTTTTTCAAACATAAGTGTAATTTTTTACACCTTTTATAAATATATACATTAAAGCATAAAATAAGCATAATTCTAAAAAAAAAAAATTTATTCATATTAATTACCATGATATAAGGTGACTTTTAAGTACTTCCAACTCCATCTCTATATTATTATATACTTTATTCAATATTTTAATGACTTGAATTTATAACACTTGATTTTACTTTTCCACTTTCATTTATCAAATAATTCTACAGGTCTTTATTATATTATTAAGATGGAAATTGGTTTTATTCTAATTTAATTAAATTAGTAGGCTATGGATTTATTTCTGGAGGCTAAATTTACCTTTCATTTTTTTTAGTAAGATCGTAATTTTTATAATAATAATCAATAAACAAAGGAGATCTCATTTTCTTACCCAATGATTACTAGTTGGCCTCTAAAAAATAAATGTTCAATTAATTTTTTAACAATGATGAAAAAAAAAAATAAAGTTTTTTGTGGGAAATTAATTTTAATGAAAAAAATTAAAATATTTACTATATCCAGGTTAATTTTATATTTGTTTGGGAACAAACTAGTCTTGCCAAACATTTCTTTAAAGTGTTGATGCTTTAGGTCTAGCTCCTTTAATTATATAATATAAATATAAATTTAATTCATTTTTAAAATTAAAATAATTTGTATTTATATAAATTAAATAGATTTTTAGCATACTTGTTTTAACTATAATATTTTAATTATTTGAGAAAAATAAAATATTACCATACAAATCATGGGTTTGCATAGAAGGGATTTCCCTTCCAGCTGGTAAAATTCCTGACTAATTAGCATAGTCTAATCTATCCTAGGTATAATTAATTTAGCTACTTTACATTTTTAATTTTTCTTTTCTTTTTCTTTTATTTTATTTTTCAATTTTTCCTTATTAATATTATTTATAATAATTAAAATAATAGATTATTTAATAAATAAGTAATTAAAGTTAATTTAATTATTTTTATAACACTATATATATTTATATTTCTTGTGATTATTTACCTAAAATAATAACTTGATTATTTCGATAAATATTACTATAAAAAAACTACCATGTATATCCCATATAAAATTGAAATAATAAAAATAACTTATAAATAATAAGAGCCAGTATTTTTTTAAAAAAAAATATAAAATAAAAATTAAAAAAGGTATAAAGTATACTTATTTTGAATAGATTTGATAAAAATATTTATGATTTTTTTTTGTAAAATTATATTTAGTCCATTTTAAGCATTATTATATCGTATTTATTATAAAATTTATAGAATAATTATTATAATAATAACAACAACAAAAAAAACAAATGACTTTTATTTAATTATATTAATATATTATTTTTACCATTGAATATCAATTATAATTATTAACTAATAATCTTTAATTTATAGTTTTATAATAATAATAAAAAGTAGAAAGTAATAATTCCACCCTTTGTATTAATTTATGCAAATATCATAATTTTAAACAAAAAATTTATATAAAGAAAAAAAAATTATCTTTCATTCTTTTATTTTAATATCTTAGGCAATCATTTTACTAGCAATAACGTGGTAAAAATCTTTATTTTAATCATATAATTTTTTAGATAATTCAACATATTCAGGATATTTCTTTGAATTTTTAGCTAATTCTTTATAAGTGGGTCTACAAAATTTCATTCTACCAACTGAGCTCAAAAATTTAGGTAATCTGTCCAAAACAGGTTAATATTTAACAGCAATTCCAATTAAAATTATTTCAATTAAAATTTCGCAATTTGCTTCTCCAGCTAACAATTCCAAAGATCTGTCCAAATTTCCAACATTTTCAGCATTTAATTAATCAACTTTTTAATAAATTTCATTGTAAAATATACATTTTAGTTAAACTGAAAATTGTTGATATTTATTCAATTTTTCTTAATCTTATTAAAATAATTTGTCATTTAAAATAAATTCTTATCCTAATAATTTAGCTTATTCAATGAGATCGGATTTATAATCATGAACTTAAGGAGGGTAACCAGCAGTGTACAACCAAGTTTTAAAATCAATTTGATTCCAAATTTTGTTTGCGTTTTCCTTATCAAATTTTTCGTAAACAAATTTCTTAAAAAAATCTAAAAATTAATCGGTATCTATGCTCAAATTTTTAAAGTGAGTAAAATATTTTTTAATAAAATTGTTCCAAATTTCTTCTCCTAACAAACTTTCCAAATAAGTCAAAAATTATTGCCCTTTCATATAAGGAATCGAACTAAAAGCATCATCTGGATTATCATGTCCAAGATTTGGGATAAGAGCGGTATAATTTTGGCTTAAAAATAATTATTTATTATAATTTTTAATTACTTTTTTAATTGAATAAACTAATTTTTTTAAAATTAATATAAAATTCTTTTACAAAAATTTTTCTCCTGCCTCTTTATACTCGTCAATATCTTTTTTTAAGTCAATGTCTTATAAAACTTAATGAACTTTTTAAACACCTTCTCCATTTAATTTTTAATTTATCTTATTTTCCAAAAACATGGTCATTCCTTCATTTAACCAAAAATGTTCCCAATTTTTGCAACTAACCAAATTTCCAGACCAACTGTGTGCCATCTTTTTATAAATAAAAAATAATTTAATAAAAGCAATAAATATTATTTTATTTACGAATATTTTTTAAAATAAATAATTTTTTTTTTATTAATTTAATATCTTTTTTTATAAATTACTTCATGAATAACTACATCAACATTACTTTTATCTCCAACAATTATAGTAGGATTAACAAATGCTAATTTAAATTTAAATTAAATATAAATATAAACATAAAAAATTCAAAATAAATATATGTAAAATTTTTACTTAATGTTGGATTTTCCATTCCCCCATAAGGAAAAGATGGAGGTAAGACCACAATTTTATATTCACCCCAAGAATAATCTGTAATATAATTTTCTAATTCAATCAAATAATTTTCCATATTTTCTAATTCAACTTCGCATTCATCTATAAACTCAGGTTCAGTAATAACACTGCATCTATTTCCAACCTATCTTTTTTCCAAATTTCCTTTTCGATAAAAAAAAAAAAAAAAAGAAATTAAAAACTGAAAATTAAGTAAATCAAAATAAGTTTATAATAATATTTAAAATATTTTATTCTTTTTTTAATTTATTTACTATTTAAACTATAATTTTATTTTTTTAACAATTATATAATAAATATATTATAATATATAAATTTATACCTGCTACTATGCTAAATAAGTAACTGGGAATTGGGGTATTTTATTCGAAAAAATAAGATGACATATCATTAGCCTTATTATAAACATTTTTTGTTAAAATTCCACTGCACCAAGCTGATAAATGTCTATTTACACTTAATTTGGCGTTAAAAGTTGCTTTTACTGAGGGACTATCTTAACATGGGAATAAACTTCTACAGAAAATAGCCTAACATTAAGTAAATAAATAAGGGTGTTCTTTTCCTTTAATAAAAATATTTTTTAAAAAATAATTAATTTTATTTTTAATTTTAACTTTAAATTTTAATATACTTATATACAAATATTTGATTAAACAATAAATATCTTAGTATAATATAATTAATATATATATATTAATACCTATTGTTTATTCAGGATTCAACCAGTTTAAGGCAACAGCTGTACCTTCCTGCAATTAATTATTAGTTTTATATTCAATAATTATTTTGAATTCTTAGTCTCTTTTTTTTTTACTATTTAAATTTAAAACAATATAGTCTCCTAAAACCTAAGAGTGTTTGGCAGGTTGTACTACATTATAACTAATAACCTTATTTTCTTCGCAAGCAGAAATAATTTATAAGTTATTTACATCCAATAAAATTTTATTCAACTTTATATATATAAAAAATTAAATTAAATAAGCTAAGAATTTTTAAAATAAACTTTGAATTCGGAAAATTCTTATATTATTAAAGAAATTAAATATATTTTATAAGTTTACTACTTTTTTTTTATATTTCTGTTAAAATAAAGATCTCAAAATTATTATTATATTTTTTGATTCATTTATCTATAAATAAAATATATATAATTTTTAAATTTACCCCATTAATTTTAGATTTAAAAGTGTAAGTAACTTTTCCGATCAATTATTTATTTTTAAAATCAATTTTTATATCTAAATCGTGATGCAAAGTTGTTAATTCATCTAAATTAGACTAAGATTATTTATCAATAGTATTTGGCCATAATTTATTGTTAGAAACTGGACTTTTATTAAATTATTTATATAATAATCCAGTTGCCAAGGCAAAACCGAGTGCAGCTGACCCATATAATAAAGGTTTTTCTTTTATTTTATCTATTATTTGCATTTTCTTTTTTAATTTTTGCAGTTTTTTATAAAAAATTATTTCCTCTAGTATTTTTTATTGAAAAATTAATGATATGTTTATCTTCTTTTTTTTTATTTAGTTTAATAAATACTAAGAAATTTTGTTTTTACTTTTTATTAGTTTTTTTCTCTAGTTTTTAGAATAATTTAATTTTTTATCATTTTCATATAAAAAATAGGTGAATGTAATATAAAAAACTAAATAAGAAAATTTACATTTTTTTGGAGCCTTTTTTTATTTTTTGAGTAAATTTCTTTAGTAAGAATAAATGACGTATTCAAAGCCTTTTCTATGAAATATATAAAATAAGTTCAATTTTAAACATAAATTAAGAAAAATATTAATTTTATTAAACAATATTAATTCTTTTTATATATTTATTTTAGCTAGAAAAAATTACTATAAAAGCAAAAAAAAATAAAAAAAAAAAAATTTTTTCAATTAACTAATATAAAAATCAGTAAGTACTTTAAATATTTTTATTCAAAAATTATATCTAGTAAAAGACATATTAATATTTACTTTTCCTCGCTTTATCATAAATAAACATTGCAATAATTTTTAAAAATCCTCAAAAAAACAAGTAAAATCTAAAACAAATAAAAAAACTTAATCAAAAAACATTCATAAAAAACCTTTAAAAAAAGATATAAATTATATAAAACCTTTATAAAATGGAGCAAACCCAGATATCTAAGTAAAAAAACAAACAATTCAAGATTAATGATTATATAACAAATCAAAACTATACAGATTAGCAAGTTGATTTCATGTTGTAAATTTTAAAAGAAAATGTGCCCGAAATACTAAAAGCAAAAACAAGTATAGTTAAAAAAAATAGTACAGGAATTTTAGGCAAAAGCTATGAAAAAACTTTTAAAGGCAAACACCTAGTTACCTGGTTTCTTAACGAATTTAATCTGCCAAAAATAAATATTTAAAAAAATAAAAATACTAGAACCTAAATTGTAAATTGGATCTAGGTAATTTATTATATATAAATTTATATAGATTTTAATAAAATCATGTTTATATAATTTTACCATATTTTTATAATAATAATCATTTTAAACTAATTTTATATAAATTTTTATAAAGACGTATGCAATGAATCCAGATCTTCCGTTTTAACTTATATAACCTTATAATTCTTAAAAAAAATTCAAATTCAAAGATAATGATAACTTATACAGATTTTTAGACGATTAATTTGAAATTTTTAGTAATGAAAAATTTATCCTAAATATTAAACCAGAATTTACCGAATAATTATAAGATTTTCCTTTTTTTTGGACAAAATCTTATACAGAAAATGAATAATTATAAAACCCCTAAAGTATAGTTAAAAATATAAGAAGTCAATTATTAAAATTAAATATGCAAGCAATGGATGTAAATAAAAAATTCAAATAAATTTTTTAATTTTTTTAATTATTTTTAACTATTATGATATAAAATTATTTATTAAATTAAGGAAAAAACTTCATCTGTTGATTATATATATTTAGGAAAAACCCCATAATTTAAACGTGATTTAAGTAAAGATATTTAATTATTGGCTTTTATAAATACTAGAAATATAGTCAAAGATGAAAATGAAAAAACTGCTTTCTTTATAAATATTTACAATATTTTAATTTTACACTCAATTATAACTTTCGGATAACAAAAAGGGCATTTTAATGTGAGTCAAAGCGATAGATAGACTTTTTATTAGTCTTATAGTTACAACATTGGTGGATGCAATTTAACATTAGATGATATAGAGGTAAAATTCATAAAATTGATTAATTTATTAATAATAAATACATTTTATTTAATATTTTTATTATACACTCCTAAATTATATTAAAATTCTATTTAAAATAAAAAGCATGGAATTTTAAGAAATAATGATAATATAGGGAATAATGCAGTTAAAAAATTTTGGAAAGTCATAACATAATAAACTCTTTCAGATAAAAGTACGCCTAGATTTGACTAGTTTGATCCTAGAAGAAAATTGACAAAATAAGAAAAATTTGACCCAAGAGTTCATTTTACTTTAAATTGCGGGGTAAAATCTTGTCCACCAATAAAAGTTTACAGTCCATAAAGATTAGAAAAACAACTTTAAACGGCAGCTAGAAATTTTTTACTAAAAAGCGTTAAATTTTATGAAGATAAAAAAAATAATTAAATAATTGTTAAATTTAATTAAATTATTTAATGGTACCAAGGTGATTTTGGGCCATCTCTAATAGATGTGCTTCGATTTTTATATCCTTATGCTTCATCCGAAAAATAGAAATACTATATTTTGAAAATCCTTAATCAGCACAATTTAATACAAGAAAATATTAAAAGTCCTGAATTAATTAACTAGTTATAAAAACAATTTAAATTTAAATTTGAATACATTCCCTACGATTGGAAAGTTAACTATAAAAAAAAATCAGTTCCCTAAAACACTTTAGAAGAAGGAGATCCAATTGGAGGATATAAAAATAAAAAATATCACAGAAATACTTTATTAAAAAAAATGGACTAAAAAAATCAACATTTTACAAAGCACCAAAGTGCAGATGACTTAAAAATTTTACAACAAATTATGGGATTTGATCCAAATTTAGATTCGATGACGGAATCTGAAAATGGCTCTTTAATTAAGTAAAATAGTGAAATAAATAATAATACAATATAAGAAAATACCACCCAAAATAAAAGTAAAATTTTGGTCGAGTAAATTAAATAATAGGAAGAAAAAATTGGAATTATAAGGTAATAGCAATAATTCATAAATGATGTAAGACTTTATAGAATAAATACTTTAGAATAATAATAATTAGATGAAGGAACTCATTTAAAACTATTTTAAATTCAACAGGAAAAAGAACTTAAAAACTAATAAAAGTTATAAAATTATAATAGAATGATAAATAATAAACTATAATAATAATAACAATAATAATCATAGGATAATAGTTAAATACCAAAAAATGATAGTTTATCAAACAGCAACTTATCTGAAAATAATAAAAATATAAACAAAAATAATTTAATCATATAAGAACAAAGCGAAGGGACTTAAGATAAATAAAAAAAGTAAAGTTTATAATAGTAAAAATAATTTTATTTATAATAGTAATTAAAACAAGGTTAAATAAAAATGGAAAATTAATAAAATTAGGAAAATAAATGAAGTAAAATTTGTATATAATTTATTTAAAAATTATTCATATAATATTATAAAATTATGAAAATTATAATTAAAAAATTAGTATTTATTTAATATTTCTAATTACTTTTAAATAAATTAAAAATATCTTATTTTTCAAGAACTTAATCACTTTATTTAATAAATATAATATAAAAAAAAAAAAAAATCATGAAAAATTTCAAATTCCAAATTGAAAATTATAATTTTAGCGTAAGGTAATAAAATGAAAGTGATCCTTATTATTATTATCTAAAAAAATGTAATTAATTTAAATTTCGTAAATAATATAATAGCATTTTTAATAAAAAGTTAAATGTTAAAAATAATATTAATTAATTAATTTATTATATAAACCATATCTTTTTACTAAATTTAGGCAATATACTTTTATTTTTTTGTAAATAATAACCCAAATTTGAAAACTAAATTGCATAAGTTGTAAATTATGAGGATCTTTTTTAAAAATAGAAAAATATGAATTAAATTCCATATGATTGTTTAAATTGTAATTTGTAACCAAATTTTGATATTATTTTGCAGTTTATTATTAAACTCCAATAATTCTAACATTAATAAAATTCTCAATAAATTATTTAGTGTATAAAAGTAGATTAAGATAATAAAATTCAAAAAACATAAAGCATATTTTATATATGTACTTTCTTGCTCATAATAAAGTATTATAAAATAAATGAAATTAAATAAATATTTGGGATAGATGAACTAAATTGCTAACTATTATCTCTCAAAATACATCCATCGTTTTAATACTATAACAGAGTAATTTCTTAAAATTATATATAAATATATTTTTTATATTAGTATTAAATACTAAAAATAAACTTATTTATTAGATTATAGACTATTTGAAAGGAATTTAAAAGGCATATAAAGAAAATTGGGTCAAATTTGAAACCCAAATATCAGATTTTACAAATAAATAAATTAAATAAAACTAAAAATGTTAGTAAAATAATTTAAAATAACTAAGCGAATAATATGAAATCTTAATTTTAAAAATAGTTCCAAAAAAATTATATACAATACCCCAATTAAGCTAATATTTTGAGAACTTTGAATCAATTGATTATAAATGTGATCCCTAAAATTAAAAGTTTATATCTACTTCAGCACTTTTAAGGCATAAAAACAACATTTTCACCTTAGAACAATTTTACAAAAAATAATAACAGCTCATAAATATTTTAAAGCATAAAAAAATTAAAAATATAATTACTATAAATAATTCTAATTTAATTAATTATTTATCTAAAAAAATACTAGAAAATCTAAAAATTAATCACACTAATTTTTAAATAAGCAATATTTTAAGTCCAACAATTTAAGAAATTACCAAATTTATTTCTTTAGTAAATTTTTTGGAAGGAAAAATTGTTATAATACCTTAATAATCTAATAATTAATACAAAAGTTTTAACAAAAATAAAAGTGTTTAAAATAATAATTAGACAAAATCACAAAGTCCAATATTAAATTTTTTAAATTAAAATAAATAATCTTAATCTAGAACTATTTAAATATAAAATACTAATTACTATTCATAAAATTAAAAAAATAAATTGAGTCTAACTCCAAAAAATATTAAAAACAATAGTTACTAATAAATACAATATAATAATATAAATTCCAAAGGTAATTTTAAAGAGATAAGTTAAACTGAATAATTACATTTAAAGAAAAAAAAATTATAAATTTTCACTAAACCATAAATAAATTTTGATAAAAAATTATAAAAGTAGTAAGAATAACTTTAAAATAGCAAACTTGAGAAAAACTCTCTAAATAAAAGTTCGATTTTTTATACTATAAACGAAAAATCTACCATGAATTCGGAATAAACTTAATTTTAGGTTTAAAAACCAGTTTAATTTTATAGATTATAATATAAAATATAAAATAATAAAGATAATGATAAAAATTAATATTCGCTATAATTGTTTTAAAATAATTAAAAATTTAAATAAAACCGTAGTTTAACTCCTATGAACAAATTTTTAATTCCTGATTATTAAAACTTTAGTTAAAATTCATAAAAAGGCTTTATTAATTATTAAAATAATGTCAATAAATATATCAGCTATTAAAATTTAAATTCTAATAAACTAAATAATAACAAATGTTTTAAAAAATAGAATAATACAGAAAATAGTAATTATAATCTTGAAAACTTTTAAAATAATAATAATGATGATCAATAATTAAAAAATATATAGCAAAACTTTTTATAGTACTCGGAATCAAATTTGGATAAAACTTCTATTATTTAAAAATAATAAGAACAATAAAATAGTTTACCTTATTTTTTAATAGCTTGTTATATTATAAATATATATAAATGGAAAACATCAGAAGTTATAACCTATATGTAATTAATTAAATCTATATAGATATCTCAATTGTATGTATAATTTTTAAAGGTAAAATATAAATTAATTTTTCATACATTTTTTATAAATTTTTTATATATTAAATTATTAAAACAATAATATAAATAGAACTAAGAACAACAGTTAATGCATCTAAATTTAATAAATATTAAAGAGCTTTAGATATTTTATTAAAATTAGCATGATAATAACAAAGTTTTGGATCATTTTTATAAATAAAAATTGGACAAATAATAATAGAAATAAGTTATTAAATAAAATGGAGAAATTTATTCACAATAAAGGTAAAAAAGTTAAGAAAGTAATTTAAATGACATAATCCGCATATAAAATATTGAGGAAGATGAAAAAAATTATAAAAATAGATTTAGGAAATCTTTATCTTTACAAAACTAAAGGTAATGTTAAAATAATAATAGCTTTAATTAAATAGCAGACCTAAAAAGTTAAAAAAATACCTAAATTTAATAAAAAAAGTCTGATTATTAAAACTAAAATTAAAATGAAATATATATTTAGTATTCTTAAATGGATAAAAAATATCTTGAATATTAGTAAAAACATCAGTTCGAAGAACAGTAGTAAAAATTTCTTCAATTTGCAAAAAAATATAGTAAAAAATAAAAATTAAAAAAATTAAAAAAGCAACATCTTAACGATTTAGAAAAAATGAAATAATAACATTTAATTAATTAAATTGAATAATTTAATATGCTTGAATAATAAATTATAGAAAAAAAAGTTTAAAATTTTACACAAAGTAACATGATAATTGACAAAAATATTTTTCTAATTAAAAAAGAAAGGTAATTGTATGAATAGCTATAAAAAAATAAAAAATAAATTATTTAATTATATCAGGATCAAAATTAATAAAATTCCGAATCTATAAAATAAAATGAAAAGCTTATTTACTAATTCAGTTAAAATAACATGATGTTATAATTAATAAAAGATCAAAATTAATTAATTTATGATAATTTAGAATGTTTAAAATGATACATGAGTTTTTTATGTAATAATATTTTAACCCAAAAATAATTAATATAATTAAGTCTTATATAACGAATTTCAATAATATATATATTTATGAAATATTAAGAAAAATAATTTGTGTTTAGTCTTTGGTTAAATATTCGAATATTTCCTTTATTAAAATACAACATTTAAAAAGATTGTATTAATTTATATATCTATTTTATCATATTCTTGGTTTTCAGTTTCAATTTCCCATAATGCCGAAAATAAAAATTATGATAATTTTTTCATATAATAAAATAAAGTTAAAATTGTAATATATTTTAATAAATAGAAGTAGCAAAATATTATAATATATTTTTATTATATATTAAATTTGGGAGTTATAAAATAACTTAAATATGTATAAGATCTATTATATCTTAATAATTTGAAATTATTTTATATTTTAGTTTTAAGTATTTAATATAATTATAATCGAATAAATTCAATCGTAATTCTTCGGCTTTTTTATTAATAAATAATTAAATTACTTCCAATAATTTGTTAATTTATGGTTGATATTTAAATGAAAAAAAATATATTTCAGTTAATTTTAGAGCGGTATTATATCAAATTACATTAAAATAATTGATTTTAACAATCATTTTAGTTAAATAATTAGTACATTTATTATTTATTAATGATTATATTTTAACATTTATATAAAATAAACAAAATTAAGCAAAAAACAAAACAAAAAAATTAAAAAAAATAATAATAATTGATTTAATATTTTCACTTATGTCAACTACTTTGGATAATAATTTTAAAAAAGAATTGTACTAAAATATGAATTAAGTAAAATATAGCGACTCAAAAAGCAAAATGGATTAATCTGATATTCTTTAAAATTTGTAAAATTATAATAAAAATTTTATATATTTTAGAACATTAAGAATTTAATTTATTATAATATTTATAATATAAATTAATATAAAAGTTCTTTTGAATCATCTAGAAAGGCTTTCTAAAATAAAAAAAACACACAATTTTCTTAAAATAATAATTCTAATTCTTCAACAATTGGAGCTCATAAAAAGTAAAATTATAATTTTGATTATTATAAAAAAAAAATTTTTAAATAAATTGTTCATCATTTAATAACAGAGATGCATTGCTAAACGGGTTAGTTAACTAAAAAAACAATTAAAAGTCCTAAAAAAAGGCCTCTGAAACTCAAAATTCTACTTAAAAAAATTACCAAGATAATTATTTAAACTATTATGCTACCCCTCAATATAAAACATCAATGAAAAATTACAACGAAAATAAAGAAAATTTTAGCCCAAATTTCAATTTTAAAGACGAAAAATAACATAAAAAATCCCACTTTAACACAGACCCAGCCGAAAAATTTTAAAAATACTATCAATATCAATAATACTAAAACGATAAACAAAGTCATAATAACAATAATAATATAAATGAGATTTTTAACTAAAACTATACAAATAGTCAATTTAATTATAACCCAAATTAAAGTCAACACTATACAACTCCAAAATAACCTCGTACTCCTTTTAATACTCCAGTTCAAGAAAACAATAACAATAAATATGATAATATAAATAATAATTATATATAATAAGAATAAGAAAGTGAAGTTAATTTTAAACAGCTTTTAATGGGAAAAAATATGGTAGATAAGTAACAAAAATATCAAAATAATAATAATAATCTATAAAATTAAGTTAAAAGCGGCTCTTAAAGACATAAATAATTTGCTAAAACCAAATCTTAGTAAATAAATTATTTATGTTTATTGATATATTACTATTTTATTTATTTTATTTTATTTTTCATATTTTTTATCTTAATTATTTTATCAAAGGTTAAAAGTTGGAGTCTTGTTTATCATAATTATTTTATTTATCACCTAAATTATTGGAGCTAATTCTAGTTAAACCTATGAAGAATTAGATAAAGCTGAATAAATTTTATTAGAATACAGTTAAACAGACTTCGGAGAATTTTAAAATGACACTTATATGGAAGCATAAAATATCAATATATTAGAATAATAAAACATGATTTAAAAATAAAAAAATAATTAAAATAAATAATAACAACCATTAATAAATTATAAAAAATAAAGCTAATAAGTACAATTAGATGAATCCGAGTCAATTATTTAAAATGAACAAAATAATTCTAATAATAATATTGTATATAGTTAATAAGCGTCTTAAAAAGTGATAGAAAATATTACCAAATAAGTTTATGAAGACCTTAACTAATATTTATTTGTAATATAATTTTAATAATATTTTAATTTATTATCATATATATTTTAAAAATACTATTTATTAATTCTTTAATTTTAATATAAATTTCATTAATAAAGGAACATTAATAATATGCTTAAAAAGATTTTATAGAGTTTTTGGAATCTGAATACAGTAGTTCAACTGTTAATAGTATAATTCCTATTGTAAAATTAAATTTTAAAAATAAAAAAATATTATATATTTTATTTAATTAATTTATTTTTTATAATTAGTTAGAAAAGTATATAAATGAGTCTAATTAAATAAAAATATAAATTATAAACGATACAAAATATTTTATAAAATTCACCAATCATTGATTATATTTCTTATAATAATTTAATTTAAATAACCTTATAAATTAATAAAATTTATATAAACTAAATTTAAATTAGTTAGTTAATTAATTATATAAATTTAAATCTATTATAAATATATATAAATTTTGAATATATGATATAACTTTATTTGTAAATATTACCAATAGCTTTATCTCTGAATTTCGATCATAACATTATAAATTTAATAAATATTAATTTATAAATTGTTAGAATAAATTATATTTATTTTAGCAATTTAAATCTTATAATTTATATTAAGCATCTTTTTTCAAATATTATGAATTTAAGTAGCCAGTAATTTATATTAAAATTTGGAGAAAAAACTTAAAATTATAATTAAAAGATATAAAAAGTGAAAATTATAAAAAAAAACATGTTAAGGTCAAATTTAAATAATTTATACCCTTTTATTATTTCTTTAAAATACGGATAATTTAATAATGGAATCTAGATTAAATGATATAAGCTTAACATGTTGGTATTTGGATATAAATTTACATTAATATAAATAAAAAATTTGTCATTTTAATTTATAATTATTTTCTTTTTCTTATCTATTTAAAGGACATTAAATTAAAATTATATAGGTTTGCACTGATATTTAAATTAGTGGAAAAAAGAATAAATAATTGTATAGTTAATCCTATTTTTCCAATTTTTAACTTGTTAATTGAATTTGGAAATCAAAGAATAAAAAAAATTTTTTGTTTAACTTAATTTTTTAGAGTGGCTACAAAAAATTCGAAAATAATTTTCTTGTAATGGAAATTTCTAGATTTCTATTAATTTAGACAACTTTTATGCTAGCTATAAAAAATTATTTTTTAACATATTCAATTAATTCGAAGTATATAATATAAAATTTAAAAAAAAATATTTTTTAAAATCAATATAAGCATTTTAATTATTATTCCAAATTTTATGTAATAAATTTTCATAGAAATATAAATTTAAGATAGTTTTTTATTTTTTTTATAAAAATAATTTATTTTAAATATATAAAAAAAGCTCAGAAAAGAAATTAAAACATTGGAAAAACAAGTAATAAATTTGGAATTACGGAATGAAATACTAAACGAATTCCCGTAAGTTTAAATCTATTTTAAAAATTAACATCAACTATCGTTATACTATTTTATTTTATATTTTTATTATATAGATTTATATAGTAATATTTTTTTAACTAATTTTTAATTAAAGTGAAATAAAAGAATTTTACCAAAGAAATTAAAAAAAAAACCATTTTACAACAAATGTGAATAAAATAAAATATAAATTAAATGTAAGCAATAACTTGAAAATAAAATAAAGCAAAGATTCAATAAAATGAAATAATGAAAATAATTAAGGTTAAATAAATAATATTTTACATTAAAAAAATTAATTTTTATAAAAACTCTACAAAATTGATAAATTATCGGTCATATATGATATTATTTATTTAATTTTTAAGCAGTATCCCTTTTTAGTGAAATGATTAATATACTAATTTAGTTTATTTGTTTTAATTTAAATTTTCAGTAAATAATTCATGATAATTAATTTGTTTTTATAGTTAATAAATAATTTATTTTGTTTCTTTTAATTGTGGTTTAAATCACCTTATAAATTTGCTATTTCGAATAATGTATGTCATCATTTAATTTAAAATATATACGATTTTCTTAATTTACCCATTTATTAATGTAATCAGACTTTGAAACACAACAATTAAATCCTATAATTACTTTGTAATTTTAAAAATGAGGCATTAATTCACCATATAATTATGATAAAATATACTAATAATTAAAATTTTATTATAATTTAATAATATTTCTGATTATATATAATATTTTTTAATTAAAAAAATAAAAATATTTAATATTTTACCACAAGAAAAAATAATAAAAAAAAAACTAATATTTTCCAAAAATAAAAAAAAAAAAAAGCAATAAAACCTCAAATTACCTTCAAAAGTTTTCAAAACCTTTAAAATTAAATAAAAAACACACAAAAAAACACAAGTAAATCCTAAAAAAATTCAAATTTTCTGAATAAACTTTAAAAAAGTAGAAATAAAACCTTTAAAATAAAATAAAATACTCAACAAGTAAGTTTAAAATACTAAAAAATTAAAAATAAATAAAAATAAATAAAAAATAAATAAAATAAAAAATAAATTAAAGTCCTTATGGCTGATCTAAAGCTACTAAGAAAAGTCTTCGATAATTTAGACCTAGATAAAAATGAAACCCTTTCTTTAGATGAAGTATAAATGGGTTTGCATAAATTGGGCTTCACACTAAGTTTAGATGAAATTAATGAATAATTATTTCAAATTATGGACCGTAATAAAAATGGAAAAATAACATTTAAAGATTTCGTTAAATTTGTAGATAATAGAAATAAAGAATTTAAAGAAATTTTTATGGATATTTCAAAAACTTATTCAACAGATTATATGTATAATGATGATGATTTATTTTTTAAACCAACTATTTCATCTAGCGATATCAGATCTTTCATAAATTAATATAAAATAAAAGCTACTGACAAGTAAATAAATAAATAAATAAAAATAAAATTATTTTTATTTTAGAGAGAAATAAAATTACAATTACTTTAAATATATATAAAATTATATTTTATTCATATTTAAATATTAAATAACGCCTGATTTTTTCTAGCATTTCCAAATAATTCATATTAAATTTTAAGGCTTATCAAAAAACTAATAAATATTAAAATAAAATCAAAAATAAAAATAAAAACAAAATAAAATAAAAATAAAAATAATTTTATATTTTTAGATAAATAAGCACATTTTTGGACCTTATTGATGATGATTCACAAGGTGTTATAAGGTAAATAAAAATTAAAATGATAAAAAAAAAAATACAATAATAAAAATATATTTATAATTTTTTAAAAAAATTTAGTTTTGAGGAATTTTAGGCATTTTTTGCACTTTTACCTAGAGCCAATCCAGCAGCAGTTTTTGAGGCCTTTAAATATACAACTATTTATGAACATGCAAATGATGTAAGCAAATTAATTAAATTAAAAATAAAATTTTTTATCCAAAAAAGTTATAATTTTATTCAATAAAGTTATTTTTTTACGTTTTTTTATAATTTATCTTCTCTAAACTAAAAATCTAAATCTACTTATTTTTAATAGCTTTATAAGATTATATATTAATATTCTTTATTCCACTTAAATCCTAAATTAGAAGTAAAACAATATTTTTTTTTATTATTTTTTTATTTTATAACTTTTCTCCAAAAAAAAGATAA
This sequence comes from Pseudocohnilembus persalinus, assembly GCA_001447515.1. NCBI lineage: Eukaryota > Ciliophora > Oligohymenophorea > Philasterida > Pseudocohnilembidae > Pseudocohnilembus > Pseudocohnilembus persalinus. The sequence continues at coordinate 131,900 of LDAU01000057.1, forward strand.
AAAAATAAATATTTTTCTAAAAAAAAAAAAAAAACTGTTAAATATCATAACATTACAAAAAAAGCAGCAAAACATAAAACCTTACCAATAATCTTTTCAAAGAACACATACATTAATTTTAATTCAAATCATATAAACATATATATATAACGATAATTTATATATATATATTATATAATATAAATATTATATAATATATTATATTATAATATAAAAGGAACTCAGACTACCAAGACAAGTAGGAAGAGACGACGGAAACAGTTATAACTTATATAAACTGGGTTCAGGGGCAATAGCGGGCTTCATTTCGCGAACAGTAACGGCGCCCTTTGATAGACTGAGAATGATGATGTAATTTAAAGATCCAGGTTCAGAAAAACTGGGATTTTGGGGGGGCTTAAAAGAAATATATTTAAAAGATGGATTTAAAGGCTATTTTAAGGGAAATGGCATCAATTGTATGAAAAAAGTTCCAGAAATTGCTATAAAATTCTATGTTTTCGATTTTTTACTGGAATAGTTTTCGTTCAAAAAACACACTACTTCTATGCTTGAAAGAATTTTATCTGGGGGAATAGCAGGAGGAGTAGGGCAATTTTTAGTGTATCCTATGGAAATCGCAAGGGTTAGATTTGTAATAATTAAATTTTAATTTAATTAAAATAATAGAATTATTACCTACTTTTTTCTTTTTAAATATATACGATTTAAAATGTTATTAAAATTAATAAAATCCATTTATAAAGGCCTTAGCTCCGACCGGATATTACACAAGTTTTTTCGATTGTATACATAAAATAGTAAAATAAGAAGGAATTACGAAACTTTATTCAGGTCTAACCCCTACCCTTATAGGTATTTTCCCTTACGCAGGTATAGACATAGGTGTTTATTCCTTCATAAAATTATAATATTGTTAATATTATCAAGGCCAAAATAAAGAGCCTACAATAGGAAATTTATTATTTTCGGGAATGGTGGCTTCAGCAATAGCCATGGTCGCCACGGCCCCTATAAATATAGTTAGAACTAGGTTATAAGGAAATGGACTTTTACCTGTGCATAAAAGATATCATGGCCCTATAGATGCAGCTGTTAGAACTTTTAAAAAAGAGGGAATTTAGGGATTTTATAGAGGGACTTGGCCTGCCTTGATAAAGGTTATGCCTGCTACTTCTATTAGTTATATTGTATATGAAAAGTTAAATCAACTGGTGCAACATAAATCTTAGGCTTACGCTGAAGCAGTGTGAAATTTTACGATAAAATAAAAATAATTTAAAATTATTACTAATATGTACTTTTATACAAATAATCTAAATGTCTGTTTAAAAATAATTTAAAAAAAAAATAAGATTAAATACCGAGCTATTTATTGATAAAAATTGCCTAAATTCAGTTGAATTAATGAAGTCATAAATAATGATAAAAATTCAAAGGTTACAATAAAAATTTCAAAAATTAAATATTATATAAAATAAAAATGAATTATATTTAATATTATTAATTTCGCAAACTTAATATATTTATATATGATTTATCTTGTAAATTATCTTATTATAATTATAATTTTATATTAAAATTTACTATCTTAGTTAAATTATATTATTTTATATTTATCTATATAATTTTATAATTACTAATTTGTAATTAAGTTAATTTATAATTAAAAAGTATTAAAAAATTATTATCTATATCAAAATAATAATAATAAAAAACTTAAATGATATTAATATAGTTTTCCTATTATAAAATTATTTAAATTTCTAGTTTTTTTATATATTAATATACTTATAAATTATATTATATATTTATATTATAAATAAAATTATTTGATAATTTTAAAATTTTACTGATAAAAAAATAAATTTTTAAAGATAGATTTATTATATATCATCAAACCTATTATGTTTACTCATTTTATTACTCTTATTACTTCTTTTATTATTCCTATTAATTTTACTATTATTATTAGTAAATTTAATCCAAATCATTTTAAGCTTATTTAGCCGCTTCTTTATCTGCTTATCTCTCTAAATTAAAGTTTTTGATATTACTGTGCACTTGCAGTTCAAAATCAATATTTCCTTTTTTTCTCATATCTTTGTGTATATAACTTGGAGAATTTCTTAGCTCTTTATAATTTCTCAAATCAAAGTGAATTAGCTGTATTAATAAAATAAAATAATAAATTATATAAAACATTTTATTAAAATCTTTTAAAATTAAATATGAATTAATAATAATAAAATTTTACGTGAAAACATGTTTCTTTATAATAAGGAGATAAGTCTAATTCAAAATCTCCTAAGAATTATTTTTTTCCATTTTTTATCTGATGAATTGCCATATAAACCAATTTTGATTTTTTAAGCTCTTTCAAATAAAAAAATTCATTGATAACAGATTAAGAAAAATCTTCATATGTTTCTGGATTAGTAGTTCTTAAAGGCTTAATCGAAGCTCTTACTTCCATTATATATTTCTCATTTTAATCATTTTATGGCAAAAAATTTATAAACTCAATATTTTTTAAGTGCACAACCATTTAAACCTAAAATTAAATTATAATAAATTAAAAAAAAATTTCTTTAAAAATTTTTATTATATCTTTTTTTTTTTTTTTTAAATTTTATATTATGGTCTTTTAACAAGTAAAAATCAAATTTTTATGTTATTAAAAATTAATTTAATTTAATTACAATTAATAAACTAATTAATAATAAGAATTTTATTACTATAATAAAATAATAAACCCATAATGTTAATTTTAACTTATCATATCTTATTTAAATCAAATTCGTAAAAAATAAGATTTTTATTATTTCACCATGAAGAAAGCTTTTCTCAAAATTCAATATTGAATTAGCATTTTGGTAAAATGGTGAATCAAAGCGGAGCCGCGCAGTTCCATTTTAAAAAGTTTGTGTAGAAAACGATTTAGGAGTGAAATTTTCTAAAATTTTTAAATTCACTAACCGATTTTTTAAAAATTTAATTTAAATTAAACTACATTTAATTTATTATTTTTATTTGAAATAAAGAGAATTATTTAATAGTTAATAAATTACATAGTAATAAAAATTTCTACTACTATATTTAATTAATAATATAGTATTTTTTAAAAAAATTTGATTTTTCCTTGTTAAAACACCATATCATATTTTTTTTAAATTTAATAATAAAATTTAATTTATTTTTAATATAATAAAAAAAATAAATACTTTTGATTTTTTATTACTTTTTTATTCATTAATTCCTCGTCATTAGGATCAAATTCATCATCGCTGCTGTCACTAACTAGCTTATCAAATTTTCTTCTGCCGTATTTTTTTTCTTTTTTGTCTTTTAAATGATGAAACCTCAAAATTTAATTATGTAATTATTTATTCTTTTTAAAATCTTTGTCTTATTTTTTTTTCTAAATCACAGGTGGTAAATTTATCATTCTTTATGCGAGAGCATGATTTTCTCTTGCAATCCTTTCTTCCTCTAATCTTCTACCTACATTATTTAAACTTCCTTTTCCAAGTGAATTTATGCTTTTTGAATTTGAAGTTTTAAAGGTTTATTATGAAGCTTTAAATTAAGACACAGACTAAGATTAACCTAAAGGCCTTTAATAAGTATTTTAAAAAATATTTAAATTTAAATAAATTTATAACAAATAAATATTATTTATTCATATATTTATATATTATTAGAACCAATATAAATTATTTATTTTAAGATTAACAAAAATTTAATATAGTAGGCTTGAAAAAAATAAAAAATATAAAAGAAAATAAAAAAAGCTTAGTTATTTTGTATAAGTAGCTCTTTTTAAATTTACAAAAAATAAATTTTTTTTATATCTACAAAATATAAGTGTAAATAACTTAAATTAAATAAATTATAATTATAATAGAATAAAGTTAAAGTCTTGTTTAGCTTTTATTAATCAATGTTTTACTTCTTGTTTCTATTTTATAAAATTTTTATTATTAGTAATTTATTTCATTATTATTATATTAATTGCTCATTTTTATTAACATTTTCCTTATAATATTCTTATTCTTATAAAAAATAGTATGTTAAATTAATATAAATTTTTAATCATATTATCTAAGAATTATCAGTTCTTTAACTATAAAATTAAGGATTCTACTACTAATATTAATATTTTTTTTCATTTTTTTAAACATTATTTAACTACAAATGAACACTTTTTTTCTTTTTTAAATTCGAAACCGAAGCAGAAGAAGTAAAATTCCGACTTTTATAAATAGAAGGAAAAACAAGACTTTAACTATTATCCCATTACTTTTTTTATTTTTATTATTATTATAAAAAATCAAATTATTAATAGCCCCCTTTTTTAATTTAAAAATTTTATTTATTTTAATACCTAGCCACCGAAAATTTCCCTTTATTTATGTCTTCCAATTTTCTCACTAACATAGAATTCACTACCTATTATTTTCTATTCTCTTCTAATTCTTTAAACTGTGTAGATTTTACGTGGTTTAATTTAGATTTCTTAAGCTGTTTATCTATGGGATTTACATCTACAGACACTTATTTTTTTTTTATTTCAGCCAATCTTTATTAATGCGATTTTTACTCTCTTAATAAATCTCTTTCGATGTAAACTCTTTTCAAAATATACCCTTTTCCCTACATTCTTTTTTCTTTCTTTCTTTCTTTAATTATTATATTTTTTTTTTTTGCTTAATTGTTTTATTTATTCTTCTCTTTTGTTCTTTGGAAGGTTTTACTTTCCTTTTTTTAGTTTTTTTATTATTTATAGGTGAATATAAAAAAAATTTTTAATTGTTTTATATTTTTTTTTGCTTAATTACTTATATTATATTATTTTTTATAACTTTTATTTATTTACTTATTTCTTTAATTTCTCTTCTTGTTCTTCTAATTACCATAAAATTAAAATACCATTTAAACTATAACACTTATATATTTTAAATTCATACTAAAAAAAATTATAATAAAAATAAATTATTAAATATTTTATTGATCATAAAATAAATACTTGATAAAAAATTTTACAGCAAATATATCAAAAAAAAAAAAAATTATTAAAAAAAATATATATATTTAATAGACTTATGATATAATTTTAGAATATTTATTATCAATCTATATTTATATAAGCTAAATTTCAATATAATTACTATAATTTGTAAAATATTTATATATTTAATGATAAATTAATTCATTAAATTCTATCTATTTTTTTTTAAAAAATAATAAAATCACATAACACTTTAATTAAAATTTTAGCCATATCTACCCTAGCTTTATTAAAACCTTGCTTTTAATCTATAATCTCGAATTTTATTCCTAACTTCTTCTATCATCTTTTTTTCACCAGAAGTTTATAATTTTTATTACAAATAATCAGATTCTTTTTACTTAATAAATATTTTAAAAATATAAAATAATTATAAATAAAAAAGATATATAAATTTATATAAAATAAATTATTTAATTTTTTTTTTCTTTATTATCTTTTTTAATTACTCTTTATTCGATAACTTATTATAAATTTTAATTCTACTTCTTTTTTTTTAGATCATTTTTAAATTTACTTTCTAAGTGCAATTCCAGCAAAGTTTTAACACTTGAGCCTCCCTATGTTTGACTCCTTGCCTATTTAATTTTATAATTTTAAAAATTTATATTTAGAAAAAAAAGAAAAATAAAACATTTTAAAAATATTATAATAATGTATAATATATAAAATTAATATGAAATATCTATTCTTAAATAAATGAAATAATATATACAATATTTACATGTTTTGTAGTTCTTTATTCCAATTTACTAAGCAATTATGCATTTTTCTACTCTTATTCATTTTACAATCGCTATAAATTATGTTATATATTTTCAGCTTTATACTTATCTTATTTTCTTTTTTCTTAAATTTTTTTTTCTTGTTCTTATTTTAATAACCATGCTGAAAATTCTTGTTTATGTCTGGTTTGTGCTGCACTTTAAATTTTTTTATATTCTAATTCTTTTTCCTGCTATTTCTATTTTTCTATATATTTTGAGAACTAAAATAATTAAAAAAAAAAAAAATTTCATTTCATTTCACTTCATTTATAATTTATTTGATAACTAGCAGCGCAAAATATTAAAAATAAAGGCTTTTTAATTTTTAAAATTTAAAATTTATAATTATATTACATCATTTTATTTTTTTCCAAATTTTTATTTTATTTCGTCTAAGTGGCTTTGATGATTTATTTCTCCTTTTCTCAATTTATAATCTAATTACTCTTTTAATCTATCACAGTCATCTAATTCTTACTTTATTTATCTATCTTTCATTTCTAAACTTTTCAAATATTATGAATTATCATAGACTGGTCCAGTTTTATTTGCTTAATTTTCCTCTTTTTTTCTCATAAAAGCGTCCATTTCTTATAAATTTATTTTTAAAACAATAAATCATTTCATAAATTAGGAATAACAAATAATTTATATTTATACTAAAATTACTTTTTTTTTATTCTTCCATTTTTTATTTTCTTTATTGTATTTCCTGTCTTCTAACCTAAATTTTTCACAATAATTTTTGTAAAAATGTAATTACAAAATATATAATAAGTATATAATAACATCAGTTTAAATAATTTTTTTAAATTAATTAAATATATTATACATTTTAAATCCTAAGTTAAATATCTTCCTATTTTCTCATGTTTTTTTCTCTTTTTTCTTTTAATTGTTTCTCTTAATTTATTATTTTTGTTTACTCAATAATCCATTACTATTACTAACTTTTCAAGTTCAATTCGGCTTACTTTGCCTCAAATTCAGCTTATAATTTCTAATTATTTCTTTTAACTCTTTCAACATTCTAAAAATCTTTTTCAATTGTTAAAACCTCACCTATTTATATAAATTATTTTATTAAAAAATTAATTATTTTTTTAAAAAAATAAATTATTAACATTAGAAAATTGTTATCTTTAATTTAATATATATTTTACTCAATAATGTATTTTTAATCTCCTACCCTTTGGGACTGGAAAATTCGGCTCGATTAGTAATTTCTTTTATTAAAATGCATATATATATTTATAAAATATTATTATTATAATATTAATAAATAAGTATATGCTCATGACAATTAATGATTTTATAATAACTATTTTTAATTTATTTTATATTATAACATAAGATTAATAATTAATATTTACTTTTAATATAATTTTTAGGCATATTTATATAATCAGGTTAATTATCATCTAAATCCAAATATAAACTATTAGATCTTTAAGATGGTGCCCGATATCTAACAGTTGTCATATTATATAATATTAATACTTTTTTTATTTCCTTTTTATTATTAATTTATTTATTTTTTTTAATTTATTTATTTAGAATTTGTTATCTTTATAATTCCTCTCAAATTTGTTTTTATTTTATTCATGATTTAATAAATTCTTCACCAATAAAAATTATTTCCTTTATTAAAAAAAAATTATAGCAAAAAAAAAATTCTAACACTGAAGTTATTATAATTGCTTAAATAACTCTGTATTTATTATAAATAAAAATCTGGGTTTTATTTAAGGAAAAATAATAATAAATTTAGGTTATATAATTTTTTAGCTCTAAAGAATAATACGACAAATTATTTGTACAATATATAAAATTAATTTTTTTAAAAGTTAATTTAATATTTATATAATCATTTAAAATGTATATCATTTTAATTAAATATATACAATAATTTTAAAAATTCATCAATTTACATTTTAGAAGACCTTTTGTCTCCAAATCCATTATCTTTTAAAATTTAGATAACTTTTTCTTTAAATTCATTTTTTTATTACTTTTCGATATCTATTTCTTCTTCTTCTTCATTATCTTCCATGTCAATTTCTTCGTCATCTTGATTATTATTATTATTTTTATTATTTTTATTTTTATTTTTTTTATTTTTCTTTCCATTTTTACTTTCTTCTTCGTCATTTTCTTCCTCCATTCCTTTATTATCATCATTCATAATTGCAACCAAATTTTAATTTTACAATTCTTATTATTATTAGTCTTAAGGATTTAAACCCTGTGCTTTTAATTCCATAAACTTAGTGTAATTTTTTTCTAATAATTTTAAAATAGATTTAACTTTGAAAATAGCACTCAAAGATTTATTTTTTCTCATAAAACATATTCTCAATAAACCATCCCATTCAATATAATTAATAGGAGGAGGAGGATTTTTAGGCTCAATTTTAACTACACTAGATTCAACCTTTAAATATTAAAATTATATAAAAATTAAAATATTTTTTTTTTATATTTTTAATAAGCTAATAACAAAATCTACTATATATTATAAATTTAAATATTAATTTTTTATTTTATTTTTTATTTACTTTAGGAGGAGGCTTGAAATTATTTTTTCCAACTTTAAACAAATGGTCACATCTGCCCAAAATTTAAGTGTTAACAGAAAGTCTACAATACAAATCGCTTCCAGGTTTAGCACATAATCTTTAAGAAAACTCTTTTTAAAACATTAAAACTGCTGACCTAAAAACTGGTCTGTGTCCTAATAATTTGAAAACCAAAGGTGATGAAATTTAATAAGGTACATTGGCTACACAAACGTCGAAAAAAGGCAGCTCTTAGTGTAAAACGTCTCCTTAAACCAGTTGGAATTTCGAAGAATATTGGGAATATCTTAATAAATTATTTAATAATTTTTTAATGATTTTTCGTTTTTTAATAATAATTTTATAAAATTTTCAATGATATTTTATGTTTTAATACCAATTTTATAAAAATAATCAATGAAATTTCATGTTTTAATACCAATTTTGTAAAAATTTTAATGATTTTTTATGTTTTAACACCAATTTTATAAAAATTATTTAAAAATAAAGTTATTTTTCCATTTTTTAATAAAAAAAAGTAAAAAAATTTTCTTCAAAACAACAAAAAATATACATATTTTTATATAATATATCCTATTTTCTATAAAATTTTAATGGACCGAAAATAAATGTTTTTATTTTATTTAAATAATTAATTTTTACTTGAATTTTTTTGTCAATTCAGCAACCATACGAGGATCAATTTCGAATGCTATAACTTTTTTAGCTTTTTCTAATAATAATTGAGTCAAATTTCCTGTTCCGGGACCAATTTCAATAACAACATCAGTAGACCTAATATTTGCTTTGTCTACAATAGCATGTAAAATTTAAGGATTAACTAAAATATGTTAACCAAAGGCTTTGTTGAAAACCATATTGGTTTTATTTACTGGATTACTTTTTTTTTGCATCTTTTTATCTTTATTTTTATGAAAAATAACTTAGGAATTTGTTTGTTTTTGTTAAATTTCTTTTATTCTTATTTTTTTTAGTTTTATTATTTTTATTTTATTAAATAATTACAAAATTATTATTTTGTTAATTTAATGCTATTGGTCAAAATAAAGCATAATCGCTAAATAAACTTAACCCTTAAATAATTCTCTATAAAATCATAAAAATAATTATTCATCCTACTACGATTATAATAAAATGATATATATATTATATATTTTAAATTTTATAATATGCTTATGTTAAAATTTTTCTAATAATTTACTTTTAAATAAAAAATATATATTATATTTTTCTGCTTTATTAATAATTATTATATATAGACTGATATTTTTATTCAAACAATTAACATTTATTTATATTAATCAATAATTTTTTAATATTTTTTTATTTTATAGTCTAAAATCTATCTTTTTTTCTTTCTTAACATACATTAATTATAAAGAACAAGTCCTTTCAATCCGGATTCTTCTTTAATTTCTTTTTATTTTCTCATAAAATTTTAAACTTATTCTAACATTTCTTTCAAGTTTTTAAACATCAAGGTAAAATAATCATTTCCATAATTAAGTACCATATAAAAACCATATTAAGATTTTTAAATTCCGTAAATTAAATAATTTTTGCACAAATTTTTTTTTTCAAACAAAAACAATTTAAAATCATTTTATTTGTTCTAAATGAAATTTTTCGACCTTACTTTAGAAAAAAACTATGATCCTCTTTAAAATATCAAAAAAATCTTTAAAGCCACTATTTAAATTTTACTCTTTATATTTTGTTCTTTTTATAATATATTTTTCTATTTTTCAGATAATTTTCTCATTTTAAATCCTTAAACTGGTTTTTATTATTAACTATTTTATTCATTATTCAAATTGTAATATTATTATATTTATTAATTATCTTTTTATTATTATTCATTTTTTTCATCTAAATTTACCTGTTTATCGTTCTCTTTTAATTACTAAATCAATTATTACTATGATTAGGTTTAAGATTCAGATTCTTATTTTGAAAGTAAACTGTAACTAGAATCTTCTTATAAATCTTCTGTAATAGTTTGCATTTAATATTATTTCATTAATTATTCTTATTCAGCAATTTAATCTAAATTTTGTACAGGTGGGAATTCAATGAATTTTCTATTAATATCGTCGAAATCTAAATTCTTACTATCCTCTTCTAATTTATTCATAATCTCGTAATTTTTAGGATTTTCTATCAAAGATAAAATTGTGTCCAAACATTTCTCTAAAGTAGACAATAAAAGCATAAAAAATTTACAATAAGCACTTGAAAACATTTTTGTCGATTTTTTTAATAATTTTTGATATTTAACTCTTTTAGTAAAGGTGTGGTTGTACTCTTAATTCGAGGGGAAAAATTCTAGAATAAAATCTTTAAAAAAATTACAATATTCAACACAAGCTTTAATATGATCCATTTAATGAGTATAAAAATTATTTTTAAAGTGTTTAACAATACTCTTTTCATTCATATTCAGCTATTTATCTTTAAAATGGTTAAAAATATCGAATAAAGTTTCCCCAAAATTCTAATTTTCTGTTTCTTTTTCCTCTAATTTAATATTTTTATCTAAAGTATGTGCTACAATTTTTAAAATCACATATTTTATATGATCAGTACTAGGAATTTACTCTTTATTTCTAACCAAATCAGTCCAAATTTCGCTAGCAGATTCATAAAAATCTTGCAATAATTATTCAGATTTCTAATTATATTCACCAGCATATCTAGACACTACTTTCTAAAATTCTTCAAAACTTAAAGTAAAATTTTATCCTACGTTATGAATTATCCAATATTTACTGAACTATTTTAAAAAATAAACTTTCAATCTGCTGTTATGCTCTCCTTATTATTATTTTTATTATAATTATTATTATTATTTTGTTTAATTTGATTTTTTTTTTTCTAACTCCAGCTTTTCAAAACTGTCACTATCGAATACTTCTTCTATTTAGCACAACCCTAATTTTGACCCTTTTTTTAAATTAAATAAAATTTAATTATTTAAGAAAATTTTATACTTTATATATTTAAAATATGTATATAAATATATTTTTAGTAAAAATATTAATAATCAAAAAAAACTATTTCAAAAATTTTTCAAATATTAACTTACCCAATTTAGCAGAACTATAAAGTAAAATATCTTTATTAAATTGTAATACATTGTCTCCAGTTTATTTGATTTTTTTTAAAGTTTCCATTTTTGGTATATTATATGAATTGTATTGTATTGTAATTTTATGTTTTTTATATATTTTTTTATTTTTTATTTACAATTTTGATTTTTTTTATGGTAAAATTAAGTGAGCAAAATTTTTAATTATTTAAGAATAATACGCTAGATTTCTAATTAAAAAACTTTAATAATTAGAAAATAATTTTAATTTACTTAATATTTAAAAAAGAATTTTATGTTGACGCAAATTTAATTACCATTTGAATAAATTTACACATAAATTTGAATAAGTTAGAAAAATTAATGAAAATGCTATTTTTTATAAAAAATAATAAGATACAATAAAAAAAGTTATGTACTTCTATTAATGTAAATATAAATTATATAGAATTTTACTCTTTATAAACCCAAAATTTAAACCTTATTAACAATTTTATGATTTTATTAAATATATGTATATTTTACTATCACAAAACATCACTTATACTTATATTAATATAATATTTTCCACAAAAATTATTCTATTACAATAAAATTAACACCATTAAAAATAAAAAACGTTAAAAAATTTACAAAATAATTTTTATTATAAAATGGAATTAAATTAACAGTAAAATTAAGAATTAACTAAATAAGAGTAAAATTTAGACACAGTTTAAAACTTAGAATAGACTCTAGACATATTATAAAATGAATTTGATGAATTAAATTAAAAAATTAGTAAAAATCTTTAAAAAGTATAAAAAACATATTTAAACTTATTCATATTTAAAAATTAAAACAAATTAAAAGTTCATTATAATTAATATGATCTAAAAAAATATATTTTTTATTAAATTTTTAATTTTAAAAAACCTAATCAAGCTAACACATAATAATGTTGAATTATCATAAATTTATAAGAAATAAACAAATGAATATTGTGACGAATTAATGTAAGCTCAATAAAAATTAGAAAAAATAATCATGTAATGTGAAGGTCTTGTAGATCATTTTCCTTAAATAGAATAACTATGTTTAAAAGTGTAAAAATATATTTAAATTATAACAAATATTATTTTTATTAGAATTAAGAAAATTAAATTCCAGTATATCATTATTTATTTATACTTCGTAAATTAGATAAAGTTTTAGGGAAAAAGTTGAATAAATTGAAAAATTAAAAGAAAAGTAATTAATGTAAATGGGCTGATAACTTCTTTTAAACAATTAAATTATCTTATATAAAATTTCAATAGTAATTTACAACATAAATTATATTTTATTTTTTAAAAACCGATAATATAATATATATTAGTAATTTGAATATTGTAGCTTAATCAATTAAATTTCATTGAAATAAATAGTTTAATAAAATTAATTTTCTTTTTAAAAAACTCACAAATCTTAATTTACTCTAATTTAATCACCAGCTTAAATATCAATATTATCTGAACTGAATTCCAATTTATCTTCAATTTCCAACTATTCGTCTGATTTATTTATATTAGAACAAGGATCACTATAATAATTTTAAAATTCATTTTCTAAACCTTCTACCAATTCTTCTATATCTGATTCGTATTCAGTTTAACTAGCTTCTAATAACCTGTCAATTTTTTCTAAAGACATCAAATAAGAATTTAATGTAAATCCAAATAAACTGGTTCTTCCATCTGTAATCCATTTATACATTTCTTCATCCATATCTTCTCTTATATCTAAAAATAATTAAAATATAAGTAAAATTATATCTAATTATTTATATAAATGTAATTGTAGTAAAAAAATTAAATAAATGATAATAAATTTGTTAAATGATTTAATTTATTAAATATTATATTTTAAAAATTTTGGAAATAAATTGTTACATATGTGTAATAATTTAATTTATTACCGTAATAATCTATCAAATTTTCATATATAGATCTCGCCTATTAATTCACAAATTCCTCTATTATTCTCTTCTCAAAAAATTATGTTACTTATTTACCCATATACTATTTAAAATTATAAGATAAATTTTTTTATTAATTAATTTTTTTAAAAATTAAAAGTATGAGTGGTATTATAAATTTGGAACTTATTATTTTATACATTTATTTTTATTATATAATATTTTATTTTATTTACAACTGTATTCTCGTCATCGTCTTCAAAAACATGCTATTAGTATAAATTTGCTAAATAAACCATTAAAGAATCTTCTTGGTCATCGTCATACTACAATTAAAAAATTAAAAATTTTTTATTTGAATTAATTAATAATTATAAAATAAATAATATTTATATCAATGTAAGTAATTTAAAAAACGTAAAATTAAATGATTAAAAAAAATAAAATAAAATAATATAAATATTTTACAACTTTTAATTGATATCTGTCATTTTAAAAGAATAAATTCCAATAATTTCACTCAAAAATTATCATTTTTTTTCTTTTTTTTGTATTATATTAATATAAAATTTATATTAATTTACCATTGTCATTTTAAATACAGCTTATAAAAATATTCTTATTTCTTAATATGTTAATTCGATTTGTTTTGTAATAAAAGCTTTTTTCATTTGATCATAGTTTGGAGGCAACTACCAGTTATATATAGAATTGGTCGAAATTATCATTAATAAAAAAATACAAATTTCTTTGTAATTAAATTTCATTTTTATTATAATTATTTTTTATTTTTTTTTAAAAGAAAACTTTTTTATAATTTAATAATAATAATTAAATATTAATTATGAAGGTAGAATTTTTATAAATCAAATTTATAATTTTTTTTAATTATAGATTTATACTAGAATAATAAATTTTTTTTTATTTATATTTAATATAAGTTATAATTTAATTGAAAGATATAAATATAATATTTTTATTATTTTCAATCTTTTAAAATTCTTTAAAATTTACTATATACACTTTAATCTTCCTCGCCTAATTAATAAAAGCTGTCAAAATCTATTTAATTATAATTATTTTAATAGGTATTTTTAAAAAAACCTAAACCTTTTTTTGTTTTTTAATGTGCATTTTTGAAATTATTTTACATATCAATAATATTATATTTATTAATACAGCTTTAATCTTCAGCTACCGGCTCATTTTAATTTTAATTATTTTCATCCTTTATATAATTTAAAATACTAGAAAATTAGGACTAAACCTAAGAACTCTACTATGAAGCTATAGGCGAATATTTTTTCTAACTAAAATTTTCTTCCAAATTTTATACTTTATTTTTAACATCCATTTAATTTTAACTTAAATCATATTTATTCTTAAAATCATTATTTTTTATTTTTTATTTTTATGAAAGATTATTTTAGTTGCTTAAATTTTAATTATTTTCTATATTTTCCTTATCATCTTCAAAATTATCTAGTTCGTATTTTTCCTGTTATCTTTAATTGCATTTATTTGAGTCATTATTTTATGCCATTTTTTTAATTATTTATCTTAAATCTTAATTTTCTTTTTCTATCCCTTATTTACTAATTTATTTCAACTCCAACTCCGAATGTTTATTTTTAATTTCATTTTATAATAATTTAATACTAATTTCCATTTTATTAATTTACTCACTTTATTAATATTCTTTATTAGCTTATTCCATTAACTTAGATTCCAAAATTTCTTTTTTTTCTTGGTTTTCTTTTATCTATTCATCTATGATTTACAATCTTTCCTATTTTATTTAAATATAAAATATTAATTTTATTTTAGTTATATGCTAAAATAATGTAAAATATAATTAATTTATTATTTTACATTCAAGTTTTGGCCCTATTCACTTTATTTACATTCAGAATTTATTTAGTTTTTATTCTATAAGGTAAAATAATTAATTCCTTAATTTTATTCTAAATTTTATTTATTATTGCTATTTGTTTTTTCTTAGATATCTAGCTATATTTTTGCATTTTCGTGATTAATATTATCTTTATTTTAAATTTAAATTTCATATTATTCATAATCAACTTTTAAATCTTCAATTTTATTTTCAATTTCCAATAATTTATAAATATTTTATTTTAGTTCTTAAGAACTTATAAACCTGTTAAAACATTAAATAAGCCTATTTTTATTTTTTTAATCTTATTAAAAATCCCTTATTTTTTCTTCTAATTCCATAATATTTCTTTTCATATTTTAACTTTATTCAATAAAACTTTTAGCTTATTAAAATACAATTGACATATTTTCAATATAAAAAACTAACTCAGTATTTTCTTATTACAACAAAATAAATTTCTATTTTAATTATAAATAATCTTACTATAATTTATCCAAAGAACTGTAATTTTCACATTAATTTTCTTATAACTGTAAAATTTTTTTCTATGCTTTACTAAAATAACCTGATAATTATTTATATTAATCTAAAAGTTTACTTGAATCGTAAAAGTTATTTTTTTTATTCAAAATCTACTATTACTGTAAAAAATTATTCAAGTTAAAGCTTTCATTTAGTATCATCATGGTAGAATTGTTTTTATTGTTATTTTAAATATTTTAGTTAAAATTAATGCTATTTTATAGATTTTTCGCATATGTATTTAACATATCAGCTTTTTATTCTTATTCACTTTAATGGAGTAATGATTAAAACATTTTTAAATTTTTAGTTTTTTTTATTAGTTTATATTTTTTTATTTATTGTTTTTATATCTTAAATATAAAATTTTATTAATAGAAATTTGCGCAATCAAATAATAAGGTTATTAAAATTTAACGATACTTTCAATAATAATATAATTAGATTAATAATATTTAATCATTCAATAAAAGTAAAGAATAAATTGAAATATAATTAGAATTTTAAAATGTTATATATAAATTAGCATATCTACTCTATTTATATTTTAATATAAAAAATTTAATAAAAATACAATATATAAACAATATAAAAATTATACTAATGTAAAAGACTTTACAAATTAAACTATTTTATAAATATTAAATAATGAATATAGTTTACATTTAAAAAACTACCAGTTTTTATTAATATTATCATCATTATAAGATTTATCCAAATAGTTTTAATATTTTCGCTTTTAAATTATTTTATTAATCTATAATTTATTTATTTACTAGTCAGATTCATTTTATTATATAAATGTAATTATATAATCATCTTTCGTCTTCAGTATGTATAAAATTTTCAGGAATTTAATTTTAATTATATTATTCTTCTGTTAAATATCCTTTCTTTTTACCATGTTCATAATACACGAATTTTTATTCTCCACCTGGATATGTATATTTTCCTTTACCATGTTGCTATCCCTCATACCAGCCACCTTCATATAATTTTCCTTCAACCCACCTATAAACTCCATACCCATGTCTTAAAAATTAATTTTAAAAATATAATTATAAAAATTATACAAAATAAATTATAATTAAATATATTGTATAAAAATTTTTTTAAATTACTTTTTATCATTGTAATAATCTCCTTCATAATATCTGCCATCTTTCCAAGTATATTTTCCTTTTCCATGCATATTTGATTCTTTCCAACCGCCTTCATATTTCCTACCATCTGCCCATGAATAACTACCCTAATTTATAAAAAATTAATAAAAATATAATAATAAATAAAAACATTTTAATTTACTTAAGTTAAATTCAATATAAATTTAAATAAATTTTAAAAGTAGTTAAATTTTATTTATAATATCTTTAATTACTTATCCATGTAACTAATTATCTTTCCATTCCCCATCATATTTAGATCCATCAGCCCAAACATAAACCCCTTTTCCGTGTTTTTTTCCTTCACAATATTCACCTTCATATTTTGATCCATCTGCCCTATATATAAAAATATCCAATTAAAAAAATTAAAAAACAAAAATTTATTTAAATTATGCTTATAAATATTATTATATACCAAATTTCAACTCCATTTCCATGTTACAAATCATCTTTCCAAAAACCTTAATAATTTTAATTTATATTAATATTTAATGGATCAATTTTTGAATTAAATTATAAGATATAACAATTATCCATTACTTTTATTTATTATATATTTTAGCGAAATTTTATAAATTTATACCTGTATATTTTGCACCATTACTATGTAAATAAGTCCCATGTCCATTTGCTTTATCATCTACCCATTCACCTTAAATTATATAAAATTTTACCAAAAATTTTAAATATTATCATTATTTTTATTACCTTCAAAAACATCTCTATCAACATGATAAAATTTACCTTTTCCATGAGCTAAACAAAAAAGTATTTAATTAATATATGTACAAATATTAAATAAAAGGATTATAAATATATTTTTATAAATATAATTTCAAATAATTTTGATACATTACCTTTATTATTTTTCCAATATCCTTCATATTTCGCACCATCTGGCCTTTTATATAATAATATATTATTAAAACAAATAGAAGTAATAATAAAATTACTATTATTTTTATTTTAAATACTTATATATATATAAATTATTTATTTATTTAATTTATTAATTAATTAATTAATTTTTTACCATTTTTAAACACCATATCCATCTCTTGCTTGACCTATCCATTCTCCTTCATATATTGCCCCATTTTTAAACTAGTAAGGTGATCTTTTTTCTCTTGGTCCAGTTAATTCTGCATCCTAAATTTAATTTTATAAAATATTTTATTTATTATACATTTTTTTTTAATTTAGAAGTTAATTATAGGTATTTTTTAGCTTATTTATTATATTTATAAAAAAAATTTATATGAAAATTCTCTAAATTATAAACATAGTTTTTATTTTTATAATTTTATTTCCTATTTTTGTTTTATTTAATGTGAAAAATTTACCTAATCTTATCTATTTTTTGCATCTTCTTATGCTTAGCTTTTTAATTTATTTTAATGGTTACTTTAATTATTTTTCATTTATTCATCTTGTGCCTATTAAAAGAGTTTTATTAAAAAAATATTAAAATATAAAAAATACTAAATTAATAAAATATTATTTTTAAATTGAATTATAATTTATTTTTCCGTTTAAATATAATTTACAATATATTCTATTTATGACTCTTAAGGTTTATTCTTACAATTACAATTTGAACAATCTTATCCCATTATTTTTTGTTAAAAAATATTTCTTAGAATTTATATTTTATAAGCTTTTTGTTTATTTTTTGTTATTGAGTAAATTATTTTATTGAAAGTTTATTTTATTTTTATTAAAATAAATAAAATAATAAATAAAGTTTTTGTGCAACCTTTATTTAATAAAATATACAGTATTTATTCATATCATTTATATACAATTTAATTTTAAATTTTACTTAAAATTAATATAAATATTTTTATGCCACAAATAACCTTAAATTTCAAATAAAAATAATATTAACAAATATCCATATAAAATTTATAGATTTATACTCTTAAAAGCTAATAATTATAAAATTTGTTATAGAGAAAAAAAAAAATTAAATAAAATAAAATACTTACACTTTATATCAAAAAAAAAATTTATTTACTATAATACAATGAATTAAAATTCAAGTAAAATTCAACTAAATTTATTAAAATAGATTTTTTATTCTTTAGTTAATCACAAAAAATATACTATGATTAAAATAACTAAATTGTCCTAAAGAAAAAATTTTACACCATAAAATATTAATTTAAATTATAATAGCTTTAAAAATAAATAAAAAAAATTGTTTAATAAAGAAAAACAATCCTTTTATTTAATTTGTACTAAAAATCTTTAAATTTGATTTTTTTACCAATTTTAAAAACTATAATATTTTATTTTTATTTAAATTTTATTATATATTTTTTTTATTTTTGTTCTTTTATTAAATTTATAAAAAAAATGTATATAAATTTTGAAGGCTTTATAGAATAATAAATATTGTCAGTTTTACGAGAAATTAATAGAAAGGTGTATAGTTTTGGTATAAATAAATTTTACAAGACTTTAGAATAAAGGAAATTAGAGAAATTAATTTTTTTAATATTAAAAAGTAAAATTTAAAAATTATTTTTTTTCATTTAAATATAAAAATATTTTATTATCCAAATTTTAAAAATAATAATATTTAAATATAATTATCAATATTTTTTAAAATATTTGTAATAAATTAATTAGTTAATAATTAATAAATTTGTTAATTTTAAAATAAAAAGATGTTATTTTTCACATCTTAAAATATTTTAAAATTTTGATGTTTTTTTTTTCTATTATTTTTTATATTATAATCATTTTAAACGTATACTATTTTAAAAGCTTAATATTTTTACTCTAAATTTTTGACAATAGCACAGATTCGTATGTATATCTTTTTTATAAATAATTTTGTCTACAATAAATTTTTAATAAAAAATATTTTTCATAATCATTTATCATTATTTATTAGCATTTAGCAAGCTTTAATTATAATAAAAGTTCTTATCAATAAAAAAATAAAGAATTTTAGAATTCTAATATTGCATATAAAATTAATTTTATATATTTTTTATACTATTTAACTAAAAATCACAATTTATTGTTTTAATATATATTCTTTTAATCAGAATTATTAATATAAATTTCAAAAAATACAAAATACAGATTAAATAGGATAATTTATGTGCATTATATAAATAAATTGATATGGATTTACTTTTTATTATTTCTATACATTACCTATCAACTAATTAACAAAGAATAATTAAATATTTCATAAAACAAAAATATACACAACAAAATCTCTCTTCTGAAATTTTTCTCATTTAGTCTCCCATAATAAATAATAAAAAATAAAAATAATTAAAATAGTAAAAAAAAAAATAATAAATTAAAAATAAGATTAAAACATGAAATATTGTATAATTTTACTTTTAAGTTTATTAGTTCTCACTAACTGTACCTATTTCGTAGATTGTCCCGATAAAACTGAGAATGATAAACTAACTATTGGTATAAATAATTTTATCTATAATATTTTTATTTTTTATTCTAATCATTTAAAAATTAAATATTATTTTCTTCTTTACTAATGAAATAATTTAATTTTTAATTCTATATAGGTGAATTGAAAATGAATACTTTCATTCATATTCTGCCTGCAAATGATTTTTGCCAAATTTTAAACAGAAACGAAAATATTGAATTATGCCATTACATATTAAATGAATGTTCTGGACTGATTAATGATTTGTAAAATATTAATGAATCTGAATTTATAAGAGCATCTCATGTAGAACAATGTTATAATTCATTAACAAGCTGTAAAAAATAAATATATACAAATTTTAGAATCAAACATTCTATAATAAATACTTAATAAAAATTTTAAAATTAAATAAAAAACCCTCTTTTATTTTAACATTTTTACCTTTTAAGAGTAATTCTATTTAGAATCAAAAACAGAATTAATAAAAAAATACATTAAATATATTTATATATGATATAATAAAAGATCATAAAACAAAAGATATAAATAAAATAAATAAGCATTTTAATTCTTTTTATACATAAAATTTATATATAAAAATAATAAATAATAAAAAAAATGATAATTAATAAATTATCTTAAAAAATAAAGAAATCGACATGGAATTCATTTTTAATGGCCTAGTAAAACCCTGTTAGCTCAATTAACTCTCTTAATCATATATGATAAAATCAGATTTAGATGAAGATGAAGATTAAGATTAAGATTAAGATGAAGATTAGGACCAAAATGACGGAGAATATTATTATTAAAATATAAAACTAAACGACTTTAACACTGTATAATTTACCATGGAAAACGACATTATTAATTTTATATTAAAAGATTATAAGTAACCAAATGAAGACCACGTTTTAGGCTTCGTTTACCAATAATTTGATAGTGAAGTAGTTTTAAAATTTTAATAATCTGGAGACGGAAAAAAATGGGAAAATTTAGAAAAAGAAGAAGATGCATAGAGTAAAGGTCTAACTTAAGTTTATGATTTAGATGATATGCTTTATGCTGGAAAAGAATCTGCCGATGTTTATATTTAAGTTACTTGTGAATCTGGCTGTTTTGATGGATTTAAATAAGTTATTGGGTAATTCTAAATTTCAGAATGGTCTTTCGACTTTAATCAAGAAGATGGAAATGTTTAATTCCTTTAAAGCTATGAATTAAAAGATGAATCTAATGTTTTGTTGAGTAAAAAAAAAAATTTAATATTATATTTTCTATGAATATTTAAAAAATAAGATAATAATATATCATATTTAATTTTCATTTAAAAGATGTATTTGACGGAGAAGAAAATATCATATACATTAAAAGTTTTATAAATACCGATATATAAAAAACTAAATTCATCCATGCTATGTATCAAAATAAAGAAATGGAAAAATATTTGAATAATTTGGTCACAATTTCAGTAAAAAATACGCAAGACAAGGAGCCCCAATCGTTGGAGGACTGGCCTTCTCCTTTCGGTAATTAAAATAATAAATTAATAAATATATTATTACTTTCTTACTAAGTTAATAAATTAATTAAATAATAAATTAAAAAATTAATTACTTTCATAGATTAATTACTTAACAAATTAATAAATTTATTACTAAATATTATATAATAAATAAAAAAAAATTTAAAATTTTATAAATTAACAAATTTAATAAATTAACTAGGATTATAATAATAAAAATAAAAAATCTAGATATATATTTAAATTTTTATTTTAAAACCAATTTTAATATTAATAGTTGCCCACCCCATATAAATGCTCGACGGAGAAGACGAAAACCAACAATTCCAACAATACTCTTTCTTTAACAACCACGTCATAGACTTCGACGGCGAAGGAGCAAACTGGTTCGCCATAACAATTTACATTTAGCCCGTATAAGCGCACGAAAATACCTCTTTCAGCAGTCTTTACGTCGGAATTTGCAGCGCTTAATAAACAGATAACCACTAATTTACCACAAATTTATTGAAAAATTAATTTTCAACTACTTTGGAATTCGACGTCGAATTTGACATTGAAAAACCTTTTTCCCTTGAACATCAAATTTTAGGAATGACTGAATTTGACTAAGGATTTTCTATGATTACTTTTATTCCTGATTATGTAAAAAAAGTTCCTCAAGAAATTTCCCCCGTTTTTTCAGGAATTGAAGTCTTAGATTATACCACTGTTTTTGCAGGACAAGGTACTTATTTTGTTACTTGGATTTTCTAAGTCAAATAAGACGATGATTTTTCAGTAAAAATCGAAAATAAAATTTAATCCGACCACATCGTAGAAATTAACGATGAATAGTTAATTAATACCATTAATATTAACGAAGAAAGATTTTCTTACCTACTTTTCTAAAAATATGATAAAGATGTTAGCACAACCTATTCTTAATACACTTTATATTTCTCCTTAGATGAAGAAATCGATGTAGATAAAATTGAAATTAATTAATATATCGGTTATAATTACTTAAATGTCCCCGTTCCTTTATAATTATATGCTGATGAATAATTAGTTGATTTGGTTCAAGATGAATTTGGTTAAATTTATCTTTAAATTGACTTAACTGACAATGAAAGGTGTGAGTCTGATGAAGGATGTATTCTTTACACCAATATTTTATACAGAGACGGAGAAATTAATTTCGAAAATGCTTAAATCTTCTTAAAAACTGAAATCGTAGATGATAAAAAACACAATTTAGTGAACGGAAATTTCAGATCTTTCACTCTTTCCGAGCACTTCCCCAAAGAAATCATCCAAACCACCTACACTTACTAAGACGATAAAACTGGACTTTTAATAAACGCTCAAAATTTAGAAGATGTAGACCTAAAAATTACAGGATATTTAAAAGCTGACGATAAAGCCTCCGTTGAAATTTCTGGAAACAACTCTTTTACCAGAAAAATAGTGCACTTCACCCCCGAACAAATCAAAAACTCTTGTCCCGAAGAATGCACAGTAACAATTATAGCCGAAAGAGCCAACGACGAAGACACCTTCGACAACTAAGTTTCCGGAACAGTTTAACTTTTGAATTATTAGGAAAACGAAGACGGCGAATAATAATAATAAATTTTTAATTTCGAGGAAATTTATTTCGAAGACAACAGAATTTACGGCGACTATTAAATTACTAAATCTTTTGCCCTTTTAAAATCATAAGAAGAATCCAATTTAGCTACCAACCAGTTCTTCTTCAAAATCAGCGAAAAATCTAAAGAACAAAAATTAATAACTGCATTTTTAGCACACGCTGAAAATAACTTAAATATCTCCATTTTCTAAAAATTTGAATACGAAAAAATGAGTTAAAAATAAATTTAATAATAAAGTTTAAAATCTTAAGGTGTTTATTTGTTACCTTAATGTGATGAAGACGGAGAAGAATTTGACGAAGATATTTTATGTTTATTCGAAATTGTTGTTATTGTTAGATAAACTGGAGAATTGGAAAAAACCGAAAACGCTTTATATTTTACCACTGGAAATGTTAACCAATTAACCCAAATTTAAGATCAATAATAAGTTGATGAAATTTTAGGTATTGAAAAAGCTCTTTCTTAAATTATCATTTTAAATGATTAAAATGAAATGTTACCCAGAATTAAAATTGTTTAATCTTTCCCTACTGGTAAAAAAATTAAAATTAAAATTAAGATTATAATAATTTATATTTTATTATAAATAAATAGATTTAATTATTAAAATTTTAATACTATTTTAAATTTTTATTATTTAATTTCCAGATAACGATGAGGAAGATAACTTTGACGGAGAAGATGAATACATTTAAATTTAATCTGATATTTTAGAATCAGAGGGAAAATACAGTTTATTCTACATTGATCATTCTGCTGAAAATTAATATGAAAAAATAAACTATATTTACAACGATATGATGCAAGACAGCACCTAAACTATTTTTATTGAAAACACAGTTAAAAAACAATATTTCCTGTTTTTCAGTCAATCAAACCCAGTTTTAGAAAGATACAGTGTCAGTTTCCAAGAATTTGAAGCTGATTAATTAAAATAAAATCTTGATTAAGAATTTAAAGTTAATGATTCCAAAGAATCTTCCTATAAATTCTATTATTAAGTAGAAAGTGCTAATTCTAAAAACTTAGAAATTTAATATGCTATTACAGATGAAGATAATACCGGAAAATTATTCTATGAATATGAATTATATCAAAAAGGATCTGAAAATATTCACTACCCTTTTGAAACTAAGTAATAGTTTAACGTTGAAGATAAGGTAATATAGAAATAAAACAAAATTTTATTTTTTTTAAAAATTTAAATTAAAAAATATTTATTAACTAATCTAATAATTTTTTTTATTTAAAAAACAGAGCATTTTTGTTAATCTTGAAAACTAAGAGTGTGGAAAAGAATGTTTAATATTATTTAATTTCTTCTACACTTCTGAAACTGATGAATCAAATTTTGATATTAAATTCAAATTAATTGAAAACGATTCAGATGTACCCAACCCCGATGGAGAAATTGTTTATGATTTTGATGTAGGATATCACGTATAAGCTAACATATATAACAAAAATGATATTTTACAATATGTTACCGATATTAACACCTAAGAAAGAGACGCTGAAGAATTAGTAGTTGCCTGGTAATAAGTTGACTAATCTGTCACATTAGAAATTACTTATAAATTTAACGATAATGAATTCAATGCTGTCGATCAATACTCCCATGAAACCACCTCCTCTTAAATAATTATCACTAGACAAATCTCAGATCTTAAAAAATCTGAGTGTGCCGATGAGTGTAAACTTACTGTATAAATGAAAATTACTGATGGATATGACGGAGAAAATACCTAAATTTTAGGATATTTACAAGCTATGTTTGAATTCAAAGAAGATTAAAAAATCTCCAGAAATGGACCTGTTATCTTGAACGAAGTTGAACCTGTTTTCTAAAGTAATTAAATTAAAATAAAATAAAATAAATTAAATAAATATATATTAAAATTAAATAAAATAAAAATAATTAATAAAATAAATAAATAAATAACTAGGTTACGTTCAATACAAAAATACAAACAACGCAATTTATGCGAAAGTATTCGCTTCTTCTACCCCCGAAGAACCCAGAATGTTCTTCGCCATGTACTAAGCCGACTCCGACGAAAACTATGACAATTAATAACTGCATTTTTAGCACACGCTGAAAATAACTTAAATATCTCCATTTTCTAAAAATTTGAATACGAAAAAATGAGTTAAAAGCTGTTGGTTCGCGATAACAATTTACATTTAAAACGACCAATCCACTCCCAAACCAGCCAAACTCGACTCCCAAATCTACATGGGCGTAATTCTGCTCCAAGAAACCGAAAAAACCTATTTCAAGTCCCACTACAAAAAAAACCAGTTCGCACTAGCTCTAAAATACACTATAAACCCCGAAACTGCCTCCTTTTCGCACCAAATCCTAGACCTCTCCGAATTCGACAAAGGCTACTCAGAAATCCAGTTCCTTCCCGCCGCCAAAGAACAAATTCCCGCCAATTTGGAACTTGTTTTAGCCGCTTCTGAGGCCTACAACTACAGAACAGTTCAAACTGTCCCAGGCACTTTCTACGTCCTCTGGCTCTTCCAAAAAACGGCCAGTAATATCGACGTCGTCATTAAGGGCTCTAAAAACGACCAGTAAATCAAAAATTTACAGCCGTTTTCTTAAGAAGTTTATATGCCTGTTAATGCCTATGAGTATAATTATTTACAGTATCAAAAACACACGAAAGCTGACTCTTAGGACCATACTAAATATAAACTTTATTTTTCTTTTGATAAGGAATTGAGCTAAGAAAAATTAGTTATTAATAAATATATCGACTATTTAGACGTTAATAGACCGGTTCCTCTTGAACTTTTCTAAACTGAAGACGTTTAGCTTTTGGAAGATTAGGATATGGGAAAACCTTATATCGAAATTGATTTGTCCGAAAATGAATAGTGCGAAACCGATACTGGCTGCGTTTTATACGTTAATTTACAGTATAATGACGGAGAATTAGAATCTGAATTGCCAAGAATTGTTACTAGAACGGAACTTTATTATGCTGATTAAGTTTAATTAGTGCACGGAAATTAAAGACCAGTTAGACTTACTCAGTATTTCCCTAGAGAAGTTGTCACCTAAGACTACGTTGCTTCCTCTGAAAACCATTAAATCACCGTTAATTTCCAAAATTTAGAACATCATCCCATCCAAATTTCAGGAAAATTATTTATTGATGGCGAAGAATCAGAAAATTTCGAAAGTAAAAACTTTGAAGGCGGAAACACTTCAGCCCAAGTTATAGCCAAATTATCTTCCGGAGCTGATAAATGTTCTAGTGAAAGTTCTAAATGTGTTTTACAATTTATTGCCTAAAAAGTCAACGACGAAGATATTTTCGACGAATAAGTTTCAGGAGCTTTCTAACTTTTATCTTTCAATAAAAACGATAATATATATGAATTCGAGTAAATTGAGTACCCAGGCGAAAAATTGTTCAAATATTTCGGAAACGTTATGGATACTTCTTACCCTGCTTTG
Source organism: Pseudocohnilembus persalinus (assembly GCA_001447515.1). Classification (NCBI taxonomy): domain Eukaryota; phylum Ciliophora; class Oligohymenophorea; order Philasterida; family Pseudocohnilembidae; genus Pseudocohnilembus; species Pseudocohnilembus persalinus. Next base: position 158,984 of record LDAU01000057.1, read on the forward strand.
AAAGTAGGAGAATATGTAAAATAAAATTACAAAGTTTCTTGCTAAGATGGAGAATAATTAGTTGTTACTGCTTTCTAAGCCTTATCTGACAATGCCTAATTCTTAGTTGCTTAAAATTCCGATATAGAAAAAGAAAAATCTATTACTGATTTACAATTACCTAACCAAACTAATGGCTAATATTTATTGCCTAAATGTAAATAATCTGGAAAAGCTTGTACTTATGATATAGCTGTCATTCTTAAATAGACTGCTAAACCAGAAGAAACTTAAAATTCTATTTATTTTGAAACTAATAATTTGAGCTCCTTTAATTCCATTCAAGAAGGATAAAATTTACCCAAAAATACCGACCCCTCAAAAAATATCGTTTCTTTCCATTATGAATTAAACAACTCTGCCGCTAAATCATTAGGAATAAAATTATAATTAAATGAATACGAATACAACGAATTTATTTCCTCCAAACACTAATAATAATAAAATAAAGGTAAAAACTAATTAATAGATAAATAAACTAATTTTTTAATATTTATTTAATTTTTTTAATATTTATTTAACTTTATTTAATAATAAATATAGAAATTTAATTGAGAATATTATAAGACGGAGAAGATGGAGAACACGACCCTGTTGATCCTAATGAAGAAGCCGTCCCTATTACCGAAAATTAAGGAAGATATATAGTTTATTTCTTCGACAATTCTGACTACATAGAATAAAAAGATAAAATAGTTTATTTGTAAAATTTCAACTCCAATAACGAATTCTAAATAGCCAACCCCTTATAAAAATATTATATAACTTATTTGGCCAACCCTAAATAAACTAAAGTAACCACTTAAATACAATACAACTAAGAAGAATAATACAGTAATTTCGGAACTTTACTCGAAGCTGGAAAAGAAACTTAAATTAGCTTTAATTCTAAACACAATTATTTCGACATGTATTATCAAATTCCTTAACCCTATATATATAATCTTAAATTAACCATTCCTGATAAATTTGTCAAAGACTTTTAATATGCAATTTAAACTTATCCTTCAAACGCTAAAAACCAATATTTCCCCGTCGATGGAGAATATATTTCAACTGAAACCCATGTAAACTAATATTAAATATTAAAAAATAAATAAAAATAACATAATATCATATATACACATATATAATTATTAAATACACTTACTTATTTTTTGAAATAATAGGTTATAAATATGTTAATTTATTATAAAAATATATTTTAACTAATGAAAATTTTTTATTTTACTAAATATTGTTTTTAAATAATAAAATTTATAAATTTATAAAACAGAACATCTTAATTGACAATTTCGCTCTGGGATGTGGATATAAATGTAATGTATTAATAAGAGTTTATTATGAAACCTAAGCATAAACAGAATTCAAATTAACTTTGGATAATATTCATAATGATATCGTTGGAAAAAAATCTTCTCATTTAGGACTTATAAGTAAAAATATATAAATATTATTTAAAACTATATTAAAAAGCATATTAAGTATATTATCGCTTATTATTTTCTCCCATTCTATCTATTAAATTATATTTTATATTATACATTTTACAATTTATATAAAATATTTAATATAAATAAATAAAGGATAATTATTAATTATTTTTTAACTTTATTTAAAATTTAATTAGTTGGGTTAAGTTTAGGAGGATTAGTTGTTATTTTAGCTGCTGTTTTCTTCTTTATAAGATATTAAAAACAAAAAAGATAAAACCATTTAGATTACCAAGATATGGAATATGGTAAAAAAAATAGCTATGATGAAGATGAAGAAGATGTCGGACCTTCTATTTAATATAAATAATATAATGATGAGTGATTTTTTTAAAAAATTTATTTAAAATTCTTAAATTATATTATTCCAATAGTATTAATGCCTTTTTATTATAGTTAAAATTTTATAAATGAATATTTATCATTTTAATAAATTTGTTCTCTTATTCTCCTTTCATTTTGAATTAAAATAATAATTAAATTATATATATATAATTATAAAAATTAAAATTTTTCATTAAATATTATAAATTTAGATTTTAATTTATAGGCAATATAACAAGTCATTTTTACTCATCATGAGTTTTATTCTTACAATAAATATAATTACCGAAAATCAACCGTAATACCTTAAATTTAAAACCCATCCTCAATTTGTTTTGAATAATTATACCTTATTAATTTTTTTTTATTAATAAAATTTCATTCTTATAAAAAATATGTTTTTAAATATATAAAGTTATTTTTAAAAAGTAAATAAAAATACTATTATAAGCTAAACAAATAACCTGATATCTAGTTAGATTATAATTTTATAACATTCTAATTCTAATCGATAATATTTAAATTGTTTGTTTTTTATTATATCTATTAATATATATATATATCTTACTAATAATATTAATATTTAAAATTTAATTATTTTTATTAATTAAATTTTGTATTTCTCCAATATATTATATATAAATCTAAAGAATATATTTTAAAGTTAAAACTACATTTTTTAGTATAATAATATTATAATATATTTAAACTACTTCAATAATTAAATTTATTCATTTTATTATCTATTATGCCCATCCAATTTCTATCCCTATAATAATAATTTAAAATTCCAGCAAAAATAATTCCTAAAACACAAATAGAAATACTGCTCCATTTTAATTTATTCTTTATAACTTAATTTTTATGTTTACTTATTAATTATTTAAAAGCTTCTCTTTATTTCATTTATTCGTAATAACTATTAATTAATTTAAATTCTTCTAATTTGTCGGCCATTTATAAATTTTTCAATAATTTAATAAACACACTTCCTACAACATCAGCCATTGTATAATTATCGCCAATTAAATAAAATTATTATATATCATTTTTATCTTCACTTTTATATTCATTACCCTAATTTTATTATTAATTATTATTATTATCATCATCATGATTTATTATTTGACTATTTAAATCAATATTTTATCCTTATTCTTATATATTATTATTATAAAAATTTTATTCAATTTATTAGCCATTTTATTAAACTTATGAATTTGAGCCTTTTATTTTTTATTATAGTAATTTTTCCAAATTCTCCAAAATTTTAATACAATTTTCCTCATTTTTTAAATATATATATTCCCATTCCTAAATTTTATTTAACAACATTTCGTACTCTTTAATTTTTTCTTATAATTACATTATCGGATTGTGGTAGGCCTAAGCAAAATTTTTTAATTCATAATTTGTCATTTAATTAAATAATATTTCATTATTCTCTATATAAGAATTGTTAAAAATTTCTTCTTCTTTCAAAAAATTGGGGTCGCTGTTTAATTTAAGCAGATTTTTAAGTTTATTTAATCGACTAACATTGGGAGATTATTAATTTTCTTTAGAAGTCTTTTCAACTTAATATTATTGTAATTATTCATTTTTGTCTTTTTAATTGCTCAGTTTAAATTCACTATTTTCATTATTTTAATCATTTTCATTCATTTCGCCATTTTATTATAAATTTTAAAAACTGACTTTAAAATTTAATAAAAATAATTATATATATTAATAATTAAATAAAAGCTAAAATGTATAAAATATATATATAAATAAATAAAATATTAAATTTTGTCTAATAGTTACCTTAAATTTCTTCATTAGCCTAATTCTACAACAATTTCTGTCCTTATTTCAATCTCTTAATTATTTTTTTAATTCTATTTACCATAAATTCTCTCTTATGCTTTTTATTTCTTAGTTGACCCACATTTTAAAAATCTTGTATATCTATAAAATAAAGCATTTACTTTATTAGTCCCTGCATCAATTCCCTCTCTTTATAATTAGCTGGAATCAAAAAAATTTTTTTATCCGAATACTAATCATCAATTGCCTGTAAAATATTATTTATATCAGTAAAACATTTAAAATTCCCAATTTCTAGTCTCGGAAGCTTTATATTATTACTGTTCATATCTTCATCTTAAATTAAATCTTTTATTGAAAATTTTTGTTCTTAAAATTCTAATCCTTTTTCCATTATCGCCAATTTTATTATTTCAATTTAATATTCTTCAAAAGAATAAGGTACTGTATCTGAAGAAACTTTTAAAATTAAGGGATCGATATCGTAAGAAGTAGAAAATTAGTTACCCATAATTTTGCAATATTTAGTTAATATATATAGTAAAAACTTTTTTTTTTCCGGATTTTTTCTCGAAAAATATTTGAATTAGAATTTTTTTGTTAGAAATGAAAATTTTTATTTAAAAATAAATATATACAAAATAGATAATAGATTATAATAAACAAAGTAAATCAATATATATTTATTCGATACTAAATAAATATTTAGATAATTACTTGATGTTAAAATATAAGAAATTGATTATTATTTATTGCCAAATTTTTTATAAAGACATGATTTATATACTTATCTATAAAAACTTAGTACATATTCTTTTTAATATAAATATTTTTTTTACAAAATTAAAATTTCTTTTATAAAATATATTCTATTACTTAGTTCTATAAATTTCTACAAAAAATATAAAATTTTTCCTTTAAAAATATATAAAAGAAATTAATTTTTATATACTATGGATGATTCATTAACATATTAAGTATCTCAACTTACTTTTTATATCAAATCCATTTTATTATGTCCAATAATATATAATTAAACAAAAATATATTATATTAAAATCAATATAAATCAGAATAAAATTAAATTTAATAAATTACTTAATAAAAAACTTTAGAAAATAAAAAAATAATTTAAATAAAATAAAAAATACATACCACAAAAAAAATAAAAAAAATTCCCAAAAAAACCTATCAATTTGCAATTACATAAAACTTAAAAACATAAATAAATATTTATATATAAATACAAATAAAATGACCGAAAACAACACAAACGACAAAAAATAAACTTAATAACAACAAAAAGAAGAAGCACAAAAAGAAGAAGAAAACATAATAGTCCACAAAAAAATACAGCCCATTTACGACCCCAACACAGGAGGGCTAATTTTCGAAGACGAAGAAGAAAAAAATAAAAACCAATCAAAAAACAAGGTCGACCCTTATTCTGTGTAAATTGTCGACTATAATAAATTAATAGACGATTTTGGTTGCAGTAGAATTACCTAGGAAATGGTCTAAAAAATAGAAAAATTAACTAAAGTTCCTATCCATCCCTGGTTAAAAAGAGAAATTTTCTTTTCGCACAGAGATTTGGACATCACTTTAAATGAATTCGAAAAAGGAAATAAATTCTACTTATATACTGGAAGAGGACCTAGTGGCGGAAGCATGCATTTGGGACATTTAATGCCTTTTATTTTTACTAAATATCTACAAGTAATAAAAAATATAAAAAAATATATATAAAATATGTAAAAAATATATATAAAATATGTAAAAATATAAAAAGTAAAGAAAAAAAGTATATAAAAAAATAAATAATAAATGATATCATAGTCTATTATAATATAATAATTTATAGGTTTATCATGTCTTAATAAACTATATATAATTTTATAATCCTAGGATAACTAAATTTAAGATATAAATTATTAATTTTAAATTTTATAAGAATAAATGTTTACTATTTTATAACTCATATTATTATTTATAATTAATAAAATATTATTAATTATTATTAATATTTATATATTTTATTAATAATATATCAATTTTTTTAGGATGCTTTCGACGTTCCTCTTGTAATATAATTAACTGATGACGAAAAATTTTTCCATAAAGGAGAGACCACTTTAGAAGAATACTAAAAAATGGGAATCGAAAACGCAAAAGACATTATAGCCTGTGGATTTGATATTAACAAAACTTTTATTTTCTTAGACACTGAATATATTGGACACATGTATATGAATGTATGTAAATTCTAAAAAAATATCACTTACAATCAATTAAGAGGAATTTTTGGAGTTAATTAGTCTGATATTATTGGTAAAATGGCTTATCCTGCCATTTAAGCCGCCCCTGCCTTGTCCTCCTCTTTCAAACATATTTTTGGAGATAAAATTGTTCCCTGTTTAGTTCCTTAAGGTATTGATCAAGACCCTTATTTCAGGTAAATAAAGCCAAAAATAAAATTTTAATTCATAAAAAACTTATCTTCTATAAATTAATCATTATATATATAAATATTTTAAATTATTTATCATTATTTTTACATTTCTCAAATTAATTTTTAAAAGTGCCTAAAACTGCTTGTATCCACAATAAATTTTTCCCCGCTTTACAAGGATTCAACTCTAAAATGTCAACTAGCGACCCCAATTCCGCCATATTTTTAACAGACACCCCCTAATAAATAAAAGATAAAATTAATAAACACGCATTTTCCGGTGGTTAACAAACAAAAGAGCTCTAAGAAAAATTTGGAGCCAATTTAGAAGTAGATATTCCCTATTAATATTTAAGATTTTTCTTAGATGACGACTAAGAATTAGAAAAAATCGGAAAAGATTATTCAAGTGGAAAAATGCTTACTTCTGCCATTAAAGGAAAATTAATCGAATTATTGTAAAAATTAATTTTAGAACACTAAGAAAGAAGAGCCAAGGTCACAGATGAAGATGTAAGAAAATTCATGGAAATAAGAAAATTAAATTTTTGAAATGGTTGTAAGTAGAAAAATAAGAAAAATTATATATATAATATAATAACATATTAATATAAATTCCCATACCTTTATTATTAAATATTAAAAATTTAATTAATTTATACATAAAATAAATTTCTTTAAGTTATATATAAATTAATTTTTAAGTTGCTAAATTTTAACTAATTATTTTTTTTTTACTTAATTAATTAAATACCTTAATCAATATATTAAAATAAAGGTATTAAAGAAAATAATTTTTATAATAAATATATTTATAAATAAATAAAATATTTTTTTATAGTTTTATTCAAAAATATGCTTATTTATCTTTTTCAAAATCTGTTAAAGTAATTATTTTTTTTCTAGCTTATTCTAATCTTTAAGCCTCTAATTCTTCTGCTTCTTTTCTTCTTCTTTCTTCTTCTAATCTTAATCTCTCTAATTCCTCACTATTATCTTTAGGTGGTCTCAAACAATCAGCATCATTTTCAATTATAATTTCTTTATCTATTTTATTTTCAGTTTTCCTTTTATTTAAATTATTTAATTTTTAGATAAAAATACGCAGTTTATAATTTACTTATTTAATATAATAATATTATTTTTAATGCAAATGAAAAATTAAAAAAAAACAGATATATTATTTAATTTTTACTCTATAGTCAACTTTAATTGGGCAAATTGAGCTGATTCTACTTATATATTTATTTCGTAATTTTCATTTTCACTATTTATTTCACTTAACATAATCTCACCAGAGGCCTTTTATAAAAAATTTTAAAATATAAATATATTTTTAATTTATAAATTTAATATATATATAAATCATTAAAAAAGATTTTAATATTATATATATACTTTATATATATTTATTTACAATAAATTAGTCATCTTTATAAGTTCTGAGCCAAAAATCGATAGATTTTCCACATTGATTCATAATAAATATTTTCTAATCAATTTAAACCTAAGATTTTTCTAAAAATCGTAAAACAATTTAAATTAATTATAAATGAAGATTTGTTTTAAAAATTTAAATTTTTAAATTTATTAAGAATAAATAATATAAATTATATATATATACCATTTTAAACCCTAAAAGGTAATGTCGTAACTCTATTAGATGCAAAATAAATTTCAAAATAATAACCGCCGTCAACTCTTGGCAAATATTTTCTAACTTTATCTTTTAATTCTTATAAGTGCATCCAAATTTTTATTTCTTTCATTTTAAATACTTTATTTATGTTTGTTTAATTAAATTATAAATTATTTATTTGTTTTCTTTAATGGAATTGAACTTTCTTCCCTTTTTTTGTTTTATTTATTTTTTTAGAAAAAATATATTTTGTTCTGATTTAAGAAATATATAGAATATTTTATTTATAATTTATTTAATATCAAATATATAAATAAAAGAATAAATGAGTAAAAAACTACCACTTTCATAAAATTCTATAAATTATATTACTTTTAATATACTTTTAATTTAATATGAATAATTAAACTCTTAATATAGTATAAATAAATCAATTTTTATTTTAGAAAAAAAAAAAAAAAAACCTGAAAGATAAAAAAATAAAAAATAAAATATGTTAATAAATCTCTAAATAATTTAAAATTTTAAATATCAGTTAATTCCCACTATCATTTTAATTGTCGATCAGTAGAAATATATTTTTAATTTATTTGATGGTTTCCAAAGATTTAGAGGTTTTAAAAATATAAATAATTTCTTTTATATAAAAATAAAAATAAGTAAATATTATAAAAAAATATTAAAAGAGATTTATTTATATTATAGGTGAATAGTTTTGCAGTGTTACAAAACCAGCCACCTATTTTTTCACTTAACTATAAGCTGAAAATATAGCAGGAATTTTTTGCTGGTGCATAAATTAATTTAGTATTTCTGGTTTTAATAGTAAAATATATGGACCTTAAAATACAGTAAAATTTTTAGAAAATATAAAAAAATCAGCTATAGTCGGATAGTATCTAGTTTCTTTCTCAGCTTATGAGTTTTTTACTTAAAAAAAAATGCTAGGTATACAAAAATTACAGCATTTCACAAAATTGGTTGAAAAAATAGACCAAAATAATTCAGAGAATTTAAATTCTAATTAATAAGAATAAACTTCAAATACAGAAGGACCGAAATTTGGCAAAAAATTCCCCATTTAATACAGAAACAACAAATATTTATTAGAAAATTTGAAAAAAAATGAAATTGATGATCCTTCATAATATATAAAAAATGATACATATTAAGATAAACAATTAAAAATTACTCCTATATAAATGAATAATATTCTAATACCTAATCAAAAGCCCGTTTTAAGCTACTTAATAACTATAAATGAATTTTAACCTTAATATAATAAAGAAAAATTATCAGTTTTAAGTAAACTCGAACAATAAACACTTTTTAAAAAAGGTTAACAAAATATAATTTTTATTAAAGAATAATATATTATAAATTTTTATTTATTTTAATATATCTTAATACTATTTTATATATAAATTGAAATTTTAGTTTCATTTATAATTTTAATTGAAATAAAAATTATGTTTCATTTTCATTTTATATAGGATAAGTTGAAAAAGATTAAAAAATATACCAAAAAAATGATTTTTTAGAACCTTAAAAGGCAAGTCCTGTCATTTTAATAATTGATTGTCCATAATATGAAAATATTGATGTCTTATAGAGTAATTTTGAACTCCCTTAATTTTTTGAGGCAAATATTAATAAATAAATACATTTTTTAAGTACAATAATTCACATAACTCCAAAATCAGTTGTGAAAAGTTAAAGGTATGTCGAATTTTTTGAAAAATTTGGAAAAACTGATGTAAACCACATATTTTGTGATTAATCAATAATAGAAAATCCAGAAATATATTTTAACCTTGAACTTAGCCCTTTAATAGTTTAAAATAAAAATTTTAAATTATATAACTTTATAGAAAAATTATTTAATCATTTTCCAGAATTTTTCCCTAATTTTAAGTACCTTAATAAAGATATTACTGATTCAAAAATATAAAATTAAAACTATTTTCCCTTCATTAATTAAAAATAGGAAAATATCGAAAATATTTTCAAAAATATAAATAGTCAGAAAATGTTTACCCCCAAAAAATACTGCAATTTCAAAATATGGCCTTTAAATAGTTAAGAAAAAATTAATTAAGAACCTTATTAAGTATAAAATGGATTCCAAATTGAAGCAAAAAAATATGATTATGATTCTGAATTTTAAAATTTATACCAAAATTACGTATAGCTTGATCCTATTGAAATCGATATTAAACAACCTAAAATAATATTTTTAGGCACAGCATCAATGGTCCCAGCATCGTAATAAATAAATAAAATAAAAATAATTGTACAAATTTCAATATTATTATTATATCGGATTATTATCATAATAACAATAATATTAACAATACAATTTTAATGTATATTTAATTATATTGGTATAATATTTTATAAATAAAGGTATAGAAATGTAAGTTCAATTCTGGTAGATATGGAAAACTATTCTATTATGTTAGATTGTGGTGAAGGTACCTTTGCCCAATTTTATGAAAGATTTTAAATTCCATTTCAAAATAAGAAAGAAATTGTGGACTAACATAAATATTTTATTTAATAGTTGTTAAAACTATAATTTATAGTAATTAGTCATCATCACGAAGACCATTTTATGGGAGTTATAAATTTAATCAAATATAGAGACAATTTTTTAAAAGAGGCTATTTAATTAAATTTACTATCATAATAAGAATATTAGTAAAAAACTCATGTTTATCTAATTATTCCAGCCAATGTGTATCCATTTATGTATACTTATATTGATGTAGTTGAAAAATTAAATATAAAATTAGTTATGGTATAATCTATTATGAAAAACTAAAGTTAAGAGTAAGCGTAAAATAATTAGACTATAAATTAATCTAATGAGGAATTTTTTTAAGATTAATTTATAGCTTAAGGATAAAATCTTACAAATAATCAATTAAAATAATTAATTTAGTAAAATGAAATTCATTTTAACGAATTTTAGGAACAATCTAAATTATTAAATTTTGAAATATTATTTACTAATGTTGACCACTGCATTTAATCAGTAGGAACTCTTATACATTTCAAAGGTATAATAAAATATAAAATAATATTTTATTTTATAAATTAAAATTTTTAAAAAAATTGATAGACATAGAAAAAAAAATATCATATTCAGGAGATACAAGACCCTGTGAAGAGTTTATAAATCTTTCTAAAAATGTAGATTTAATGATTCATGAAGCTACCTTTATTTCTGAGCTGTAATAAAATGCAATAACAAATAAACATTCTACAGTACAAGAAGCTCTATAATCTGGAATGAAATCTAATGCAAAATTTACTATTTTAACACACTTTAGCTAAAGATATTCAAAAAATGTCGAAATAGAAAAATTCGATAAAGAAAAATAAGATGAATAATTAATTAAATATTATGATAATAACACAATTTATGCATTAGATCATTTACAAGTTGATCTCTAAAATTTAAAAAAAGCTGTTTCTATGTCAAAATGTGCATTAAGAATTAAATTTGATCAAGAAAATGAAAAAACTGGTAGATAAGATAATTTAGATAAAGTATGATATAATAATAATAAAAAATTACATAACACAAAGATTTAAGTAATATTTTTATATTTCATATTTATATTTATATTTTCAATTCTTTTTTTATGTATATTTTAAATAATTATATATGTTTTTAAAAAAATATTTATGAAATAACAAGTCTGCATAAAAACAATAGTAAATTTTTTAAAAATTTTTAATTATAATAATTAATTTAAAATTATAATTAAATACTGAAAATTGGAAAAAAATATTAATATAATTATTTTTGATATTTAATTTAAATTAAAATCATTCAGATTCATCTTTATCACTTGATTCATCACTAGATTATAAAATATTTTTTTTAGTTTTAGAGTTTTCTTTTTCATCAGATTTAATCTATTTTTATTTCTTTTTGGTATTTTCTCCAGGAATTTTAACATTTAATTCAGGGTTATTTTTTTTATATCTATAAAAATTAAAGATAATAAATAAAAAATTTTTATTTTAAATTTTTTTATAAATATTAGTTATACTAGTAAAAATCTTTATTTTTTTATTTATTTTTTATTATTAACCCTTTTAAACACAATTACAAATAAAATAGAATTTTTAATTAAAACAAAAAAAAAAGAATAACAGGCTAATTTTTTAAATTAAACATTCCTAAATTAAAAAATTAGTTTATTAACATATTTTTTTTTACTCTTTCATTTATTTAATATATTCTTGTCTCTTTTCCACAGCTTAATCGTGATAAGGCTACTATTTACTAGGAGATAAAGCGTTCCATTCTTTGGAAACTAATTTAGAAATTTCAGTCACATTTAATTCGGGGTATTTTTCTTTCAATTTTTTTTATTTTTCTTTAAAATAAATGATAAAGGCAGTCAAAGGCTGTTTGGGCAAATTGGGGTCTCTGGCTTCTTTCTTTTTTTTACTCTTTGACCCTTTTTTACTGTTGCTTTCGCTATCCAAATTGTCTCCACTTAATTTTTATTTAGGATTTGACTTAGCATTACCACCGAATTATTTATTATAAGCATCACAAATGTCAGACATTTCAGTGAAAAATTTAGAACATCTTTCAGTAAAAAGTTGCATAAAAGCTAAAGATTTTACGTCCATTTTTAAGTATATATATTGTTTTTTTTTTTTTTTTTTTTTAGGTAAAAATACAATTAAATGCAGATATAAACTAACTATTGCCCTCAAAAACCTTGGGTTAGATATACTATTTTCCCCCGAATTTTATGCCTCTATATATTAATTAATTATCCCTTTGTTTCCCGCAATAAAGAACTTTTTAATTATTATATTAATTAATAAAAATTATAGCTCAAGCAAACATATGCATTATTGCATATTTTAATAAAAAATATACTTGTTTCGAGCTCTAAAATACACAAAATTATATAAAATCATTTCTTACTATGATTATAATTTATTTTCTTACATATATCAAATTGTAATATTCCCATTATTAAAACTATACAAAATCTATATTAAAAATAAAGTTATATATATATAAATTAAATATAGATATATAATTTGGTAAATTAACTAATATATCTACATTTCTTAGAGTAATTTATATTAAGTAATATATAATATATAATTATAAATTTCTATTTAAACTTTTTAAAAAAATTATTATTATTGTTGTTATTATTATATTAATATTTCATTATAATTTTTATTAGTCAGTAAACATCTTAGAGTGTTAAAGAATTACTTATTGGATTTATAGACTTCATCGCAATTAAAGTATTATTTTCTTTAAAATATTATATAGGAGTAATTTTTAAGGCAGAAGTAATTGAAGTTATAATTTATAAATTTGTTAAATCGATTATCAAATACATATTTTCGAAACTGACACAAATATAATTACCGTTTAGGGGACTTAAAATTGCTTCATAATGGTAGTTGTTAAGTTTTTTAATAACATTTAAATTTTTACAATCAAAAATATATATACATTATTATGTACTCACATAAAAATTTTAATTTTTCAAATCTAAAGAAATTTAATTGATACTACTTTTAAAATTTAGGCTTTTAATAAATTATTTTTTATCATAAGATATTTTATTATCTTATTGATTTGTTTAATTTTTCATATTCATTTTTTACTAATTTTGTTTGATGTTCTTACATTTATGTTTTAATAACTTTTGATTTTTTTGTTTTTTATTTGCATTTTTGTTTTATACCATATTAAAAACTTTTAGTTGTTACGATTAATTTTAATTCTTAACTATGATTCTTTCAATTTTTGTGCTATTATCTTTATAATATATGAAACTATTACAATGTTGAAAATCGCAATCGCTAACATTTCTTATGTATCCTTTTTATTTCATGGTCAATAAATCTAAGGTAATCATAAACTCGTGAAAAGAACTTGTTTTTAATTAATTTATATTTAATTATTTTGATTTTTTATAAAGTTAAATATGTTAAATTCCAATTTTAAGATCTCCTGAATTGCCTTCCAAAATAGCGTATGTCTTCAATCTTTTTTTTTTAAATAATTAAAATTATTTAATAATCTAAAAAGGTGAAATATTAACAAAAAAAATGTCTTTCTCTTATAAAACTAAAAGTAGTCTTTATTTCTATATGTATCTTATTTAATCTAATTAATAGAACCTATTAGAAAACTAAATCTATTTTTCCCTTTTAAATATGTTCTCTTTTGAATAAAAGTTCCAAAGCGATATGCTATATTCTTAAACAGTCACAAATTATTTGTCGTCTATATAAAAAAATTTCAATATACTAAAATCTTATTGAACTGCATTAAACTCATTAAAATTCATATGATTTTAATTTTCTTAATCTTCGCCCACCTATTTTAATTTCTAATCAACATATCTAATTTTAACAATTTTTCTTCCCTATCTAATCTTATAAGGGAAGCAAAAATCAATCACCAAACACATAAAATAAAAAGTATGCAAATTCAAGTGCAACGAAACCCTATTCTACTTTTCTTCATTTATAAAATTCGACAAAGTAAGTCCCAAATGTATAAAATAAAAAAACAAATACTTAACAACATACTTCCTAAAATCAGTAGTCCTTAAAAAAAATATCCACTCAACTAATCCAGGCAGCAAAAACCAAGCATAAATTTCATAAAAAATATACACCAAAAACGGACTGTCCAAAAAATATTCGTTCAACCACAACTATAAAATAGGCACAATCAGCCAAGAAGCCATAATATTTATCTAATAAACTTGAAATTCAAAACTATTTACTTACGGTAAATAAGCTAAAGTTTTAAAAAATGTAAATAAAAAACTTTCTTCAATTTCGCTCCCTTCTCCGCCCAACAGTATATAATCACTGAATTTCTCTAAAATTTACCTTTTTAAACTAAATTATTTGTTTTACTCTCTTTTCTATTTCATCTCTTTTATTATCATGCTTATTTGCCTTATTTTTTTCTCACTTAACTGTAAATAATTACTTTTTAAATCTTTTAATATTTGCCAAATATTCGAAAAAAATTGCAAAAAAAATAAAAAAAATCCGTATTTTTTTAACCTCTTTTTTGAATTTGAACTTACGTTCTATTTTAGCGTTAAAGGCTCCTCGTCTAATAAATGCTACTTTTTTCTATCATATTATTTAAATGTCGCTTTTTTGTAATTTCTTTTTCTTAGCTAATAAAGGGTAAAAGATTATGCCATAAAATACAAAAAAGCTATCATGATTATAATTTTCCTCACAATTATTTTTTAAAAAATAAATAGAATAATATTGTGTAGTATATTGTATGTTCAATTGTAATTTATTATTTATTTTTAATTTTTATTTATTTTTTTATTATTTAACAAGAATTAGAAATATTTATTAATAACAACTTTCAATAGCATATTATTGACTCCAATTTGGAACCTTTTTTTTATAAATAGATAATGGTTAACACTCAATAATAAATATTTTTTTATTAAATTTCTTATTTTCAGATTATTAATTAAAACATGGGTTCACATAGTAAGAAAATGTTTATAAAAATGAATTCTTTAATAATAATAGCATATTTAATAATAAAAACGTAGAAGAAAAAGTGAAAAAAATATTAAATGAATTAAATTTTTGACTATAAATAAAAAAAATGGGATTTTATTCGATAGTTATATTAAAAATTTATACATGCTTAAATATTCTTTGATATTACAATCATCAGAGTGATAGTTTTTATAAAAATTACATTATTAAATTAAAAAATCATAATATTAGAAAACTAATAACTGTTATTAAAACTACTAATATTATAAAAATTAAAGGCATTTATATTCGGCTATCTATTCTAATGAAAAGCAAATCAGCCATAGAATATTTTATTTCTATAAAAAAATACCATTATATTAAATTTTCCAATTTATAACTTTCAAAATTAAAAAATTAATATTTATTTTATAAAATAAGTTAAAAAAACTAATAAAGTCAAATAAAATAATATACAAAATACCTAATACAAGCTATTCAAGATTTTAAAAAATTTTATATAAATATTAAATAGCCTATAATAAAATTAAATAAAATAGTTTAATTTCTGATAAATCCCAACAAAAAATTAAAAAAAAGAAACTTTATGGTAATAAATTTAAAATTAATGTACTCAAATACATATAGATGGTTATATTATAAATAAAATAATAAAAAAAATTTATTTTTTAATTAAAAATATAATGGAATAAATGAAAACAGTATCTTAAAAATTCAATCATACATTGAAAACTGAACAATATTTAAAATAATGTTAAAATTTTCCTTAAGAAGGAAGACATATAATGTGCCATTAAAATGAAAAAAGTTTAGTAGTTTATCAAGCTTTTAATAAAGATATAGCAGAATATGCAATAAAGAATCAAAAGTATATTTATTTATTTATTTTTTTAAATTAATAAATTTTTAATTTATAAATTCTCAATAACAAACAAATTATTTTATTTTATATTCATATTTATAAATACATATATTTTTTATTTATTTTATCAAATTTTTTTTCCTATTTATATAATAAATATATACTTTGATGGTAAACTTTTTTATTCTAAAATATTAATATTCAGGTTTGGAGGGGAAAATTATTCTTTTAATAGAATGTCTTGGATAAAACCAAATTTTTTATGGATGATGTACAGAAGCGACTGGGCCTAAAAAAAAGGATAAGAAAAAATACTGGCTATTTGGATTTCAAAAGAAAATTTTTTTAACAATATTTTACACAATGCATATTCAGTAAAAAGGTAATAACGAGAAAAAATATAAGATAATAAAAAAGGTCTGGATATCCGATTATAGTGGGACCCAGATTACGATCCAAATTTTAAAAAATAAAATAGAAGAGCCATACAATTAGGTAAAAAAAAATATATATATATAAATAAATAAATAAATAAATAAATAAAAACATAACATAACATAACATAACATAACATAACTTAACTTAACTTAACAAATAATTAAAAAATAAATTAAATATATAAACCAATAAAACAATTAACAAAGGAATAAAGAAAATCGCCGAACAAAAATTCCAAATCTTCTGCCTCTCTATAAAAAAACACTTCGCCTTTATTAAAAAAATATTTAATAAAATAGTACATATTTTTTTTAAATTTCAAAAATGTATTTAAAATTTATTTTTAATATTTTTTCTAGGATTAAGATCACAAGAACTATTGAATTTTTCTGATAAATATATAGAAAAAATAGAGGACATAACTGGATTTGTGAAAGAATAAGAATATAATTTACGTAAATTTGGTGTAGATTAGGTCGAAATCCCTATAGAAACTGAACTAATTATAAATGATTAGATACTATTGGAAAAATTAGATATGATATGAATAATATTAAAAAAAAATTTATTATAAATTGTACAATTTTTTTATATAGATATTATTTTTTACTAATTCTTTCTCAAACAATATAAAAAAACTTATATTAAAAAATTTATTTTTAATTCTAAAATTAATTTCTAATGCAATAGAATTTATTAATTTTTTATAAAAAATCAAAACTTTCATATAATGAAAATAGTTTTTCAACACCCAGCTTATTTAAGACAAGCTTTATAACATGAATTGGTATTAGAATTACAGTGTCCTTGACAAACTCCTTTTTTCATACTGCAGCCAAAATCAGTTAATTTAACAGGTTCTTCTTAAACTTCTTAAACTTTCTCGAATAATCTATCTTCAGTTTACATAGTTTAAATGAATTTCTAAGCGCAAGATTAGCTAAAAATTAAAAATAAATTATTACAATTAACAAAAAATTAATTTGATATATGCTTAATTAATTAATTATTTTTTTAATATATTATTTAGCAAATATATACTTAAGAGAAAAAATTTTTTGATATATATTTTTTTACCATTCTTTAACGTTGCTAATACAAGATAAAACTCCTTATTCAATATCACATTATCCTAATTGTTTAGTGAATTTTTTACTACAAGAAAACATATCGCTCATAGTACATGATTAGGCCAATACAATTAAGGCTAAAATTAATAAAACTTATTTCATCATTATTACTTATTTTTTATTATTTTTTATTTTTTTTTAATTAATTAATTTTTTTTTTTAATACATATGTAAATTATTATGTAGTGGTTCTATACATTAAATTTATAAGAAATGAATGATGCATTTGAAATTTTTTAATCTGGGTTTAAATTGACTTAAAAATATAATAATAAGAAAAAATATATATAAAACTTATAGAAACGCTATTAAATTTTTCGTTCTAACATATTAGGTTTTAGTAAAATTAATCTTCGATCCTTTTTAAAATTTTAATTGATAAAAGAATATGTATTATTTTTTTAATTTATAAATGAAAATTATGATATCTATAATTAATGTTTAAAAAAATTAAAAAATAATCAAAGATTTTGAATATAATTTTTTTTAATAAAATAATATGTATTATTTTTTTAATTTATAAATGAAAATTAAGAATTGTATAATTAATGTTTAAAAAAATTTAAAAAATTTAAAAAATATTAATTTTCTTTATTTTATAAACAATTAAAAATATAATTTAAAGTAATAATAAAATTTTTTATATTTCAAGGATTTAGTCAACTTATTTAGTATATTTTTATTAATTTTATATATTTTTTCTAATTTTTATTTATGATTATGATAAATTTAAAAAAAAAATTATTATATAGATGATTTAAAAATAATTTGTAACTCTATCTTTTAAAATTTTTAATGACAAATTGATTTATCTAAATAAATTATAAATAAATGACTTGTAGTAAATTTTAATATTATATAATCTTATTTTTAAATTTATATCAACTCAGCATCCGGCTTATTTAAGACAGGTTTTATAACAAGAATTAGTAAAAGAATCACAATGTGCCTAACACATTCCTTTTTTTACATCACATGCGAAACTAGTTAATTTAGTAGGATTATCTTAAATTTCTCTTGTTTTTTTAATTTTAGATTCAATATTTTTAATAAATCTTTGAGCACAAGATTAACTAATTTAAAAATTAAATTTAAAATAACTTTTTTATATATAAAATAGAGTAAAATTCTTTTAAGCAATTTAATTTTTTTATTATATTAACAATTTAATTTATTTTTTACCATTCCTCAACATTTGCAATACAGGATAAAATTCCTTATTCAGTGCCACAATTTTCCAATTACTAATTGAATTTTTTAGTACAGGAAACCATGTCGCTCATAGAACATGATTAAGCAATAACAATTAATACTAAAACTAGAATAAATTATTTAAACATTTATTTTTATTTATTATTTTTTTTAGTTATTTTTAATTTAATTTAGATATTTTTTTAGAAACTAATAATTTTAATTATACAATATTTATATTGATTATTTCCCCACTTATCATATTATGATATATATTCTATTTAGTTATATTTAATATTTAATTATGATTATATAGTTTTAATATATTAAACAAGTACACACAAAATTTGAAAAAATACCTTTATTTATAAAAAATTTATATGAATAATTTAAAAAAAAATCAAATTATATTTTAATTTTATTTATTAGTAGTATTTATTTATAGTTTTTAAATTTGTAAGTATATAATTATCTAATTCAAATCACAATCATTCATTATCATTTTAATCCTATGATTCTTTTTAAATATTCTGCGAAAAACATTCAACACTGTTAAAATTTTAATTTTTTATATTATATAAATTAATATTAAAATTTAATTTAAATCTTATTATTTTTTTTTTTAATTTTTTACCATTCTTCTATATTATTTACTGCTTCCCTCATTTCTTCAATTGATGACTATGGATTTTCTTCTTATATTTATCTAATTTTTTAGTGGCAAATTAATAACTAATCTGTATCGCAGCTCATACCTAACAACATCTAAATAAACACAATTAAAAATAAAATAATAGTAGCAACCTTCATTTTTTATCTATGATTTATTTATATTTTTTATATTTTAATATATTTTTAAATTAATTTATTAATAAAATGTAATGCTAATTATATTTAATAATAATTAATTATTATTGAAATTTCTTAAAAAAATTTTTCTAAATTTTATTGTTATTTGAAAATATTAGCCACAAGAAAAATAAACCATTAAAATAATAATGTCTAATCTAAGAATTTTTATAAATTATTAATAATTTAATAAATTCATTCTTTGAAAATTATAATAAAATATTTTTAGTAAATAAAAATTTAAAAAAAATTATAAAATGATACCATAAATCAGTCATATAATATCAGTATTGAAATTTATACTTATATTTCATTTTATTTTTTTATAAAATTGATATTTACTTGTATTTTACAGGTATACAAAATAAATATTCTAATATATTAAATTAATAATAAACTAATTTTCATTATATTCATAATAAAAAATATAAATTAATTAAAGTTCAAAAATCAAAATTATTTTTTATTTTATTTTATTTTTATTCAAGCACATCCAGCCATTTTCATACACATTTTCATACAATAAGCTGAATTTTGTTCTTTATCACAGTGACCTTTACAAACACCTTTTTTCATTTAACATTCAAAACTCATTGATAAAGGTTCAATTTCAGTTTGCTAATATTTTTCTAAGAAAAATTCTACACATTAATTGCTAAAAATAAAAATTTTATCAATTTATTAATTCATATTATAGAGTTTTATTGTTATTTTCTAAATAATTTTATCTTTAAAGTTAAAAATAATTGTTTTTATTTTAAATTTAATTTACCATTCATCATATTTATATAAGCAAGCTTGAATATTTTAAGCGTTTAAACAGTTTTTTTCTGATAAAGTAATTTTTTTTCCACATTCCATCATTTGTGAAACGCCACAAGATTAAGCTAAAAATATAATTGCTAAGAATATTAAAACCTATTTAATCATTTTTAATTAAAATATTTTATATTTGTTATTTTTTATGTTTTATGTTTTTTAATTTAATCAATTATAAATAAATGCAAAAATCATATTGAATTTAATAAAGTTAAGATTTGTAATTTCTAAATACATCTTTAAGTGATACAGCACTTTATAAGTAAATCAAAATTATAAATATAAAATTATAAAATCATTATTTTTTTTTTATTAAAAGGTCTAAAAAAGATATAGTTTTTATATGATTAAAATTCGAAAATATTGTGACCATATAAATTTATATTAGATTTGTTTTATTTTTAGCAAAATAGTGGTATTATAAATACTATTTTTCAAAATAAATAAATTTATATTTATTATAATTAAAATAAACTAAATATTAGGCCAAATATATTAAATACGCCGTTTTTTAGAAAATTTTGTAAAATAAATCAAGTTATTTCTAAAAATTAATAATATAATAAAATCGATATATGTAATCCTAATATCAAAGTTATATTTATTTATTTGAAATTAACTTAATATTAAGTTTTTAATTATAATACTAAAGCCTATTTTATTATATACATATTATTAATCTACTTCATTATTGATATATAATTTTAACTTATTTTTTGCTTACTTATCAATAAAAAAAATATATTTTGTGTAAAAAATAAATTTTATATTTAAAATTATTTATCTAAAATAATATTACACGTATAGTTGTTTGGCCATTTTTCTTAATAAAATGATAATTTTAATTTCTAATATTAAAATAATCTAATGAATATTAACAATAAATTACTTATAATTACAAAACCAAATATGTTTTTAAGCAATTTTAATTTAAGGACTTTTCAATTTTTTTTTATATAATATTTTTAATAATTAAAAATAAATTAAATTAAAATTATATAAAAAAAAAATAATAAAAAGATAAATAAATAAAACTTTATCACAGGCTATTTTAATGGATAAAATTAAATCTATAATATTTGGAAAAACATAAGAAGGTTAAGAAAAAAGAATTCATTTTTTTTTTTTAAGTACATATATAATTTTTGAATATTGCGATACTTTTTCTGATATAACTATATTAGTCCAATTAAAAAAAATTTTTAGTCAACGTGAGAATGTCAGTTTCTTGTAAAAAATGTATATTTATGCCTTAATTGTTATTCTTTTTTTAGAAAGAATCAATTCATTTGAAATTATTAAAGAAATCACAATACTCAAAAAATTTCTCTTGTCACATCAAACACCTAAAATTTAAAATAAAAATAAATAAGAATACAAATCAGATAATTTATAAAAATAAATTCCAGTTAATAATAATAGTAAATTTATTGGTAAATTATTATGTTATTAGTATTAGAATTATTATTTTAATATATTGCTTAATATTAAATAATAATCAAATTAAATTAATGTCCAATAATTTTAATTTAGAATTAAAGCCAAATTCCCAAAATAAATTTTCTTTTACTGACCTTGATGAAGCACTAAATCATGATACAACTAAAATAAAATAAAAAATATGCAATAAAAATTGAAATTAATCTCAAAATGATACATAAATCATTATTTAAAATTAGGAAAAAGAATTATAATAATCATTAGATAATAATTCTAAACTGTCTATGAAATTATAACCTTAAAAAATATAATAAAAAAATAAAAAAATTCAAGAAAATTTTAGCTCTTAAAATTCATAAGTACAAAATGAGCTTTAAAGTCTGCCTATAAAATAAAAGATAAAACTTTTTTTCATGACAATGATTTATTTCGATAATATTTATTTATTCAAATGCTAATATGACATTTATAAAAATGGCTAGTATAGCTAAACTTTTGAAACTGATATTTTAAAAAAAAAAATTGTTAGACTTTATATTGAAAATTTGGTTTTTAATCTTGTAGCTCTAGAAATAATTTTAATTGAAATTGGCTAAAATATGGAATATAATTTTAGATTTCTAACATCTTGTTTTTCTTACATTATGTCGGCAATTTCAGCTATTTATGTAATATAAATATTTTTACTGAAAATTAATTCAAGCATTTATTTAATTTAAGTTTATAAAATTTTACTAATTAATAATCAAATTTCTAACAAATTTATATCTAATTAATTAAAGGTCTGTTATATGAATATAAAATTTAGAATAGTGCAATCTGAAATATTTGAGCGAAAAGAAAAAATATAATTAAAGAATTTGCCAGAAAATATCTAATTATTTATCACTTACCCATTCAAGTTTACTATGCTAAAATAATTATCTTTTAAGTCTGAAATGTGTATAGATATTTTAAAAGAATCTTTTATATGTCAAATTATGAATATGAGTCAAGAATCCTAATTTTATTTCGAAAAAAAATAGCCAAAATTAAAGTTGTTTTAAAAAGTAAATAATTAATTATTGCATTTAAATATAATTTTCTTAATTTTTGTTTAATTTTATTCTAACTTAATAATCTAATTATTATCAATAAATTTTAGATATATTTACTTATAGTCATAGCAAGCACAATTTTAAGTATGGGAAATTAACTTTTACTTTAAATGATTTCACCAAACTTCTTACCTGCTATTTATTTTCTTTTTCTAAGCGGTATCCTATTTTTACCTTAATATATTATACACTTGAGCATAGCTTTACGTTCATAATAATCCACAAAGATATAAAAGTCCAAATATGTATTGAAAATGATATTAGGTAATCTAAATTCAAAATTATAATATATTGAAACAATTTAATTAAAATTAAATAACGTAAGAAAAATAACAAACTTTTAATTACTAATAGGCCTTCCAATTATAGCCTTTGTTGGCGTTACTATTTTTGTTCTTCCTATAAGAACAGAGGAAATTCCATTTATAAAAGGACTAAAAGAAACATGGCTGAATAATTTTTTTCCAAGCAGCTATATAATAATAATTAGACAATCGATATCCTCTTTTTTTTACTATATAATCAACAAAGCTATGTAACCAAACTAAGAATACAATAACTTTTTTAATCATGAAGAAATTTAAAATATAAGAGATAAAGATTCATTTATAACTTATTTAGTATATTTAACCAATTATGCATTCTATACAATGACAATTACCCATATTCTATATTTTCTCTCAAAAATTTATAATTTTTATTTAAAAATGCCTAATAAAATAAAAAAATCTAGAAATATAAAATAAAAAGACTGTGAACATATTAAAAATAGGGAAAATTATAATCAAAAAAATATAGCATAAATTGCTTAACGAGTATTTAATTCATCTCCCATTAAAAAAGATAAAAACTTGGATAAAAATAATTATTAATATCCTAAATAAAGGCATAATGATTAAACTGAAAATTTTTCTAGCTATTTATAAAATTATTATATGTAATAACATAGTTCTAGCAATTTACAATTAATAAACTCATCAAATTTTAAAAGTTAAAGCGGTATTTTAAAAGATAGTAAATTAAAGTTGAAAAAAAATATATTAAAATTAAAAATGCAATAAAAAAATTCAACTATTAATAGAGAAGAAAATTCCACAGATATAATAGATAAATAAGCTAATTATATTAATAATTCAAATCAGTTAAAAAAAAATTGGAGTCAAAGAAGCAACGAAGTTAATAAACATAATAACAAATTAAAATAAAATACCTTTAATATTACTTAATAGTTTAATAGTAATTAGATTAAACATAATTTTTATTCCTCTATGACATCTATAAAAAATAGTAGTTTAATTAATTTTAATGATAATTTACCAAAAACAACATAAAAAATTAATTTAACTTTAAATTAAAAAGAATTTGAATCTTTTTATAAAAGTACAATTAAAAATTGTAACAGAAATAACACTATTGAAAATATTTAAGAGGAAATATATTTTGATAAATAAAATCCTACAAAAAATTTAAAAGACTCATAAATTTCATTAAACTTTTCATAAGAGTGTTTTACCAATAGAATGGCTCAATAAGTGTATACATTTACTAATAAAATATGAAATTATGAATGATATTTATATGATATTATTTATTAAATAAAAATTTTTTTGTAAATAAAATTTGTATTATTAAAATTTCCTGTAAAATGTCAAAATATCAAAACATATTAATTTTAAATTATATGCTTTTTGAGGATCAATTATATTAGTTTTACTAATTAATAATATAAACTTATCTAAATTTTAATTTATAACAATGTGCATAAAAAATATAAATTTCTAATTATTATATATATCATTTTTACGGATATATAGAAAGATAATAGTGATAAATATTTTATAACAAATATATAATAAAAAGAAATAAATTAACATTTAGTAATTTAATCAATAGATCTTATATTAGTTTGTTAAAATTACATAGGATGTTTTATCTTTTATATAACTATAATTAAGCATAAATAAATTTATAAAAATAAAAATACTGATTATATTTTAATTATATTTAACAAGCCAAACTTTATCGGTACTATTAATTAAATATATATAATATTTGTAAAATCATAATCATTTTATTATTTGATTAGTTGAAATTTAAAACAAATAAAAATAAAACCTTCTATTATTATAAAAAATATATATACCTTAACAATAATGTATAGTGAGTGATTCAAATTTTTTATTATTTATTTAACTTTAAAATAATATATTTAATGTTTATTTATTTCTTTAAAACAAATATGTCAGCATGCATTCTACTCTTAGAATTCTATTCCTCTAAATTTATAAACAATAAATTTTTTATTTAAATATGAATATAAAAGAAATTATTTGAGAAAATAAATATTCATTGCAATAATTTAAGATAAAAAATTATCTTTATAAATTTAATAAGATTTAGCAAATTTTTTTGTAATGATATTATCTTTAATTAAATTAAATGTATTTAAATTTATTTTGCCCATTTAAATAAAATAATTCAATGGAAATATAACGATAAATCTAAGTGATGTTTAATTGTCATGATATAGTTTAAAATTTTTTTCATATAAATTAAATTATATGAAATTGTACTAATATTATTTAATCATTTTAATGATTATATTTATTAAATTAATAAATAACAAATTAAAAATTTCACATACTATCAAATAGGGCTATAAAAATTTTTAAAAATATAACTTTATCATATTGAATTATTTTTTTGTATATATTTTGAGAAAAATGATAAAAAAATTTGCAAATTTCAATTAAATTAATTTTATTTAATTCTCATATAATTATTGTTTTATTTTGTTGAAAAACTGAAATAATATTTTTTTTAAATATATAAAAATTTATAATTTTTATTTTATTAAAACTACATTAAATTTTATTTTCAAAAATCTATAATATAAGTCAAGTTATCTAGATATTTTAAATTAAACTAAGGAAATAATGTTTATATTTAAAAAATGATGCAAACTAATAAACTATATATTTCAGCTTAGAATATAAATATATAATTATTAATAAAAAATATTACTATATTCTTAGAATTAAAAGTAAGACATCTAATAATTTAATGATTGAACTGATTTCTTAAAAATTTCATATTTAAAATTTTATTCAGAATAGATATTATAAAAAACAAAGTGTTTATTATAATAATAATTAAATTGAAAAAAAAAAAAAAAATTGAATTTGAAGAAAAAGAACCCAAAATTATTTTATATTAAAATTAAAAATTATGATAAAAGCTAAAGACTAAATCATACCTATATAAGATATATACAATGAATAATATAAATACAAAGGCAAATTTTAAATCTTCAAATACAAATTTTTTTTAATTTCTTACTTCATTTTTGAATACTTGGATGTTATTACTGATATTTAGATGATAATTTCTTATTTCAATTATATTAAAGATTAATAAATTGATATATAAATTAAATTTTTATTTCTTATTACCATGATATTATTCCTAATTTTAGAGAGAATTTGTAGTTACTAAATTTTAAAAGAAATATATGCTTAATAAAAATATTTAAAATACTAATAATAAAACTCTAATTTTTAGCCGGCAAACTAAGGTAATATTTAAATTTTATTTTAAATTTATAAAATAAACTTATAAAAAAGATCTAATAATTTTTTTTTTAAATTTATAGTTAAGATGAAAATGATCTATGTGAAATAAATGACTTTGAAATAAAAAGCATTTTTAATATTTTTAACATTTTTATATCTAGATACTGGATATTTAACAAAAAAAGAATTATAATATTTTACTACAAAATAAAATTTTAATCTTAAAAAGGACATTTAAAAAAAAAAAATGATTAGACTATTCATGAGTAATCTCTTGTTAAATTTGGGTGCATTACAATTATTTATTATTTCAATGTCTAAAAATGAAGGTGTATCTTATAGCTATTTGCTATCATTATCATCTTATATATGTTCTACTAGCTCAGCTATCTATGTAATAAAAATTAACAATGCCATATTTAATTTTTAAAAACAAATTACAAAAATTCATAAATATAAAAAACCTTTAGTTTGCTATTTTTATTTTATATACAAATTAAATATTTTTATATAAAAAGGTAACATATAAATCGATATTGTTTAATATTTAATATTCAGAAGTTTTTAAAAATAAAATGGAGTTAAAATTTAGAAATTTGAGTACTCGGACAAAATTATATGTGACAAGTCCTTTTAAGTTATAATTTTTAAAATAATTTTCATATAAAGCTGAACTTTGCACAGAACTTTTACAGCCTTCATATTAAAAATAAATATAAAATTGTTAGTTTATAAGTAAAGAAAAATGGAAATTAAAGTTTTACCAGAAAGTAATATATATTATATTCATATTTAGTTACCCAATATTTTATCTTTTTATAAAAAAATATTCAATTTAGATATAATTATTTTTTTATTTTAGATTTATTTAATTATAACAGTATCAGTTACAATAATTTCACAATCGAATTTATTAATTATCTAAATTATTAATCCTAATTACTTAAGAGCTTATTAAGTTATAACAATTAGTTTCATATTATTCTTGCCTCAAATCTTCATACACACAATAATAATGATAAAATCCAAAGACATAATTTAAAATAAATTTTATTATATTTTAAAAACAATTCTAGGTAAATAAATTTATTAAATTTATGTAAATAAAAGAATTAAACTAATTTTATAATATAAATTTGGCCAAAAAAAATACTTACTTTATTTATAAAGCTATACCACTATTTTTATGCAATGCAATGATATTACTATGTTTACCCGTTAAAACAGAAGAAATTGGCTTTATTCATTAATTAAAAGAAAATTGGTTAAATAATTTTATCCCAAGCTATATAATAATAATTGTCAGATAAATTTTATCTGTATACCTTTATTATTTAATATAGTAAGCTTTATAACTGAAACTTTCAAATAATAAAATATTTAATGAACAAGAAGCTCACTATTTAATATAAAACTCAATTAGCTTACATATTTTAATAAAAGTTACAAATATATGTTTTTACTTATAAACTTTAACTCATATACTTTATTTTATTGATAAAATGAAAAATATTTATTTTTCAGAAAATGACGAATAAAAAGATGATCAAATAGATAAAATTAAAAGATTATAAAATTTATAACCAAAATTAGATGATAATTTTGAATAATGTAAAGTTTAGCAGTTTCATTAAAATTATACTGGGTAAAATGGATAGAATGGTATATTATTTAATAATTAAAAAATAAGCATAATAAATTAATTATAAAATTACAACTATACTTAAAAAAAATAAAATAATTGTCACGGAATTTATAAAAATGATTCAATATTATGGTATTTATTTTAAAATTAAAATAAAAATTAGAATAAATTTAAGATTAATAGAATAAAATCTGCTGATGAAATTTATAAATAAGAGTTAATTTAAAACAATAAAATTAAATTAAATTCTTTAAATAAATCCTCATAGTTATAACAATATACTTAGTTAACTCATTTTAGGAAAAAATTTAATGATAATTTAAAAATTAATAAATCTTAAAATAGTAAATATAATAAATTTCATATAAAAAATTAAAGTAAGTCGAATAATGACTCACAATATGATATTTAAATAAATTATTGTGACACAAATGCTGGTTTTAATTCAATTTAAGGTATATATTAAACACGAAATAAAATACCTAGTATGTAATAAAAAATTAAATAAAATACTAACATATAACTGGATTAATAAAATTAATTCTTTAACATTAATCCAATTGAAGAAAAAACTGAGAATTAATTTCAATTTTAAAAATAAAAGTCAATTATATTTAATAATGATATAAACAAATTTTCAAATTTGCTGAATTCTACAAATTTTAATTTGGTAAATACAAATAATATATCAGCCACTACTAATTAATAAGATAATCTAAGCTTATTCGAATAAAGTTTTAAATTAAATGAAATTAATAGTGAATTTTAATATGGTTTAAATGATACTATTTAGGGTAAATTATATAGAGAGACTTAAAAACCTGTTCAAAATAAAATAGAATATGACATTCACATTTGATTAATACTAAATAAAAAAATTGTAATTAATTAATAAAATTATAATTGCTTTATTTATAAAAATTTAATATATTAATTTTTACTCAAAATAAATGCTATCTAAATATTTTAAAAATAGATATATATTTCATTATTCCTATATTAGATATAATTTAATACATTATTTAAAAAAAGTATTAAAAATTAAAAAAAAATTATATTGTATCCAAGGCTGTTCACCATTCCCTTATTCTCTTATAAATTTTGCTTTTTTTTCAATTCCAGTGAAATTTTGACCATTTTTTCAGCCGAATACATTATTAAATGGCATATAAAATTCAAAACTAATATAATTTTTAAAGTTAACTATAATTATGTTATATTTGTATATTTATGTATTTATAATTTATATATTTTAATATTAATTAGATAATCTTTATACTTTACTGTTCCTTATTTTTAAATATGAAATGTCAGTATATATTTCAAATAATATCAATTATATAATAAAATAAAAAAAATCTCTAATTAAATTACTATTTTATACTTTAAATAATATTATAAATTATTTTATATTATATATTCAATTAAAAATATCATTTTAAAAATAAAAAAATAATTAAGAAAACAATAACAAATAAAAGAAAATATAAAAAAGTAAGTAAAACAATAAATTTTTAAAACAAAAAATAAAATATAACAAATCTACCTAAATAATAATCCTATCTATTATTTAAATTATAATCTATATAAAATTTAAAAACTTAAATACTTAAATATCATATATTCAAAAAGATAAAATAAAATGAAGCTAGTAAAAATAATAAGTGTAAAGAAATAAGAAAAAAAAAATGAAGAAAGAAATAATAAATTCAAAATTTTTAAGTACAAGTTTTTCCTTATTTCTTATTTTATTTTCGAGTATGTAGATGTCATTACTGATATATAAATGCTTATATCTTTTTATAGTTTAACAAATGAAGTAGAAAATGGAAGGGAAACGAAAACAATTTTTCTTCTAATCATGTTACTTTTTATGTTTTTGGAAAGAATTTATAGTTACTAAATTTTAACAGAACTTTATGTCTTTTAATAATTTGCAAAATAATAATAAATGTAAAAATCTTAGTCATTTGCAAAATCCCAAGGTAAATAGCTTATATATCCTTTTCTATATTTTTCTATTATAAATTTTTATTTTTTAATCTAATATTCTTAAAATTTTTTTCGTTAATTCTAACAATAAAATAAATTTTTTAACTATTGTATAAAACTACGATTTAATTAACTTAAATAACAAAAAAATATTTAATTAATCAAAATTTATTTAAATTAAAAATGATTTTAGAAAACTTAAATACAATAATTACTAATAAACTAACGATAAAAGAAAAGCTTTTTCTTGCATTTTTAACATTAATATTTTTGGATACTGGGTATTTAACAAAGCAAGAATTATAAATTTTTAATAAAAAAATGGGATATAATTTCAAAAGAGATATTTTAAAAAAAAAAATGGTCAGACTTTTTATGGGAAATTTATTGCTGAATCTTGGTGCCCTTGAATTGTTACTGATAACAATTTCAAATAACGAAGGAATTACTTATAATTACGTTTTATCTATGTTTTCTTATATATCTTCAACTTGTTCCTCAGTATATGTAATACCAAACTTTTTATAAATTTAAATAATAATACTATTTTACATTAAATATGTCTTTTTTAAAATATATTTATAATTAAAAAGGTAACTTTTAAATTTCTTCAATTCAAAAGTTAATAAGCATATATATTCAAATTTAAAGATGAAATATTGTTTAAACATTTAAGCACATATACATAATTACAAGTTACAAGTCCTTTCAAATTATAGTATTTAAAGTAACTCTCTTATAAAGCTGAAATGTGTCATGAACTTTTATAATCGTAGTATGTAAAATAATAAAATAATTAATCTTTTCTTAATAACGGTAAAAGATAGCTTAACTTATATTAAAAAGTAATATATCAATTATAAATACAATTATTTTTATGTTTCTTTATAAATAATTTAATAAATTTAAAAAATAATTTTATATTTTAAAAGTTATATCTGATTTTTACAATAACAGTTACGATAGTTTCATAAAGCAATTTATTAATTCTTTAGGTTATTAACCCTAATTATCTAAAAGCTTATAAAA
Organism: Pseudocohnilembus persalinus; assembly: GCA_001447515.1. Lineage (NCBI taxonomy): Eukaryota > Ciliophora > Oligohymenophorea > Philasterida > Pseudocohnilembidae > Pseudocohnilembus > Pseudocohnilembus persalinus. Next base: position 190,358 of record LDAU01000057.1, read on the forward strand.
TTTTATTATTTTGCCTAATTTTGTTGATGCCTTAAGTTTTGATCCATACAATTATAATGTTAAAATCGAAAAATATTATAAATAATAAATTTAAATATCTTTTGAAAACAATTATAGGTAAAATAACTTAAAATTTATTTCTAAAAATTTTTAATTTTTATAGACATTTTATTAACAAATTTAATAATTTAGCACTTCCTCAATTTGCATGTAATGGCATGACAATATTTTGTTTACCAGTTAGAGCTGAAGAAATAGCTTTTTTTCCGTAATTAAAAGAAACTTGGCTTGGAAATTTTATTCCTAGTTATTATATAATAATTGTAAGATAAGCTGCTTCTACTTACTTGTATTGGTTAATACAATAAGCTTTTTAATAAAATGCTACTTATGATGATTTTTTTACCAAATAACAGGTTATTAATTTAAGATAAGAGACATCAAGCATACAAATTTTGTTAAAAGTAACAGATTTTTGTTTTTATTTTCAAACGTTAACACATATATTATATTTTATACATAAAATAAAAATTATTTATTTTGATACTGATGGGGTATCAAGAAAATAATCGTTAAATATACTAAGTAGTATTAAATAATGCAATAATAGTGATTATGAGTAATAGTGTCACAATACTTCACATAATCATGAAAATAAATGCCAAAAAAATAAAGAGTAAATACAGCGAGGTTAAAAAAAATAATATACATTTAGTAAATTCTATTAAAGTAATCCTATAAAAGAAAGTTATAAAAAGTAATTAAGTTTAAATAAGTCAGATATTTTACAATTATTCAAGTAATAAGACATTAATAACAAAAATTGTCTGGATAAAAATTAAAGAAGAAGATCTGCTGATGAACAATAATTGAAAAAAATAAATATTAAAGATGAAAATAAACCTGATTCAAAATTAAATAACAATTTAAATTTATCATTTGATTCTTTTTAAACAAAGGAAAAATTGCTCAATATTTAACATAAAGATAAATAATAGAATATAAATTGTAATTTTACAAAATTTTAGGATTATATTAATAACAAAAAAATATAGAAAGATTTAGAAAACAGCTAAATAGAAACAAATTTTGGATTTGATACAATTTAAAATCCATATTTAACTTTTAGCAAACCCCAAGATTCGCAGTTTTTTAAACTGACAAAAAATGAAAATATTTAAATATAAAATGCTAAATAAAAATAAATAAAATATATCGATAAAAATAAAAATTTATTTTAAAATCCAGCAGTTAAACGGAAATCTATCTTAAATAATAGTAATAGTAATAATAATAACAACAATTAATTTTCGAATTTATTAAATTCAACTAATGTTAATTTATTAAGTCTAAATAATTAATCATTAGTAACAAATTAACACGAAGATTTAAATTTATTTGAATAAAGTTTTAAATAAAATGAAATTAATACTGAATTTTAATCTATTATGAATTAAAATGATAATCATAATAATGAATTTAATTTATAATATTTTAAACCATATCATAATAAAATAAAGTTAACCTCTTATAAAAACCAATCAATAAATTGACATTTTAAATTAATTTATTAATTACCAATATATTTATAATATCTTACTATTTTTAATTTAAATATATAATATTTACAGATATATTGTTTATTGTGATTTTGGGAAAAATTATAAAGTGGATAATAAATTCCATTTGGTTTATTTCAAAATTTAATATATAGTGAAGTTTTACGATTATTATTAATTATATTATTTCGGCTTTCATATTGATATAGCTTGATTTACAATGATTTATATCCATTTATCACTATTCATTCTCTTAAATTATATTATAAAGAATAATTTATTTTCCTTTCTAATTAAAACCTATATATTCTTTAATTTAAAATAATAAAAAAATAAATACATTTTTTCAATAAAAAAATAAAAAGAAAAACAACAAAAACTACAAAAATTTATTTCAAATAAGTATATTTGATTAAAGAAAAAAATCAAAAATAAATCAATTTATATAATAAGTTTCCCTCAAATATCATATTAATGGATCAAAATAATAGTATGTAACAATAATTGGTTTTTTCAGACCTTTCTAATAAAAATAATTAAAGTAACTAAGATTCATGGTTATATCCCAAGTAAAATAGCAATATTTATGGTAATTAAGAATTAGATTAAACTGTATTTTAAAACACTTCATTTGTTAACAATAATAGTTTTATAAACGTATAAAACGAATCTTTTAGGGGCAGCTAATTTAGCGTAAATAAAAATTTAGGCTTTTCCAATAATTAAGATAATTATAATGAAAATCAATTTAACTCTTTATTATCCAATAACGGGAATGGTAATTTATAAAATAATAATGAGTAAAATCAGTTTTTTTTACCCGAAAATTCAGATTTAAAAAATTCTCTAAACAAAGGAGATGTATCATAAGACAATATGAATATATAATAATACAATAATAGTAATTTAGAATTTGGAAATTAAAATTATAATAATATGTCTTTGATTTCCAATAACAACAACAAGTCAAATATATTAGATCAATCTAAAGTAGAATAAAAAAGTTATATAGATCATGAAAGTAACAAATTACCAAGTGAATTTCAAGCTTTTGGAGGAAATTTTTCCAATTTTCCAAGTAATTTTAGTAACTTTTCGAATATAAAACCACAATTCAATTCTGCAAAAACGGATCTAGCTAGAACAAAAATTCCTATTGAAAAAACACAAAATAATTTAGCAAATAGTTAAATAAGAAATACAAATTACCCCAGAATGAATTCAGATTTCGGTCAACACTAAGATAATTAAGATGGATAAGAAGAAATAAATTAAGTCTAAAACGAAAACGAAAACGAAAACTAAGATTAATATCAAAATCAAGAAATAAATGAATAATAAGAGTAAGATTGCGACTTATCAAAAAACATATTAAAAATAAACGAAATTAGTGAGGATCACTCCACTTCTATGCTCAGCCAAGCAATTATAAAAGAAAATAAATAAGAAAGAAATTCGAATATTTTTTATCCTATGTTTGAAAATAATAATAATAATTAAAAATTAGACGATTTTTAACACGATCATATGTCAAACCATGAAGACCAATTTTTTAATCACAATAGATATTCAGATAAAAGCCACAATTAAATGTTTAACCATTAATTCAATTAACAAATGGGTCGAGAATCCTTTTAAAGCAAATAGTAATATATAAATATATAAAAAAAAAAAAATTTACTATATATTACATTTTTTTAGATAAATTTTTAATATTTATCAAATTACATACTACAAAAAATACATTATAAGCTCATTTTTCTTAAAATAATTAAAATATTAATCCATAATTTTTATTTAAAATTTTTAGATATTGGGAAGAAAACAGAGACTCTTTAGATCAATTATACAATTAAATTGGGCAAAGTAGATTTAGTAATTAAAATTTCGCCTAAGAAGAATTCGGAAGATTTTCAATATAACCAAATTAATAGTACCATTATTCTCATTTTAAAGAGGAGAAATTTTCTATAAATTCTTAATTTAATCGTCCCTCTGCAATAAATAGGCCTTCAGTTTAATCTAATAATTCAAATTAAAGAATGTCATTTTAATCTTTTAAATATGATTAAAATTCTATTAATTCTACTTTTAATGGGGTCTCAAATAGACCTAGTATATAAAATCCAATTAAAGAAGAGAACAGTTAAGATGGAGGCAGTAAAAGTGGAACCAATTTATAGTATTAGGGCTGTACTTGTTTAAGAACTAAGTGTTTAAAAATGTATTGTATTTGTTTTTAAAATTAAAGAAAATGTGGATATTATTGTAGGTAAAATATTTTATTTTTTAATTTTTGTTAATTACCATAATAATTATAGGTGTATTGATTGCTGTAATAATGATTAAAATGAACATAAAATTCAAGAATCACAAAAATAAATTCTGAGCAGAAATAAAGATGCATTTTCCAATAAAGTCGATCAAGTACAACTAAAGCCACATTAGAAATAATAATAGCTTTTATAATAATAATTATAATAATAATAATTATAGTAAATTAAAACAAAAATAGAGCCAGGTGCAATTTAAAACTAATAGCTATTTTAATTAAATAATAATTCTAATATATTCAACGATAAAGAATTGTAAAAATAATAATTATTTTCTTAATCTATGACAAAATCTGCTTTATAAATTCAACCTAAAACAGAAATGGAAGAATAATCAAAATAAGTCTTAGGCTATAAAAAAGGTTGTAATTGTAGAAAAACTCATTGTAAAAAAAAATACTGCGAATGGTAAATATTTTATATAAATTATTATATCATTTATATATAATTAAAGTATTATACATATGTGATAGTATTACAAGTTGATCAGAAAAATTTTTGTTTTACGTATTTTTAAATATTTAAGTTTCAAAAATCTATGAAAAAAAAATCTGCCAATTTCTCATATTATTAAAAAATTAATAATTACACAATTTAAACATCCCCTACAATTTTATTTAACAAATATTATAACTTAAGTTAAACATAAAAAAAAAATTTTCCACTTTATAATATGTGAATTATAAGGTCTAATTATTTTTTTACCAAAAAATTTATAAATATCTTCCTTTTCTTATAAAAATTTATTATTATTATGAAGTTAAATTAAATACCATTAAAAAATTTATGATTCATATATTAATATTTTATAAAATTATGCTTATTTTATTCAAAATTTATATTTATTGGCTATATCCTACCATAAGGTATATATCACAATTTGATAATTGTAAAAATTTCATATATAAAATTTTTTTTTATTAATATTATTTTTTTTAAAATTTATAGTTTTATTTCTTTATTAATTAATCATATAAAACCATATGAACTTACATTTTGTTTTACAATTATAGTAAAATATGCGTATAAAAAAAATTTGGGCTTTACTAATAATTTTATCATATATCATAATAGCTATTTAAAAAATATTAAATAATTATAATTATTGCCTAATAATTTCTATTTTTTTGTTTATTTATTATAATGATAATATTTTATATAGTTTTAATGCAGGATTTTTATGTCATGCACTATGTAAATGTGATGAATGCGAGAATAAAGAGGAAAAAAATAATAATGGAATGGAATTAGAAGATACAGATAGAAGATAAAATATTGAGATTTTTGAAGAATAATAAAGAAAAAGACTTTAAATGGAATCTATATAATAATTACAGTAATAGAAAAAAAAATAATTTGTAGGTTCAGAATTAGACAATTGATAAAGGAAAAAAAATAAAAATAATTTAAAATATAGGTATTAAAAAAAATTATTAAAATATATTTCAAAAAAAAAGATCTAATACAATATCAAACTTTATAACTCCCATATAAAACATAAATATAAAATTCTATTTTTGCTTATAAAAATTAATTTTACAAATAATATAATTACTTATAAAATATAAAATAAATATATAAATTAAAAAGATAAAAATATGATATATTAAAGTTAAAAACCTCTCTTTTCATTTTTACATTTGATTATAATTATATTTATCTTTTAAATTAATTATGCACATTTTTACTATACATATTATTAATAAATATTGTTAGTATTGGTATTAAAAATTATAATAGATATGTTAATAAATATTTTATTTAAAAATTAAATTTAAAAATAATTATGAAAATTTAAATAATTTAATTCAAAATCTGACAACTTATTTTTTCAAAACCATACAGGCTTAATTGTTTTTTTTTCTTCTTCAATTTTTTACAATCCAATTGGATATTCAGGAAACTTTTCAGGTTCTGGCAAGGGTTACTATTTAAATTTAAATTATTTATTAATTTTTTTGATCTTTCGTAAATTTTTGTTAACTCCCTTATTACATTACTTTTATTAAACTTTAGTTTTCCTAATAAATTTCTCAAAATCTTTAAAAATTTCTTAATTTTCGTCACTTTTAATTTTTTAATATTAATCCTTTAAAAATTTTATTTACTTTGGCCTGTGGGCTCCCTATTAACTATAAACTCCTTTTCTTTATTTATCAGTGTTAACCATTTTTTTTTAAGCCCATTTTTCAAAAATCATATTTTTGACGTTATTTTTTTTTTAATGATAAAGTAAAAAGTCATCTATTCCTTTTAATACACTTTTAACTGCCTTTTCACCCTCTTCATTTTCTTCTTATTCCTTTTATTTCTCATTTTTATTTTATTTTTTTTAAAAATCTATTTCAATATTTTGTGTATAAGCTTTTGACTCTATATTTTATTTTTTTTACCAAGGTTTTTTGTCCAGTAATTAAAAATAATCGACTTTTTTTCTTTTTCTTACATTTGTCTTAGGCTTTATTTAAGACACAGATTCAATTTTCTTATCATTTTCTAATAGTTTTAAAATTTGCTTAAATTCTTTAAAATTTCTTTCAATTCTTCTGTCCAGTTCTTCATCGGAAATGTCAATTTAATTTCCTGTCAAAAATTTATGTAAAATCTAAATATCATCTTGCTAGGTATCATTTTCAAAATTACTCTCTACTGTATTTTGAATTAAATCATTATTTTAATCGAAAATCTTGATATTTTATAAACTAATTATTTATTTTTCATTTTTAATATCATCTTAATGTTTATAAGCTTTTTATGATTCATTAATACATTATTTTGTACTTTATCTTATATCCTTTTTTAAAAATTAATAATTCCATAAATAGAAATTTAATATTATTGGCTTTGAAAATATTAAAAATTAAACATTTATACCTATCTTTAACTTTAATCAGGCACAATCTATTCAAAGCTATTTTAATTAATTTTTTAAATAGAATTTTATGAAAATTCTGGTTAATCCGAAATTTCCGTTTAAAAATTAGAGCTTTTTAAATTTTAATCTATTTATCCTTCATCATATTTGTTTTATTGGACATTTATATCAATATTAGTTTAATAATTTTCATTATTTTCCTATTTTTATTCATTTTCATTTAAATTATCAAACTCAGATTTTTATTCATCTTCGTGTTAAATATATCTTAAATAAAAATATTTTAAGTATGCTTCAGGATCTGTGACTTTAAATGCCCTCATTGCATCCTATAGTTATTATATCCTACCATAATTTAGTAATGGCGCCTAAATTTATATTAATCATTATAAAAAAAAATAACAAAATATATTTTTTTATTTTAATTTAATATTTAATAAAAACAGAAAAAATATTATACATTTTTACCCCAATATCCAATTAAACTATTTTTCTTAAAAAATGCTCCAAATTTTTATTTGCTTATTGATTTTTACCTGTAATGATATTATCATGTTCTTCTTCATTTATAGTATCATTTATTTGTAAATCATCTTAGACAAAATTATTATTATAAATATTAATATTATTATTAAAATTGCTATTATTTAAATTGAAACTCCTTTTAGTAGATATATTTTAATATTATATTTTATCCATTAATTAAATAGAATTTCTTTATTTATCAAAATCATTTTAATTTTTACTATTTAAATCTTCCTCCTTTTACTAGTTATTATATTTTTAATAATTTTAATATTAAATTGATTAACCTGAATTTTACATTTTAATTTTGTATATTTATTATTATTATTCATCATTTAATTAATGATTTTTAGTTGGAGATAAATCCTAACTGCTATTAAATGAAATATTATCAATTTTTTGTTAACTATTTATAAATTTTATATCTTTAATTATTGAGGCTGTTTTAGTACTTTTTCTACCTAAAAATTATTATTTTTAAAGACTCTGATTTTAATTTGAATTTAACTCACTTTCCTAAAATTTTGACTTAATCATATTATTTTAACTCAATTTTGAAAATTTTAATGACTTTTATGAAAAAGACCTTCCCATATTAAATTCTTAATATTTAAAAATATTTTATTAAATTTAATTAAAGAAATGTTATTTACATTTTTATATTCAAAATAAAATTTATTTATTTTTACTTTTTTAACTTGGCTAATTGTTCTGATTCTAATTTAAAAAGTCTCCTAAAAAATTTATTTGTTTGCTAAATTATAATTGTGTGCTATTTGAAAATTTTATTTAGTCTGTAAATAATTTTTTATCTTATTCTTGTTTTTAATTTTCCTCATTTTATTTCAATAACAATTCTTTTTTCCAATTTCTCCCTTTTATGATGTTTGCAGAAACAATTTCCCTTTTTTTGGACACTTTTTAAATTAAATTTTTCTTGTCTATTTATTTTTAATATCTATTCATTCCTTTGTAAATTATTATTTATTAATAAATTAAAAAATAAACTAAATAAAAATATTACCTAAATCCTTTTCAATTTCTAGTCTTTCTTATAGTAGTTTTTTCTTTTTTTAATCCACTTGTTACATTAGCATAGGAGGTAAAAAATCCTCTAATTATTATTCTTTTTATTTTTCATTTAGTAAATATTTAACCATTTAAATTTGTTTATATTTATCTTCTTCAAGAAGCCCATAGCTATCCATTACTTTACCTAAAAAATAACAATTATTTAATAAAATTTATTCTTTAAAGTAAAAAAACTTCTTTTAAATTTAAAATAATTTTACTAATAATTTTTACATTTTAATACTAATAAATAATAGCTAAGGAATAATAAAATTATTTTTTAAATATTAATTTATAAATACCCTAATAATATGAGTATATTTATAAAAATTATAAAAAATTTATATAAAAATACATAAATATTTATATTTACCTATTTAACTTAAAAGTTTAGTCTATTTTTTGTACTCATAAGCATAAAACCTGGATTTTTTTGTCATTTTTATTTCTTCTTCTAAATATTTATTTTGTTCTCTAATTACCCATTATTTTTTAGTTTTAGGCATATCATAATCAATTTTTTTACTTTATTCAGTTTTTCCTTCTTATATTACCTTTTCTTTCTTTCCGTTTCTATCCTAATTTTTATTTTATTCCATTTCTTCTTCATCATTTAAAATTTTATTTGTGTCAATATTATTATTTTAATTTTTAACCTAATTAATCTAATAATATAAATTATTATAATACCTTTTCTATTCCTAATAATGATCCAATGTATTTTATTTTATATTTTTCTAATTATTATAATCTTCCACTTCATCATCATATGATATTACTACATTTTTGTTCAGTTTATTTTTGTCCTCTGCTTTTTAATTGTCAAAAAACTTTTTTTAGCTTATCATTTTTTAGTTAATACTTTTAATAATTTAATCAACCTCTTTTTACTTTTGCTAAAAATTATCCAATTTTTTTTACAATTTTTAAGAATCTTATACTAGCTTTTTTTTTAGCTTATTAGGTTCATTATTTATTTTTTTGGAATCTTTTTTTATATTTTATAACTCTTTTTTTACATTATCAAAATGTTATTTGGCCTATCTTTTATCATTTAATTTTAAATTTTACATTTTATCGTCAATAATACTTCGAATAAAATTCATTTTCTCTTCAGGCTTCATTTTATCCATTATATTGTATAAATTGGAATTTAATTTTTATTTTTATTACAGATATTTAATTAAAATAATTTTTCATTTAATATGCTAACAAAAACAAAACATAGTAAAAAATCTACTAGATTATTTTTAAATAGAATTATTAATATAAGTTATAATTTCTAATTTATAATTATAAATATAAATCTATTAAATAATTTAATTTCCCAAAGTATAAATAAGTTTTTTTCCATTTTTAGAAAATACATGATACTAATAAAGTAAATTTATTCAAATCTTTTTAATTATTAATATAATTTGTAAAAGTTAATATTAGAATAAATTGCTTTTATGCTATTAATTTAAATATAATAAATTAAATATTATAAAATCCACAAAAAACTATCTATAAAATATTTTTATTAAGTTTGTTCAATTATTACAATTTAAGTATTATTAAATATAATTATAATTGTTTTAATTAGAAATAATCAAAATACATAAATAAGGAAAAAAAAACAAAAAATTTATTAAAAATTTATCCAATTAAAAAAAAAGTAATAACTATTTTACATAAAAGTATATCACAACTAAAAAAAACAGCATAATATCCATTAATTGTACCTATTCAAAAAATCCAACAAATTAAAATATTTTAAAAAACACTAAAATTAAAATAATAATTTAAAAATAGACTAAATTTGAATAGTTAATTAGTAAAACAATATATTTTAGAAAAAAAATTAAAAAATGAATAAATCAAATATAGAAATACAAACAGAGGAAGATTTATAATATATTTCTTCTTTAAATTCAAGTATAAACTACTAAGATGAAGATACCTTTACAAAAATTTAAAAGCTGATAGAAAGGGCTGAAGAAAAATTGTTAGCAAAAGAGTAACAATTTGGCCCTACTTAAATGAAAAAAGTAATAAAAAAATATTATTAGTTTTTTTTTATAAATAAAATAAATTAGTAAACTAATATATAACTTAATAACCTTTATAAATTTATAATTTATAAATTTTAAAAATAATAGTAAGTAGAACTTTATGAATATATAATAAATGAGTTGGGCATAGAATTATCAGTAAACTATGTTTATTTTATATATGTTATTTATTTTAAACTAAATAAATATATTTTAAAAATATATTATTATAATTTAGTAACTCGATCTTTAGCCATATGCAAAAATACTTTAAAAAATATTTACTGGTTTTAGAATGCTTTACTAAAGGTTATAAAAAACTCCATTAAAAAATGTTTTAAGTGATCATATCGGTAATTAACAGTAAATTTACAGTCACAGATAGTTAAACTCTAAGAACAATAACCCCAACAATAATTCTCAAATAAAATTACCCTAAATAAAAGAAAATAATAGTAATTGTTCAAAATAAAACATTTAATCATAAAAAAATTAAAATGACTTTTAATAGTAATAAATTTAGTATTTACAATAGACATAATAATAATATTTAAATAACTAAATTAATAATTTACAAAATGAATTTAATTCAACTGTGGCAACTGACTTTTATAACACCCCTAAATAAAATCTTTAACTGTTAAAAAAATAACAGTCTTTATTATTTAATAACACTGATGAAAATTTTCAGAAAAAAAGATAAAGCACATAATTGAATGTTTAGTATAATAAATTATAAAATCCATCTTTAGAAAATTAACAATAATAGGTATTAGAACTATTTTAAAAAAAATATAACATTGAAATCATTAATTATATTTAATTTTTAACTTTATTTATTTTAAAAAAATAAATATTTAATATATTTTTTTTTAAAAATTTATAAATTATTTATTATTAAAATGTATTTTTTAGCAAATTAATTAAAAAATAAATTAAGTTTTCTTATTTTTTTAACATATTTAATGTTTTAATATAAAAAGAAAGTATAGTAAAGATAGCCAAAATTTTAAGGTAATTTGGGAGGAGTATTATTAGAAAATGAAAATAAAACGGCATTCACTGAAATTGTGTACGATGAACAAGAAGCTGTATAATATAATACAAATGAAAATAATTAAAAAGATGAAAGTCATTACAAAAAAAGCAAATATCATAGTTCAAAATTATTATTCAGAAAAAAAAATTATGATGATAGGCCAAAATTACTATGTCATAAAGGAACAGACACAAATGAAGATTTCGGTAATTTAATTAAATAAAAAGATATCATTTTACTATATAATTGTATTATTTTATTTTAAATAATAATTTTTTTAATTTTATTATAAATATATAACTATAGATAATTTTTATTCAATTTTTTTATTTTTTGAAAAAAGAAAAAGCTATGAAAGATTGGGATTACCCGTAAAAAATAGCAGATATTAGGTCAATAATGTAAGATACCGAACAAAATATAAAAAGCTTGGAAAAATTTATAGAATAATAAAAAGCAGAATAAGCTTAAACAGAATATTCAAAAGTTGATAAAACTTTAGCAAATGTTATAAAATTATTTAAATAAAAAACCTTTGAAACTTCAACATTTTTTGCAAGTAAATAAATTTTAAAAATTAAATATAATATATAATATAAATTTTGAAGAATAATTTATAGGAAATTATTATAAATTTTATTGACTATAAATTAATTAAATATTTAGAACAAGATTTCGGTAAAAATGATAATTTTTCTGAAGCAGATTTAGAAGAAATAAAACAATAATTAGATTTGGAATTTAATGATGTTTAAAAAGAGACAGCCCTTGTTATTTTTAACTATGTAAACCATATATTATCAAATAGAGAATTGAAAAAAACATCTTTATAAGTAATTTTTAAATTGTTAGATTATAACTTTTATTATTTATAAAGTTAATATAATAAATTAAAATATTTTAGAAAAAAAAGAATAACATAGCTACGGAAAAATAAGAAAAGAAAAAAATAGAATAGGAATAAAAAAAATAAATTGAGAATTCTGATGACTTTTAGAAAAAATTCAAAGAAGTCTAATAAAATTATTAAGAAATTTTTTTTAAATTGGAAAAAAAAGAGTCTCTTTTTAATGATCTTTAAGCAAGTCTACAAAATAATGAGCAAAACTTGGCTTAGTTAAGACAAGAAGTTGAAAAAAAAGATAAACAACTTCAAAAATAAGTAAAAAAATTAAATAAGTTTTATGTATTAATATTTTTTTTTAAATTATAAATATATATAAATTTTAAAAATTAATTTTAAAATTTACATAAGACAAATGAAAATAACTAACTTTCTCTAAACCACTATAACCTTAGCAGAAAAATAGAATTAATACAAATTGAAAAAGCTTAAATTGAAAGTTAGCTAGTAGATTACAGCAAAAAGCTTCTTTAAAGCAATTAAATATAATCCAATAATAAGTAAAGATTTTTTAGTGTTTTTTAAATTAAAAATTTATATATGTATATAAAGAATTTTTTTTTAATTATATATAAATATATTAATGAATTTTAGAAAACTGTAAGATGTTATTAAAGCAATAAATAAGGCATTAAAATCATTAAAAATTGATTAATCTAACCAATTTAGAAGAATATCTGAACATATTATAGATAGTGATATGAATGACACAAAAAAACTTGAATTATTGAAAAAAATTCAAGATATTTTATTAAAAAAAGATACAATTAGTGATAAAGACAGATAAAAAATGTTATGTCAGATATTATTAATTTTAATTAATGATATTTTATATGGCAAAAATATGGATTCTTCTTTTTAGTCTCTAAATCAAAATTTACTGAATTTAAATTCATAAGTTTTCGATGGAGCACATGAAATTGAATAACCTATAAATGTAGTATAGGGAAAATTTAAATAAGTAGAAATTGTAGAAACAACAAGTGATGGAACCAAAATAACTAGAAAATTAGACGGTAAAGAAATAATTATTTATAAATTTATATTAAAAAATATAAAAATTTTAATAAATAAATAAAGTTTATTAAAATTTATTTTATTATAGTTTTTGACTAATAAGTAGAAAAAGGACAAGTAATTTAAAATGCAGATGGAACTTATTAAGAAGTAGCTGGATTTTAAAAATAAACTGTGAAAAAAAAAGTTATATAAAAAGTATAAAAAAAAAGAATTGTTAAAGATGAAAATGGGGAGGAAAAAGAAGAAGATTACCTTACAGATGAAGAGTTTGAAGTAGAAGAAGAAATTAATGTTCCTGTTTTCAAGGAATATAAAAAAAAAAGAAAAACAAAACTTATTTCAAAAAACACAAGTAGCTCAAATATGAACTAATCTAATTAATTAGCTGGTAGTCATAAAGTTTCAATCAGTTATACAAATAAAAAAAAAAAAAATACTGAAATTTTGAGAAGTTCCAAAAATTCTAACTCTATTGGTACTAATAATAGTAATAATTTTGGAAGAAAAAGCCAATTGAATATTAACGATTTTAAAAGGCCTAGTTAAAAACGATAATCTTCATAAATTTAAAGCACATCTAAAGATAAAATAAAAAAAAACTAATCCGTTATTTCATTAAGCCCCAAACGTACAAATTTGAATAAAATAAAAGAAGAAAATATCCAATTTAAAAATAATGATAATAATAATATAACAGGTAAAATTTAAAAAACAAATTTATATAAAAATTAAATTTTTTAGATTAATTATTCTTTAATTATTAAATAATTTAATAAAATTTAATAAAGAAAATAAAAAGGTCACAAAAGGCTCAGCTGTAAAATAAATAAAAGTAAAGGTATAAAAACTAAATTCAAAAGGAGAATTAGAAGAAACAGAAGAAATTTAAAATTAAAATGTTGAAGGAGATATTTTAGAATAAGAAGATGGAAAAAAAATCATAAAATCAACTGTCAAAAAAACAGTAACCAAATAAAGGTAAATTAATTTAATAATTATATAACTTATTTATATTTATACTTTCTAACATATATTTTTTATATTATATTATTATATTTTAAATATAAAATTATTACTACATCATTATTTTATATAGACAATAGTAAATATTTAGCAAAATAGAATAAATAATTTATTATTGAATTTTTTTATTTTATAATATACATGCATTTATTTTATTTTTTAAACAATAATAATTTTGTTTAAAAGAGAATTATCAGATGGTAAAATAGAAAATTATGAAGAAGAAATTGTATAAGATATTTTTTATGAACTCGATGAATAAGGAAATATAGGTAAATAAATTGAAGGTGAAGATGCTAATAAAATTAAAAGCGATATTAATAAACTTAATAATAAAAATCAAAGTCCAGAAAAAAAAACGGTATAAGTAAAAGTAAAATAAAAAGTGATAAAAAAAAGAAAAAATTCAAAGGTAAAGTATATTTTTGTAAATGCTTTTTAAATTTTTTTATTTTTTTAAAAGGGAGAGGTTGAAGATTACGAAGATGAAGTGTCAATTTTTAAAGATATAGAAATAAATGGGTGTTAAAGTGTGGACCCAAATACTGGATAAGAAATATTTGAAGATTAAAATACTGGACAAAAAATGAAAAAAAAAATCGTAATTGAGACAATAAAAAAAGAAAGAAAAAATTCTAAAGGACAAATTGAATTTTATAATGAATAAGTTGAAAAAGAAGTGTACTCTCCTATAATCGATTCTCCTTAAACAAAAAACAATAAATAATATTTAGAAGAATTTGAAAAGTAAATTACCGATGAGAAAAATATGCTTACGAATTAAATTGAAGATGAACTTTTCGGAAAACCAGAAACAATTGTAATAATTATTAATATTATTTAAAATAAAAAAAAAATAGTTTTTAAAATAATTTTTAAACTATTATATGAACATATATTAAGTGCTAAAAAATTTATATAAATTTTTTATTATATTTATAAAATTTTAAAAATAAATATAATAAGATAACTAAATCCCCGGAGGGTAAAAATATTTTAGTTCAAAAATCAAAAGTAATAAAATAAAGAAAAAATAAAAATGGAGAAATTGAATAATACGAAGAAGAATAATCTTTTCATATTGAATTAAAAGACGATTAAACAGTTGATGATTAAGGAAATATAATAGATAAAAATACGGGAAAATTAATAAAAACGAAGGCTTAAATTTATAACCAAGGAAAAATTGAAAAAGAACAAAAAGATAAAAATAATATAATTAAATTAAAAAATGTAGATATATAAACAGAAATTTAATAAACATAAACAGATTTTTCATTACTTTGGCCGCTTGTTAACTAATTGCTAAATGAAATTGGAATAGAATAGAAAAAAGTTACAGAATTATTTGATAAATATTTTTCACCCTAAGCTAAAAAAGATGATTTAAATAAATTATAAGTGAATTTATCACAAAACTCAAATAATATAACAAATTTTATAAACAAAAGCGATGCAAAGATTAATAATGATTTAAATATTGAAAGTAAAGATATTAATAATTTGAATAATGAAAAATAAATAAAAAATAATCAAAAAAATAATGATACTGAAAATAAAAATAACAAAAATAATTTCCAAAAATATTAGAATTAAATACAATTAGAGCAAAGTCATACAAATGATGAGCTTTTTTCAGCTTTCGAAGACAATAATTATTTTAACTAAAATTAAAAATAAAAAGACGAAGAAATATTTAACAGGTAAAAAATTAAAATAAAATAAATTTATTTAATTAAATTACTCATTAACAAATACATATTTTTTTAATTAAATTTGTATAATATATATTATAATAATAGATATATAATAATATATTAATATAGTTTTTTTAATTTAATTTGCATTTTTCAAGGAATCTTAACGTACTTGAAGATAAGGTCCTTTTACTAGAACCCACAATAAAAAAATTATATGCTTAAATAAGGTAAGCTAAAGATAAATATTCTCAAGATGTAAGATAAAAAATTAGAAAATATTATAATAAATAAGGAGATGGCTATTTAGCTTATGATGAATTCAAAAATTATTATATCAAATTTATGACCGTACACAACAGATGTGGCGATTTTTGCATACATTTATAAAGGTAAAAATTTGTAATCAATTTTATTTTATCATTTTTATTTTATATATAATTAATTTATTTAAAGATTTTTTGCTCAAATTGGATTTACTACATCAGGAATATTAAGGAGAAAATAACTTAAACCTCATATATAAAACCCTTCCCCTTTCAATAAATGACAATCATAAAATAAAAATAATTTTAATTTCCAATATATCAAGTAATACATGTTAAACTGTTATATATATATATTATTATTTTTATTCATTTATATTATAATATTATATTTATATTTATGCGGTATCATTTATAATAAAACATATTTTAATACAAATAATAGTAATATATATCTAATCACCACCCTTTACTTAAATAATATTTTTCTATTCTTATTTAAATATCATCAAAAAATGGCTTATTTTAAGGTTTATTCATATTTTCTTCCCATTTAGTTCCTTTTATCAAAAATTTTTTATAAATATTTAATTAAAAATTAGTTTATTTTTTAAATATCATAAATTTAAAATTTTATAGGTTTTAAATATAATTTTATTATATTGAGTATTTAATTCCATTTTACCCTTTATATTTTCTGCAATTTTTAAAATTTTATTCATCAAATAGCTTCCAATTTTTCTAATAAAAAAATTAATTAGCCATTGAGGCAAAAACCTAACATTTGGGTCCACATTACAAATAGCATTTAAAACACTTTTATCTCTACCTATAGGTTTTATTTGAAAATACATGAACTTCATGTCAAATGCAACATTTTTTTTGTTAATTTCCAAATTTAAATCTAACCTTTGTTAAATATCTTTTTTATCTTAAATAGATTCGATAAAAATAACTATACTGTCATCTTTTTCTAACCTATCAACACCTATTCCATATAAGTAGCCTTCTCTATCACTTATAACAGGTAACTTAAATTTAACATAAACTACTTTTTAAGAATCTGATGGCCTACTTAACTAAAAAATAAAAACAATATTAAAATTTAATTTTTTTTGTTTAAAAATTGAATATTATATAAAAAAATTATTATCTAATTTAAATATTACTGTTTATCCTTCGCTACAAAAAGGTATCCTAAATTATTTAATTTTAAAATATTTATAATTAGTAAAATATTATCTTCTAATAAATTACTAAATAATGAAATAAATTTGTAAAAAAGTAAATACCATAAAGGAAATTATTCTATATCATAAATTATACTTAATAAATTTAACACAGGTCTTTCAAACTCAGCCTCAAATTTAATTGACAAAGTTTTTGTATTAGGCAAAATTTTGTAATTAATTTTTGTTTAGCCATTTGTAAAAGCCTATTCTTAGCCCCATCCTTAGTCATCATTTTAAACGTAATTCATAAATTAAATTTGAGATTAGACGTATAAAACTTCATCAACAGTTTTTATTATCACTTTATATTATTAAAAAAGTTAATTAATATATAATTTATTTATATAGTTTTTTTATAATATAGATATATTGTTTATACTTATTATATATATGTTTATATTTATTTAAAATTATAACCTTTATCAACTTATTTTTGAATATCAGAAGCATTCTAATTTTTAAGGTTTTGTTTAACTTATTCGAGATAATAATTAAAGCTTTTCATATCATTTTTTTTTAAATTCTCCAAAATTTAATAAGCTTAATCATATTTTTAATCTTTTATTAAATCTGACATTTCTAGAATTTACTACTCATATTGTTATTAAGGTGATAGTTTTTTATTTTGGGATATTTTTTGTTATTCTTCTTATACAATTTATTAACTTTGAAGATTAAGCTACCCAAATATAAATATTATAAAATAAATGTAACTGTTAATAAAAATATACATATTTTAATATAATTTTTTTTTTTTACTTCAATTTGTTATTATAATTTCAAATCGTTGCCACTTTTCTTAGCTCCTAATTGCATATAATTAATATTTTACTCAATTTCATTAATTTCATTTGATAATTCTTTTTAATATAGCTATTTTTCAGAATTAGATAAATGTTAATCTTATGTTAACTAATTTTTTAATTCTTCCATCATTTATTCATCTTCTTTAAATTTCTATTTAAATTATTAGACCTAATTTTCATTTCTATTATCTTTATCTTCCATTTTTCTTTTGATTTTATTTGTTAGAATTATTTATTTTTAATTTTTTTTATTTTTAAATTTTCACTAGAAAATTTATCATTATATTCTTGATAAAATAATAATATAATTTAGTAAAAAAATCTTATAAATTCTACATATAAAAATTAAAAAGTAAAGCTTTATATGCTAAATTATTAGAAATGAATAAGAATTATATATTTGACTTATTATTAGTCTTTATTATTTCCATCTATATATTTCTTTCTTTATATAATTATGTTGATAAATATATAATTATTTAAAATAATCATACTCATATATCATAATTCTTAAACTTTTCATTTTTAAATTAGTATAAAATAATTTTTTTTCATTTTATATATTTCAATTTATTAGTTTTAAAATTATAAAATTAATAATATAAATATTTTGTGCTTATATACCTTCCATTATATATAATTTTATTACTTACATCAATTCCCTCTTTATTTACTAAATAATTTCTATTTTTAATTTCACCTAATAGCTCAAAACATTTTTTTTGAAATATTAATAGAAATAGTCTATTTAATTAAAAAGCCACATACTTTATAATTAAATATACTACAATAACCAAATAAAAATAATAATTAACTTAAAAAAATACCAAAATTATACACCCATAAAAATACATATTTAAAAATATGGAAGTCTAAACTCCGCAAACAAATCATTTATCTGAAATGTAAACTAATTCACACCTTCCCGAAGAAACACCACAAAGCAATACAACTATTCAAAATAACGAAAATAATAATTAAATAAATGATAATGATAATATTGATGATACAATTCAAAAACCTAAAAATAAAAAAAATAAAAAGAAAAAAGACAAAGAAGATGACACTGATTACGATATAGATGTTACTGAAAATAGTAAAAAATCATAAATACATGAAGTATCTGAAATCCCAGAGCATATCAGAATGAAACTAGCATATATCGAAACAAACCCTTATAATTTAATTTTAGAAAAAGTGTAAAAAATTTAACTATGACATAAATATCAATTATTATTTAGGATTATATTTATTACTAATTACAAATTTTTTAACAAAATTACAAATTTTAACAAATACATTTTATTTATGCTATACTTTTTAAAGGTTTCTATATTTTAGATTATAAAAAAATAATTTAATTTTCAAAACTAGATATTTTTCAACATTAAAACATTATGATATGATAGTTATCACCTTCATTATTTATAAATTGTTTTAAATAAATATATAAATGAATAAAAAATAAATTAGCAAATTATGTTATATATATACAATTTTAAAAATATATATGGAATATTTTTCATTAAAATTTATCTAATTGTATATTAGGCCCCCAAAAACAAGTGAAGAAGAGATTAAAAGATATTTTATTTCATTTATATAAACCTATAATGATAAGTTAGTAAATCCTCCACCTATTTCAAATGTAGAATTTTCTGAATAAAAAACTTGGGCTGCTATAACTTCTTAAAGTAAAGAGGCTAAAGATATTTTAAAAAAAATAATGAAAACGGGGTAATCTTTAGAATATTAAGGAGGATTTAAATTAATTGTAAAAATTAAAACAAAAAATATTTTTTTTTATAATTTATAAATAAATAAAAATATATAAATATAGGTTAAAATTATCTAATAAATTTCGATTTATAAATCCATTTTATAGCTGATTAGATTTATTGATTAAATTCAATAATTGATAATTTAATTTACTATAATTTTATATGCATATTATGATTATAATTATTAGACCCTAGTAAAACATTGTGTATAATAAAATTCAAAATAAATCAATCTGGCAATTTTCTACCTATATAATATATATTATTATATAAAGTATTTTTTATTTTATAATATAAAGTTCAAAAATAGTTATTTATTTTTTTTAACTTTATTTAACAGCTAGCCAAACCCAAAGCATTTTTCAAAAAATATATCGATTCAATTAAAAAATAAAGCCAAGGTATTGATGAAAATGAGTAAGAAGATGACGAAGAAGATAAATTGTATATGGGAGGATTTCCAACATATTTAAAAGAAGAATAAATAAGAGCCATTGCAGAAACATATGGTCCATTAAAATTTTTTTCACTTGTAAAAGATTAAACCGAAGATTCTAAATCAGTATCAAAAGGTAAAAAAAATAAATAATTTAATCATATATTAATATTTTTATATCCAAAATGAATTTTTACTAAATGCCTTTAAATATTATACTTAATTGTAGGATATTTAAAAAATTAATAATTAAAAATTATTTAAATTTATTTATATTTATTTTTATTACTTTACAGGTTATTGTTTTTATATGTATTAGAACAAAGAGGCTACTGAAAAAGCTATAAAAGGGCTTAATGGATTACCTGTAGCAGATAGAAAATTAAAAGTGTAAAGAGCTTTACAAGGCTAAAAAGGTGGACCTACTACAAAAAGAGAAGATTAAAAATAATAACCTTCAAATGCCGTAAAAAATATAAAAATTCATCATTTATCTAACATTTTTACATAAATTCTATAATTAATCAGTAAAAAGCTTTCTTATACCGCAAAAAATTTCTTATATTATTATTATAATTAATTCATAAAAGATATTTTTTTTTAATTTTTTTAATTTTTTAAGTCTGGATCTTTCCTAGGAGGTACAGGTTTGATAAAACTACCTTATATCAAATAAATGTTTAGAATGCCTAATTCTACTCACGTGCCCTCGACCGTAATTTAACTTTTAAATATGGTATCATATGAAGATTTATTAGAAGACGACCTATATGATGATTTATATTAAGATGTAAAAGAAGAATGTGCCCAATTTGGGCCAATTGACTAAATAGTTATTCCAAGACCTGATAAATTGACCGGTCTTGCAAGTCCAAGTGTAGGAAAATGTTTCGTTAAATTTAAATATATGATCCCAGCTAAAAAGGCCAGACATAAATTATCAGGTAAAAATTTTTTACATTGAATATTACTCAATTAAAAAATTCAAATAAAACTATTTAAATATTGTTTAAATTTTTGTACTTATTTAATTTTAATCATTAATTTAATTAAAGGAAGAACTTATAACTTAAGAACAGTCATAGTTTCTTTTTATCCTGAAGAAAAATTCCTAAAAAAAGATTACTTAATCAACTTGTGAATTTATTTAAATTATATATTTCGATTTTTTTATTTCCTAACAAATATAAACAAAATAAAAATTTGATAAAATATACTACTATTATATATTTTATACTAATTAACTTAATAAAAATACTTAAATTCAAAATCATTTATTTAAACATTACTTTATTTTTTGATAGATAAAAATATATTGATTATGGAATTAATTTATTTCATTTATTAAAAAAATAATATGAATAATAATATCTAAGTATTTTCCTTTAAAACTTGGTAAATTTTTAAGATAATTTTGGGCTAAAAATTTTTCTTTGGGCTTTGTAAAAGTATAGAATAAAAAATTTAAAAATTTTTTATTAAAATACTTCAAAAGTTAAAATTGACTTATATTTTATTAAATTTGTTCAAGGTATTTATATATTAAAAGTAAAATTTTTTCTCTTTAAAATAAATGATATAAATCCTAAATTTTAAATTGATAAATTGTAGTTGTATATAAAAAGAAATAAAACTGAGCCAATAATTTTAGTTTATAATAAATATAAAATTATTATAAAATAAGTTTAGGTAATAAATTTTTTCAAGAAACAATATAAAATGATCTTAAAAAAATGTTATTAGTTATTTTACTAAAGAATTATTATTATTTATTTTATAAAGATTAATAGATTTACAAAATCTTTTACAAATAATATTATCAAATATTCAAAAAAAATAAGGTTCTAAATTAAAATTATAGATTACTTATATAAATTTAAAATCCTTAAATATATCTTATAAATTAATTAAATTTATAGGGACTGTACTTGGATATTATTATATCATATTAAAAAAAAAAAAACACTATATATATAATATTTACTCTATATATTAAAATAGTTTTAATTTTATATATAATTTAATTTTAACGTTATAAATAATTATAACTTTTTTTTTCAAAATATAATACACACTTTACACATTTCTTCGTCTTTTATTTATTTTTTATTTTTACTATTTTTTCTAGCTTTACCCTAATTTTCGTTTTTTATCTTGGATTTTTATAATGGTGTATCTCTTAATAATTTTAAAAAATACTTTTAATTATATATATATAATATAAAATATAAATAATTTTTTACTTTTAATATTTGGAAATTGGCGAACTATCTGAATTTTATTTGTTCTAATTTTTTTATTCTGGAGTTTAATATAACTATTTATTCATTATCTCTTATATGGAATTATCATAATTGCTTGATTTTGATTCTCCTAAATTAATTTTTTAACCATAAAAATTTACACTACTTTAATCTTTTGACCTATGTGATAAGATATTTAAAATACAATATTTATATAAATTTTTTATAAAAATGTGTCATATCATAATAAATTACGTATCAATTTTAAAACCATAATAATCTGCTATTTTTCCAAGAGATCCATATCCTTTATTCATTTCCTAATTTTATATTCCTTTTATACTATGATAAACATAAACAAAATTTTTATTTAATTTTAAATAAAAAAATATAAAATTTTAAATATTACTCAGTTATAATTTTTATTTCTTTCAAATTCTCTAATTTTCTTAAGTTACTGACAATTTCTTTGGAACAACTTTAATCTAAAAGACTGTTATACTAAAAATTTAAGCTCAAATTTTCTAATTTATTAAATTTTAAAAGAACTTCTGCGAAATCATTTAATCCTTAGTTACTTATTTTATTGTGACTAAAATTAAAATCCAATTTTTATAAATTTTTGAAAAAATTTATCCCATTTATAATTTCTTTAAACTGCCCATCATCTAACTAATTTCCCCTTTTATTAAAAATTCTTAATCTATATAATTTTTATTAAATTAAAACATTTAAAAATCAATTTACATAAGATTTATTATGATTTCTTATTAATTTTGTAATTTAAGACATAAATCTGGAAATTTCAATAAAAAATCATCTAAATTCTACAAATTAGACCAAACAAAAAATATGTATACTGTGAAATCCTAATGTACCTAAGCATAACTGTCCTTTAAAAAATTTTCTACATCATCCAAATTTTCCAGTAAAATTTGGTATTTAAAATCAGAATAATATTAAAAAAAATCGAAATTGTGCATTTCTTCTTATTTTTTTGAAAAATCTTTTATAGATTACTAAATACTCTATTATTTTCTAAAATTTTAGCTATTTGCCAATTCGCTCACTTCTCTGCTTCTAGGAGTAAAATCTAAACTGGATTAATTTTAATGTTGCATTTAAATACTTTGAGCTAGTAATTTTTCCTATTTTCTCTTTTAATTCAATTACGTACTTATGTAAAATACAGTCTCTTTTAAAGTGTCATTATCCTTAAAAAAAAAAAATATAATAAATTTATAATAAAAAATAAAGAATATATAAAAAATACAAAAAATATCAAAAAAATATAAAAATTATAAAATAAAATACAAAAAATTATTGTTTATATTTAGAGAATTATTCTTTATAATTAATTATTTTAAATAAATTAATCACCTCGTTTAATTTATTAATTTCGTTTTTCAATTCCTCATTTTCTTCTTAAAATTATTGTATCTGTTTCAGTAAATTATCATTTACTGATATTAAATCCAAAACTTTATCTTCTTCTTTCACTCTTAATTTTGAGTTATTTATCATTTATTATTATTCTTTCATGCTAGACTAATTCAAAAATTTATCTTATAACATATAAAACTTTTCCAATTTTTCATTTAAAAATTAATTTTCTGCTCTTAATTTTTCAGTTTCCTAGTCAGCACCAATCATAGCACTCTTCTAAACTGCCCCCTCCAGTCTACTTTTTAACATACTTTAAGCCTTCGATTTTACTATATATAAAAAATAATACTCAAATTAATACTTTTTTAATGATTATTTTTAATTTAAAAAAATTATATAATAAAAAAATATAAAAATTCAATATTAAAAATAATTAAATAGTAAAATAATTTACATAATAATAAATGTAAAAATTCAATATTAAAATAATAAAATAATTTACATAATAAAATATATAAATATTTATTTTTTTACTAGTTGATTTTGGCTGTAAACTTAAATTTTCATTGGTACTTTCTTCTTTTTCTCGTGTTTGCTAAAATTATTCTATAATTTCCTTGTTTGATTCATTTTCTTCTTCTAATTCTTATATTTAGTTATTTAATTCATCTTATTATTCATCTAATTAATCTTATAACTCTTTATTTTATTTTTCCAAAATCTTTTTAAAATTTTAATTTTAGTTTAAAAATCTAATTATAAAAAATGGATTTTAATTAAATTTATTACTTTATTTCTCTCTTTTTGATGGTTTAAATCAAATTCTAGTTCTTGATATTTAATTTCATTTATATTTAATTCATGTTCTTTAACTGCAAGCTAGTCTTTAAGCCTAAATTTTAAATTTTTTTTTTATAAATATTTGAATATAAAATATAAGATAAATAAATAGCTTTATAAAACGAAAGTAAAATTTAAATTTATTATACATAATTATATAAATAAATTAATAAATAGTATTTTAGCATAATTACATTTTCATTTCATCCACCAATTTCTAGTCCAAATTTTAAGAAAATTACATAGAATTTAAATTTTCTTTTTCTTCCGTGTCTAATCTTTCATTTTACATATTTTAATCATTATATTAATTTAAATTTTAAATTTTCACATCACTTATTTCGCTATTTTCCACCAATTCAGATTCATGCTACTACTTTTAATGTTAACTCCCAATTTAAAAATTACCACTTTCATATAACATCATTTTCTACTTATAATCATCTATTTACCTTTTTAAAATTTTTATCTCTTTTTATAGTAAAGCTAAACTCCCAGAAGTTTCTTCATTTTTTTGTGCCTAATTTGTAATTTATTTTGCTCTTTATGCAAATTTTATAGTTGATAAAGTTTCTTAATAAGCCAAATCTGAAGCTGTTATAGTAGCAATCATTACTGTCTTAGCATTTCCTCCTAAAGAATCCTAAAAAAATATAAAATAAATCTTTAATTTTTAATATATATAATGATTTTTTATTATTATATCGGTTGGAAATTGTAAGACCTAATTTAAATAAAAATTTTAAACTAATATTTAAATAGAAATCTATTAATTTTAAAAATATATATGAAATAAAAATTATGGTAAATTAGTTATTATATTGTGGGTTTCCGATTTTAGCATGGACATTTATAATTTCGTAAAGTTTTCAATAATTTATTAACAAATAGTAACTATAATAATATATAAATTTCACAAATAATTTAAATTAAATATTTACAAATATTTAAAATAATTATACTAATATTGCTAATATTATTTTATAATGACTCTATTAATGACAACTATAAAAATAAATTTTAAAATTAAGTGATTATTTATTATTCAAAATAAATTATTTTTATTTAAACTTGATTCAAAAAATTTTATAATATGTGCAAAATAATTATAACAATCCACTTCTTTAACTAATTCAAAGGACCTAACAATAGATAATAATAAGTTTCCCTAATATTATATTTCAAATTATTTAAGTAAATTTTTAATTTAAGAAAACATAAGTTCTATAGGGTTTAATTCTGGGCAATATGGTGGAGTTTTAATATGATTAATTTTGTTATAAATTAAAAAATTTAAATTTTTGGCTCTATGCGAAGCAGCATTATCTAAAACATAAATAATTTTATCTTATTAGTACTTTTTAATTAATTTTTCATGCAATAAATTTAGAAATGCGCCAAAATATTCGTAAAGTACACCACCTTTTACAATAAAATACCCTTCAACTACAAATCTAGAAATAACACTAATTACCGAATAATTTATTGATTTTTCTGGAACAGAACTAAAAAATTAAACACCTTTTTTAGACCAACCCTTTAAATTATTTTATTATACATTAAATCCAACCTCATCTATATATATCAATATGTATTTTTGTGTTTCTGCAGAAATTATTTATTAAACATATAATTATCTTTTAATTTTTGTTGAATTATAATCAACTTTTGATTTATATGTAATAATTTAAATTATTTTTTATGAAATTATAAACATGATAATTTAATATATCATCCTTCTATTTTTTAAATATTTGTTATAGTTTTGTAGTGATAGTTGGAATTGACTATATTTTATGACAAGTAGGATTCAAATATAGTTTAATGTATTTTTACTATTATTCTGTAAAAACCTATTTTTTTTCCTTTTTTTTATATATATATTAACTTTCATTTTAATAACTTTTTTTATTTAATTTAGTTCTCTAGTTGTTATTTTAGTTAAACCCTGAACATATTTAGTAGTAAAATTTTGTTTTAACAATTTTATTGCTAAATTTAATTATAATTTTTTTTTTCCTTCTTTTTCATATTTATTATTTTTAAATATTCTTTTTTTAATTATATGTATAGGCTAAAATGCCTCACAAAATTCTTATAATATATTTTGACATGTTTCTAAGTCTAACAGTCTCAATTACTAAGGCTTTTAAAATTAATTTTAATTTACTGTCACAATTTATTATTTTTAGAGTCTATATGTTTAAAGATTATATTAAATTTTATTATTTAATAAATATGAACTATCACGATATAAATGAAATTTAATAATATGTTCCTATAATTCTATATATTCCTCATGATCTTTAAATTTAAATATTTAATTATTTTCTATTTGCATAATGAAATATATATTAATGTTTATTTTTTAAATTCTGTAATTATTGTTTAAAATTTATGTTAGTTTTTTTAAATTAATTACTTCTTTTTATTTAATATGTACATTATATATGAAAAAATGTATTACTATGAAAACAATATTTATGATTATTTTTCAAAATTTGATTCAATTTTTAAAAATTTTTCTCAGTTTAGCGCCGAATAATCAATATTTTAAATATAAATTTTTAAATTAAAATTATATTTTTAGCGTATATGTAGTATTTCTAGCAATTTTTATCGATAAGTTTTTAATATAATAAAGTAGATTTTTTAAAAATTTATAAAAAAATTATTTCCTATTTATTATTTAGCTATACAAACTATATTTAAGATAAATGATAATAAACTAAATAATAAATAATTTTTAAAAAAAAATTTTTAATTAAAAATGGTTGATAAAATTAAAAAAACTAGAATTGAAACAAATAAAATTTTATAAAATTATGATTTTGTATACTAACAGGTTAGAACAAAAATTTGGCTTGAATCTATAAATAAAACTAGGTAGTATTTTAGTTCTTAAATTTTAATAAAAATGGTCGATAAGTAACTTGAAACAATTTGGAATGATGATGACGGTTTAAATTTTGCCAAAATTTATACAAATAAATATATTTCTTCTTAGTATTTAGCGGATGAATGTATAAAATATAAAAAAGAGCTTCCACTTCCCTTTTTAGATTAACCCCGTTAACCATCTCCCACATATTTAAAGGTTTTATTATATAAATTAAAGCCGTAGCACGAAATTTTTTAAAATAAAATATCTAATTAAAGTGATAGTAGTGATGAAGAGGATAATACCATTAAATTAAATAAAGAGTATATAAATTTTTATATAAATTCATATTTTAATACATTTCAAATTTTAATATTTTTTTTTATAGAACTTGGGACTTATTTTAGTAGGGTCTTGCATTAAATAATAAGAGATCAGCTCTTATTAAAAGAACTGAAAATAAATTAAAGATTTATAAACAAAAAAAATATAGTCAAAAATTAAAAAAGCCCAAAAGTCTTAATAATTCATTGAAAAATAATTATAAAAGCAAAAAGATAAAATTGCAGCATTTTAAAAAAAATAAGAAAATATTTAAAAATAAAAAAGGATGAAGAAAATTAATGATTTTATATTAATTGTTATCATGTTAATATTTTATTATTTGTTTTTATAAATATCAAAAAACATCATTATTTTTTTTAAAACATTCCTAAATTTAGCTTCATATTAAATTTTTTATATTAATACTTACTTTTTATTTTATAATTTTGTATTTTTTATAATAGTTTTATATTTAAAATACATGTTTATCATGAACTATTAAAGGTGGTATTAATGTTTTATTGAAATAACAAATAAATATATGGTTAAAACTATAGAAATAAAGATAAGTTTTTTATATATATTTATTTAAATTATTTAATGGTGAATACTCTATAACAAAATTACAAATTTACATATATATTAAATTAAAATTTGAAATCGATTCCTCATATAATCTCTATCTAATTGGAAAAAAATAATGACATAATATTTTTAATTATTCACTATTTTATAGATGAGATAATATCCCTGGTCAAAAAATAATAATAATTTAATATTAATAATTTTATTCATCATTTATATATTTAAAATGACTAGTTAACAATTTTATTTTTTAATTTATGTCATAAAGAAATGTCCATGCTAAAATCGGAAAACAACAATATTTAAATTTAATCTAAAAATCTAATTAATTATTAAATGAAAGTGAAAATATGAATCTAAATTTATTTCACAATTTTCGACCGATTTAATATATAGATTACATAATAATTTTAATAAAAAAAAATTGATATAATTATCTATCAATTTCAGTACCTTTAAAATAAAAGTAAGTTTACTATCTCTATAAGGTATATGTATGTTTTTTTTCTTTTATTTTTCTACTAATGAATTGATAACTCTGCCCAAAATTGATAAAGACCTATTAATATTAGTGGCCTCCTTTAGTCTTTCTCCGGTCGCATGAGTTTATTTTTACCTTTCTGAACCTGCCAAATCTACAAAATTAATTTTGGAATCCTTG
The DNA here is from genome assembly GCA_001447515.1 of Pseudocohnilembus persalinus. NCBI lineage: Eukaryota > Ciliophora > Oligohymenophorea > Philasterida > Pseudocohnilembidae > Pseudocohnilembus > Pseudocohnilembus persalinus. Next base: position 219,878 of record LDAU01000057.1, read on the forward strand.
AAATTTGTAATTCCATTTTTACTAATCTTTTGCTAAATATGAAATTAAAATATAGAATGAGATCTAGAACTTTCTAAATTCATTTTTGTGGCTGCCACATGTCTGGACTAATTTCCTTCGTTTAAAATCTCCATACCCTCTTCATAAGAAGTAATATACTTATTTTATAAATTCTCTACAAATACCCCCTTTTTTACGTCCTAATCATAAATTATAATTTAATTTTATATGTTTTAAAAATAATTATTTTGGTAAATTATATATATCTTTTATTAAAACTTAAACTATATATAAATTATATAATATTAAAATTTACCTCTCTAATCTATACCTAAACCCCTTTATCGATATCTTCTGATAACAAATCTATTATATTTTCATTGTAAATTTCAAAATAATTACAATAGCATAATGTTTACTTTCCAGGCTGTTAATTTTTATTAATTTCCTAAAAAATCTTTTTTAAAATTCTTGTTTATAAACCTTCTTATTCCGTATCCCCAATTTTACCATACATTGTATGTGTTTTTCCCGTTCCAGTTTGACCATAAGCAAAAATGCATATATTATATCCTAAAAATTAAAAAAAAATATAATTTACTTTTTAAAAATTATTAAATAAAATATTTTTATATATATTATTTTTAAAATTTTTAATATTTTAATATTTTACAAAAGTATATATAACCTTATATTTAAAATTATTTATGTTTTTTATTTTATTTTATTTTATTTATTTGTTATTTTTAAGACATATAAGTTTTATTATTATATTATTTTTTTTAAACTCAAATATGATAAATTTTTATACTTCATAATTATTTAATATTAAAATTTATATTATTGATTTTATTATTTTTTTTACCATCTAATGCAAATTCAGATAAAGGTACCCCAATTATCTAATAGATTTCATCTTAAGTACTATTTTATTTTGCCACATAATCAAATGAATACTACTTATGATCATCTTAAGTTCCAAAATAAAAACTTTTTTAATATTTTTAAATATTTTTTTATTTTAAATATATATTTTCATTTTATTGAATAATATCTTAATCTAATTATTTTTCTTATATTTCTTATTTTTCTTATTCTTAAAATTATTGTTAATCTTGTTCATTTTCTTATTCTTAAAATTATTCTAATTCATTTTAATTTTCTAAATCAAAAATACATTCAGCTCCATTTTCATCTGTTTCTCTTTAATTTACAGGTCTTATTCTTACCACAACTTTTATATTATCGGAAGGATCTGCTTTAAACATTTTTTTTTTATTAAATTGCCAATATTCTTAAAATAGGAAATTTAGCTTTCTTTTTTTATTTAAATTTTCTTTTATTTATTTTTTAATATTTTTTAAGATTACTTCTAATTTATTTTATTTTTTTAATTATATAAAATTTAATTAAAAAAGAAATTTTATATAAGTGTATAAGATTTTATTTTATTTAGTAAATTGGGTTTTTTATTAAAAACTATAAATTATTCTAGTTCATATTCAAATTGAAAAACATAAAATAATTAAATAATTATATAAATAAAATAAAATTAATTCTTTTTATTTACCAAAATAATATTGAATAAAATTTTTTACAATACTATTTATAATTAAAAATTTGTAATTAAATTAAATTCGGAAAATTAATATTTTCATTTTAAACTAAAATACACTATAAACTATAAACATATAATTATAATTTTTTTTTTTAAATAATTAGAAATTAAATATAACTGTATTTTAAAAGATTTATGAATTTAATTTTTGTTTATTAATTTCAATAGTCTTATTCCCTGTTTTAATTTTAATTTTTTCCAAATTTTTATTCTTATTATAATATTTACTATCTCCAACTTTCTGAAAACTCATTCATTTTCGACATAAACTCATCATTATAACTCATAATTTTATTTTAATTTTAATTTTAGTTTTAATTTCCATATTAAGGGTTATAAGGGTTCTATAAGTTTTAATTTTAATATTAGCTGTTATCATTATTTTAATAAGATATTCCGCCCAAATTTAGTTTAAATTTATTATTATTGTTATTATTATCTTTATTGAAGTTTAAATTTTAATTTTAATCTATTTACTAATCATAATTTTCATATTATTATAATTGCTTCGACTAATTCTAATTTTATCCCAAATCCAAATTGAAAATTGGTTAAAAATTTTATTAATTACCAAAGCTTCCTTAATTTCTTTATTATATTTTTTACTATTATTTTTAAATATTTACATTTATAGGTATATAATCAGAATCTAGACTGCTATCATAAAACTCCTAATCTTAAACATCTTATAAGGCATTTCCTAATTTATTTAAATATAAAAATAAATATAGTTTTAAATTATTTTTATATGATAAAATAAAGTTCAAATATATAATAAATATTTTTATTTTTAAATAAGTAATTTTTACTTTCCAACTATTCTATAGTATTTCCCTACCCTTAGCTATAATAATTCTACATGAATTATTATTATTCTTAAAATTAATTATATTTTTATTCTTCCTATATATCTTAATTATTTTAATTTTTATTTTAACTTTATTATTCCTAATCTTAAAATTAAGGTCCCCCACCAAAACCAGGACTTTATTATTAAAATTGTTATTATTAATCTTAAAATTAAGAATCATCTTACTAATCTTACAAAAATATTTATTGTTAAAATTATTTTTGATGTTATTATAAATTTTACTGTTATTCTAAAAATTCTTATCCTTGCATCTATCGATTTTATTATTATTTATCCAAAATTTTTTATTTATTCTTATCTTACCCATCTTAATATGCTTATAAATCCAATAAGTTTTCTTAACTTTCATCTTCTCCCATAAAAACCTTATTCTTTTTATTATTCTTATCTTAAAATATTTATTAATTTTACTAGAATTTTTATTACTAATTTTAAATATTTAAACTAAATTAACTTTCATTTTCATTTTCATTTTCATTATTAAATATTTATTATTATTACTAATAATCTTAAATATCTTCGTCTTCATTTGTATTTAAAATGTACCTGTCAAACTATTATTCTAATTACTAATGTTATTTCCTCTCTCTTTCTTCAATCATAGCCTTTTCGTAAGAATAAGGCTGTTCTTCAAAAAATTTTTGTTCTTGCAATTTTTTATTTATTTTTTCCATTTCTTCCAGTTCAGTTCGGCCCTCTTGATCTTACTAAGTGGCCAAATATTCTTCCTAATATTTTTTGTAAAAATTCTCTATCATTTTCTTCTTTTACTAATTTTTTTTCCGCTCTTCTTCTAATTTTTACTTTTTAAATTCATCCAATTTCTACCTCTTTTTTTAAAGTTCTGCTTCTATTTATTCTTTATTATGTTGTTGATTTTTTTTTTATTATTAATTTTAGACCTATTTTAAAGTTGCTTAGGCTTTTTATTACTGTATTTATTATTGCTATTTTATATCTAACTCACTTTCGCTACCTTCTTACAATATTCCTTACTATTATTATATTAAAAATTAAATCTCATCGTCTTCTTCTTTTTATTATTATTATAATTAGTCTAAACTTTTTAAATTATTGATATTATCTAAAATTTCCTAAGAATCATCATTAAACATATTATTTTCCTCTTAAATTAAATAATTTTATTGCATCTAAATATTTTTTTGACTCATTTTCTCTTACTTATCTTTTTATTAACTAAGTTAAAACTATTCAGAAGGCTATTGTACTATTAATAAATATAATTAAAAATAAACAATCCAATTTATATAAATATATTTATTTTATTACAATAACCAGACTCCACCTTTTCAGAAGAAGAATTATCATACTTATCTCTATTTCCCTTTAAAAAATTATTTGAATTTTAACTTAAAAATTTCTACCTACTACTCTATTCCAATCCCTTTTAATTATTATTTTAATTACTCTAATTTAAATTAGCATTTTATTCATTATCATCATAATCTTTATTTTTAATAATATTAAAACTTTCACTATTATCAAAATTATTAATATTCGGTCTACTTAACTTTTATTCACTATTATTATTATCATCCATAAAATACTATTACATATATTAATTTTAATTTTAATTTTATTATAAGTATTAATCCTCATTATAATAATCACTTTCATCGTCTGAACTAAAATTGACTTAATTTTTATAATTATTATCATTTATTTTCTTCTACTATGAATATAAATTTATATTTTGTTACATTTTTTTAACATCACTAAATTAAACTTTTTATTCTTAAAATTCTTATTTTTTTCCTTTATTTTAACTATTCCAATAATTTTCTTATTGACTTTCTTAACTAAAATCTTTATTATAATCACTTTCATCTTCATCATTTTTATTTTATTATTCAAAAAATTAATTTTATTATTATTTTTCAAAAGTAGGCTCACTAAAATCGTAAAATTCTTGTCCTTATTTATTATCCTAATTATTAATTTTGTTCTAATTTTCCTTAAACTATTTAATTTTCTCTTATAAATCCTAATTTTTTATTTAATTTTATTAATTTGACTAGTTTTAGATTTGCTATTTTTATTAAACTTATTGTTCCTACTGTTATTATTTTTTCTCTTAAGCTTATTTAATTTCCATTAAATTTTTTTAAAATTTTTCTTATTATTATTGAATAAGCTCTTATTAAACTTCCATATACTCCTTAATTTCATTATCTAATTCCTCTTAATTGTATTCACTTTCTTCATCATTTCCCTCATTTTCAAGCATCTTCATTTACTGATAAATTTATTCTATATCTATATTTAATATGATAAAATTAAGATTCTTTTAAATTTTAAATTTTTTAATTAAAAATTTTATGCTAATCATTATAAAATTTACACTAGTTATTAAAATATTTATACCAGTTATTTAAATTACCAATATTCCACTAATCTCTTATTGCGAAAATTAATTTTCTTTACTCGTCTGAAGTGTCTCTTATTTCTTGTAATTTTTATTTTTATTTTATAACAATTTTTCTCAATTTTTAATTTTCTTTCCATAATTTACTTATACCTTCTTAGCCGTCAATCTAAGATAATTATTATTAAGAGTCAAAGTTTATATTTGAAGCACTACTATAATTATTTAAATTATTGTTATTTCCTTTATTATTGCTATCATTCAATAATTACAATTAATTTATATTATTACTACTCAGATTTTGGTTATTAAAATTCTAGGGAGAAATTTAATGCCCAATAATTTATATTTATTTTAAATAATTTTAATCTCCATTTTAATTAAAATTACTTAAACTAACCAATAATTTATTAAAATCTTCATAAATTTATCCAAAAGATATCGAAATCATCTCTTTAAACTAGGCCAGCAAACTTATTTTATTATATTTTTTATAAATACTATCTAGAAACTGTAAGCTACTTTTATACAATTAATCGCCAACCATACAATTTTAAAGCATTTTTTTCTGCATTTCATAAATATCCTAGTTATTTTATAAATTTTATTAACGCCCAGAAACTTTTTAATTTGACAAAAAATTTTATTAATCCAAAATAAATTTTTTTATTTCTTCTTCTACTTTTTCAAGTTAAAATTCCTACCCTTTTTTTTTCTTTATTGACTCCTAAACTACTTCCAAATTGGAAAAATTATTTTACTAAGAAGAAGATTTTAATGACTTCCCATAACTTGACTATAGAAAAATAATATTTTAGTTAATTTCTATTTAATTTTAAAATATAATTTCTTAATAAAGAAATAACTTATAATTTTTTGTCAAAAAATTTAAAAAAATTAATTTTAAATTAATATTAATGTTTCTGATTTTTTTAAAAATTAAAATTTAGATAATTATTTTTTTGATTTTATTAATTACCCTTCCAGAACTAATGGGCCAATGATCCTAAGATCCTCTAGTATAACTGTTATTTTTGCATTTTTAATTTTTACTTTTACTATTACTTTTACTTTTACTAGTTTATTTAGATTTATTATTATTTTATTTGAATTATTATTTTATTATTTTATTTCTATCTTAAATATATTCTCTAGGTACACTTCTATTTTATTTTTTACTTTTACTTTTACTCCTACTTTTACTTTTACTCCTACTCTTACTTTTACTCTTACTTTTTACTTTAGCCTTACTACCTGATTTTGATCTTATCTATTTATCTGTCTCTAATAAAGAAAAACCCGATTTGTTTACAGTACTTTTTTTTTTAGAAGAGTTTACCATAAATTTATTTACACTATTATTTTTCTACCTGTAAAAAATTAAATTAAATAAAATATAAAAAAAAAATTAAATTAAATATTTGTGAATATAAAATATTTTTTGTTAAAATTATTTTACTTTTATTTCGAACTTTTTACTTTGCCACTCAAATCTCTTTCCTTTATATTTTTTTTATTACTTGTTGCAAAAGCACTTGTATTAGTTATATTACTTTAATTTATAAAATCATTTTTATTTATAGATGAAAATATATTATTTCGAACTTAACTATTATTTATATTACTACTTCGATTATTTATATTATCCATATTATTTGGTTACATTCCCATTGTCTTACTATTATTTTTCAGGCTAAAATAATATTTACCCTAACTATTTTATTATTAATTATTTTATTAAAAAATATTCTATTAATTATTTGGAGTTGCTACCTAAAAAGTCTATTAATTTTAATTTTAATTTAAATTTGAATTATGACTACTTTCATCTATTTAATTATAAATATTACTCTACACATTAAAACTTTTATTATTAATATTATTTTAATTATCATACAAATTATTGGAATTTTAATTTTAATAGTCTTCATTTTAACCATACTTTTGATTTATTATGTTTTTTAATTTCTTTAAATTTTCACTTTTACCATTATTATTTTTATTTTACTTTTTATGAGTTGTGCTCTAATTATTGCTTAAATTATTTTATTACTTTGAACTGTAATGTAGAGAATGCGTTGTTACAGATCTCATTGATTTTTTTGTCGCCTTTTATTTTTTTCCACTCTAATGATTTTAATTATCTTTTAATAGTTTATTACTTAATTATTTCAATAAATTATCAACTTGCTACTTACTCAATTTTTAAAATTCTTAATGTCCATTTATACCCTTTGGTAATATCTTTTCTTTCAATAAGTTTTCCGATTTATTGGAAATATTGTTGTTATTTTATTTGGTTTATTTTTGCTTTTTATCTTTAAAAATATAGGTCACTATAACATATGTAAAATGTAAAAAAATTATTAAAATGCTTACCAGAATTGTAAATTTATTCTACTCTTTTATTGCTATTAATCGGACTTTTGCTTTTGTAACTACTATGATTATTTCCAATTTATATTTTATTTAAAGAGTTTCTCATTAAATTACTACTGTTATTACTTACATTGCTATTTTAATAATAATTGGTAGAACTATTTATTTACCCCCCATAAATTTTCTATATATTTAATATAATTTATTTCATTAATTTTAAATTTTTAAAAATATGAATGAACATTAAAAATTTAAATTTATACATAATTTACCTCTAATTCTAATTATTTTTGTTTATTAGGAGAATAATCATGCTAAGTTAAAAATCTTTTCTATTTTTAGACATTTGAATCATTTTATTTCATGTACATATTTTAAATTGATTCTATTATATATAAAAAAAATTATTTTTATAATTTACGTATAATATTTTTAAGTATTAAAAAAATTTATAATATTTTTACTTTTTTTATCTAATTAAAAGAAATTATATTATAAATATATATATTTTGCAGTCCTTTTCTATTTAATATGAGAGCTTTTTTTGTTTTAATTTTAAATTTGAGCTCTTTTTAGTTATTTTGATTTATATTTAAATAATTTTTATTTTTATTATTTTATAAAAAAATTTTAATTCAAAAATAAATTTTATTATTCAAATTTCACTTTCTACTATCTTTTAATTATATAATTAATCACGTATTTTATTTTATTTTTTTGATACATAGAGTTATAGAATATTTTATTATATATATTAATATTTTAATATTTTTTCTAATAATAGTCAATTAAAATTAAAATTAATTTTTAAAATAATTGATGTATATATTTATATATTTCTGTAAATTTAAAGATTTAAAAGTAATTATCACACCATTGTATTTTTATTTATTTTAGTTATTTAAAAATATGTAATTTGAAGACTTGAATAACAATTTATCTGTTGAAAAAATTTAAAAAATATTTAATAATAATAATTTATTTAACATTCATATTTTAATTATAAATTCCAAACCATAAAACATAAAATAAAATACAAAAAATAAAAATAAAAAATAAAGACTATAAAATAAAAATTATCAATAAAGATGAACTCCTTAAATTCAAACGCTCTTTATTTAAAAGGTAATTTTTAATATTTATTGAAAGATCAAAAATAAAATTTTTAAAATTTATAAAATCTAATGTTATTGTCATTGTTATTTTAATAATTATGTATATGAATACAATAATTATTATTAATTAAATTTATAAATATAAAAAGACTAAAATATGAAAAACTGTAGTTAAAATTTAAGTTAGAGTGGCTTATACCTTTAATAATACCAGCTTAAATAAATGCAATAATAGTAAAATAATTAAAACTAATCTACAAGCCCTTCTTTGTAAAATAGGAGAAAAAGTTGGTTTTAACAAAAAACAGAAAATAACGATATAAAATACACCAAATAAAACCCAGAAAATATTCAACAAAACAAATCAACAAACATTATATAAAACAATATTGATAAAGAAAACAATTTTTTTTCACAGCCTTATCTCAAATAAAATATATAAACCGATACAAATTAATTTAATTATTAAATTTTAAACAAAAACTATGTTGCAAATTAGAATTAGAATTAAAATAGTTATTACTAAACAGAAAAAAAATAAAAATAATAATATTAATAATAAATACACCCATTATAACATACTTTAGACAGCGCGCTAAAAAGAGCTGTAAAGTAGTCAAATAAATTCTTTAAACCTTATAATGATAATAGTCCAAAACATGTAATTATAAATATATATAGAAATATTAATTAATTATAATATTTAAATAAAATTTTTCTATTTTAATAATCATTTTTTGTTATCATATCGAATAACTTTTTAATTAATTTCTATGTAATTTTTTAAAATTGATAAGAATTATAACATTATAACTTAAATAATTAAATATAAAATTATAAATTTTATTAAATTCAAAATTTTTTATTTTATAACTAATTTAAATTAATACGATTATAATGATTTAAACAAAAAATTTGTTCAAAGTAAATGATGATATTAATTTTTTTTAAGTGGGTTCGTAAAAATACGAAATAAATAAAGATATTTTGTTTTAAATTATAATTTTTATTTTTTAAATTATTTTTAAGGATAAAAACTATGAACACAATTACAAATATAATAAGACTTTTAGCAATAAGGATCACTCTTTAAGTAGAAAAAAATCTACCCCATTATTAAAAAATTAGTAAAATACCTCTTATTAAAATATTCATGCTACATCATAATCTCGAAAAAGTAATTTTATTATTAGAAAAGTCAATATATATATTTATTTAATATATTATAATATATTATAATATCCTAAATATTTTACAAATTAAAATATACAAAAATCATTTTTATTAATTTTACATTTACATTTTTAGTTTATATTTTATTTCAAAAATTTAATTAGAATCTTAATCTCCTTGGGAAAATTTACATAAAGGACTGTCATCTTACTAAAAGTCTCCAATTTCTTCTTATAAAAGATAATAAAGCAAGTCACCAAGTTATAATAGAGGTTGTTAAACTTAAAGAGATAGATCTCAAACATAAAATAAAAATTTTGAAAATAATAAAAAAAATTAATTTTAAACAGCTTAATAACTAAATTTATATACGAAAATACAAGGTAAAAATTAATTCACATTATAATTATGTTATGAATAAAAAATAATATTTAAGATATCCATTTTTTTTTTTAATTTAGATCCATTAAACGATTTAAGTAATTAAAAGTAATTATAATATTAATAATGGCTTCTCGAACAAGAAAAAAGAATAGACTATATAAATGAAGTTATCACAAATATACAAACTAGAAATTTTCTAAAAAAAAATTTTTTTTCTTATGAATAAAATGATTTTAAGAATGCTCCTAATTGGGGAATGATAAATAGTTACTATTTTATCGATTTAGTTATTGAAGAATTTCCCGATGTTTTAAAAGACCATTAAATTAATTAAGAAATCATTAAGTAAATAAGAGAAAAACTTGTTAAACTTATTTCAAAACCTGAAGATTTTTCAAATATTAATGAAAATTTTTAATAATATTAAAATAACACCAATAATTCTATCGAATTTCAAAACAAATATTAAACGCCTAAAAATAATTATAATAATTAAAGTACAAGCTCTAAAAATAAATAGAATAACCCTATAATCTATTTTGTTGATTTATAAAAATTATAAATTTTTACAAAAAATACTGGTTTATTAGGCATAATTTTACAAGTTTTAAAAGAATTTAATGATGAAGAAAAAAATAAAATTTAAGATGTTAAAAATTCTTAATAAACTGTTTTTAACTCTATTTAGAGGGAATCCTTAGTTTGTTTGGAAAATTAAAATTTAACTATGATTCTTTAAAAATAAGATAAAAAAAATATTTAAAATATATTACAAGAATTCATGGAATCTATGTATAAAGAAATGGAAAATGAACTGTACAAAAAGTTTAATTATGAAATGAGGTATAATATATTTTTTATATTTTATTATCTCTTTTTTTCACTTATAATTTTGTCATAATTAAAAATTATAAAGGCGGATGACTTTAAAATATAAGGAAACTGAAAAATTAATTAAAATTGTAAATGATAAAGTAACAGACAATTTCGATCTATTTTAAAGAGAAACTGAAAATAAAAATTTTATTAAATAACTATAATATTAAAATTAAGAACTTTCTGAGCTTTTAAATTAAAAAAACTAAGACCTTTTTTAGATAGAAACCCGTCTACAAAATTCAATTGTAATATAATTTACAATACCTAATTATTAAATATTTTAAATATCCATCATAAGAAAAAATTTTATATTATTTTAAAAAGGAAAAAGAAGAAGATTTAAAAGATGAAATCATCAAATTAAAAGAAAAATGTGAAAAATTTGAAAACAAATTATTTAAACTTACAGAAAATTAATAATAAAATATACATCACATTACTTCTCCGTCAAACCCTTCATTTTTAAAATAATAAAACTCAACTATAAACTAATAAAAATAAATATAATATATGTAACATTAAAACCCAAGCTCTTACCATAATAATCCATTTTAAAATACTATGACTTGTAATACAAGTTTAAATGATTAATTCAATTAAGTAAACCAGTAGACTTATAATAATACAAAAACAGAGGAATAAAGTTAAATTCAAATTTAAAATAATAAATAATTATTATAACATGATAGATAAGGTAATTAATCATCAAAATTATTAGATAAATATAGCTAAAAAAACCCAAATTTTATAAATATTGAAAATTAAGAAGACGATAATAATAATTAGACTATTTAAACTTAAAAGCCTAAAAATTCTTAAAAAGAAGTTTAAGGTATTATAGATAAATAAACAAATAAAACTAAAAATGAAGTATACGACCCTTCAAATGTCGTCGAAACGCAAGAAGATGACGATGATGGTAATTAAAGTGATTAAAAAAAAACTATTTTAAAGGATAATTAATTTATTAGTATATAAGATTATAATGGTAAAAATAATAGTTAAAATAAAAATTTTGAACATAAAAAAAATAAAAGTAAAATCACAATGCCGAGAGAATTATAAACTAATCAAGACCAAAAATCTCCCTTTAGAAAAAATAATAAAATTATTGATACTTAATCCACACTTATTCAAATGGTTAGTTAATTGATTGAATGCATAGGTAAATAAAAAATAATAATTTTTGAATTATAATTATTTAGAATATAATATAAAAAAAATGCAAAATTTGTAAAATAAAATAAAAATTAATTATTTAGCAATTAATTTGATATTTATAAATTAGATTCGGCCCAACTTTACGAAAATGATTTCTTATTACAAGAATTATAATAAGAAAATTAAAAAAAAAATCATATCTTTAACAAATAACTGTATAAAAATATGTAAATCTATGTTAATTAAATACTAGACCTTCTGACAAACACGATAGATTTATTACCGATATTCTAAGATTATGAATAAATATCTGCCTAAGAAATTCAAACTATAACTAAATTTTTATTTTCAAGCAGTATGCTAATCCTCTAATTCAAATAAACAAATGATAAACAATAATTATTAAAAATATTTTAATAGTACTAAACTTAAAATTAAACCTAAAACTAATACTAGCCCACTTTCATAAGCTATGCTAAAAATCATACAAAAAACTTAAGCTAAACCTCTAATTTAACTTAATATGATAATAATAACATAAAACCTACTCATATATAAAAAATGAGTAATTATAACTAATTATTTGGTTAAAACACATCATTATAATAGTCTGAAACTTAACATTTATAATAATAAAATAATTAAATCATAGAAAAATAAATTATGTCAAATATATAATAAATATAAAATTTTAAAATATGTTATTTACCTAGTTCTGACAACTGGAAATACTATATTAATTAATAACCCAGTTCAGGCGAATTGAAGCTGAATAATGAGATAAAAGATTAATTTATAATAATTAAAAATGAATTTTTTACCTAATAGTTAATTATTATTTTGGAATAGCTTTTAAACTCAACCTAAATACTTGACTAATAAATATTCTTAGATATTTATAATTAATCTATACTTTAAACTAATAATGCAAATAATATTTTTAAAAGTAATAGTAGTAATATAGATGTAGGTCCAAACCTTATATAACCTAAAAAAAGAAGAGTTTCGATAATTAATTAAGTACAGTTATAAGATCGAGAAAAAGTAAATACAAACAAAATAATGTTTTTAATTAATTAATTAATTAATTAATTATTTATTTATTAATTTGAATCAATTTTTTATAATTAATATTTTTATAAAAGGAATAAGCTTTAGATCTCAAAATAATTATATATTTTTTAATTTTACTTTATTCCCATGATAAATAATAAACAGAAGAATATTTATAAACAATACATTAGCTTTAAAAATCAACTGGTTATTCCAAGTATTTGGATGTTAATGTAAATGATACCTTAATTTATTTTGATGCAATAACTCTTTTGCAAAATATTTTAGAAAAATTTGAATTTGAAGAAAAAATTTCACTTTAAGCATTATAAGTTTTAAATAACTTATGCTCTTTGCAATAAAATCGTGAAGAATTTTCGATTTAAATTTCTTAAGTTGGATTTTTGACTATGGTTTGTAGATTCTTTAAATCGGAAATTGATATTTTTAAATAAAATAGAAGTATAAATACCAACCTCTAATTGTTGATAAATTTTGTCAAAAATATTAGTTAAAGTTTTAAATTAGATGATGAAAATTGTAAATTTTATTTAAAATAATTTTTATACATAAATTATTTTATTTACTATTTTTTTAGATCACAACTTTTTCAAAATATTTGAAATGTTAGATTAATTTTAAAAAGACTTAAAAGGTTCCTAAAGAGCAAAATAAATATATGAATAGCTTATCATAATAACCTAAAACATAAGATTTTTAGAGAAACCCAAGAATGCCAATAAGTTTGATAATTATTAAATCTGGTTAAAATAAAATTGAGGACTATAAAAAATATATTAAAAATTTTATATTATTTATAATTTTATTGTATAAACATAATTAATAAGCATAATGAACCTAAATATTATATATATAAATAATTCAGATAGGATAAATTCTTCACATTTTTAATTCACCACAGTCCACTATTTACACAGTTTTATATATTAATTTACCTTCTTCTTATCCTGCTTTTTCAATCATGTCTAAAACTTTTTCACCTTCTTTAATTTTACCAAAAACCACATTTTTACCATCCAACCATGCACATTCTTTAAAAGTGATAAAAAACTGAGATCCATTCGTATTAGGTCCAAAATTTGCCATAGACAAGTATCCTTAAATTTAAAAAAATATTTTAAACTCTAAAAACCACTAAAAAATTATTTCTTTATTATATTAAATTTAAATACTATATTTTCCTAGAAACACTCAACATAAAAAAATATAAAATAAAATATAAAATAAAATATAAAATAAAAAAATACGTAAAAAATTCTAAAAATTATACAAATTAACATCAAAAATTTTTATTAATAACCTCTTTCTCTATGACTGTATAAAAAATTTTCATCTTTAAACTTATTTCCATATATACTTTCACCTCCCTCTTTATCAAAATCGCCCCCCAAAGCCCAAAAACCAGGTTAAATTTTTGTAAAAAAACTATTTTTATAGTGTAATTATAATCCGCTTTTACCGATTCCTCTTTCCCCAGTACAAAGTGCTCTAAAATTTTCACATGTATATGGTAAATTTTTTTTAAAAAGCTCAAAAATCATACGTTAAGGCCCCAAATCTCCTATTTTAACTTCTAAAAAAACTAGTATATTTTCTTTGTTTTCTAATTTTAAATTTTAATACTAATTATTATATGTATTTTATGGTTAGTTTATATTATTTTATGATAATTCTTATTAAAGTTGCGCTTCTTTATTCTATTATAGTAAATGTGTGTCATTTTATTGTGCTTTTATAGACTTTTGTTATTATTACTGTTAGTTTTATTGAAAAGAGCTCATTTTTATTTTTTTGAAATTTGTTGTTTTATAGATATTTTAAATAATATTATATTTTATCTTATGAAAAATATTAGAATTAAATATTTTATAACATGTTTTTATTTTTAATTTTTACAAGTTTCTACTTTCGATAAATTTAAGTACTTTAAAAAAATATTTGAATAAATAATAAAAATTATTGTATACATAAACCATTAATATATTAATGTATTATTGAAATTTTATATATGATATGTATATATATCATTTAAAATTATATCCCCTACTACTATTGTTTAATATAGAGTATTCTATTTGAAAAATCCATATTCTTTAAAAATATTGAAAATATCTATTAATAAAATAATATATTAAAATGAAGTAATTAATTTAATAATTTATATATTTAATTATAATTTAAAATCATTATAATGTATTATTTTACTTATAAATTAGGTTTTATTAAATAAAACTAAAGACTATTTTTATACGAAGACAATTTATTTTCATTTTATATATATATACAAATAAAATATCATATAAAATTTAAATATAAATTATTTATCAAAAATTTATACTAAAAACATCTTTCAATTATTCCAGTAATATTCATAAGTTAATTTCCCGTTTTTCTTGAAATCTTCCTACAACTTACCCTAAGCAGCTTTAATAAGTCCTAAGAAACAAGGATTAGGTCTAAAATTTCTACTAGTAAACTCAGGATGGAACTAAACACCCAAAAAATAAGGGTGGTCTTTTTAAGCCAACTCTAAAATTTCCATTCTATTGCCACTTTCGTCGAAACCAGTAAATTTAATTCCAGCTTCTACAAATTTCTCTAACCAGTCCAAGGCCACTTCATATCTATGTCTATATCTTTCCCAACTAATTAATTCAGTATTATATAATTTATAAGCAATTGTATTTTTATCCTTAATTATCGTATTTTTTTCCCCTTTTCTCATAGTCCCCCCCATTATCTCCTAAGAAGCGTCGGGCATATCATTTATCACATACACTTCGGTTTCTAATCTTTTTTTTTTCTATTTTTTCAAATTTTTTCTCTCTTCTTTTGTTTTCGCCTTTCTTAACTTATCTTTTATGTGGTGTAACATTTCTGCTGTTGTTGCACCCTAAACATTCATAACATTTCTTGCGTATTCTATGCACATAGCTTAAAATCCCAAACAAATTCCTAAATTTTAAAAATAAAAATATACATTTATTCATAGATTCTTTTTTATATTAATATAAACGTATTTATAAATTTTTTTTTATTATTTATTTATTCTTAATTTACCTAAAATAGGAACTTTGTTTTCTCTTGCGTATTTGATAGTGTCAATTTTACCCTATAATCCTCTTTAATCAAATCCCCCAGGAATTATAATACAGTTAGATTATTTTAATAATGCCCAATTTTTATTATAATCTTCTTCATCAACTTCTTTATGTTAAGATTCTAAAGAGTCAGCTGGAATAAAAACAGCATTTCCACTTTAATCAGCAGCTAAACAAGCAGATTCAATAGCTTTTTTAATAGAAATATAAGCATCTTCAATCCCCACATATTTTCCAACAACTGCAACTTAAATAACTTTTTTTTATTTTTTCAAAACCTAATTTATATGTTTACTCATATTATTATATATAGACATTTCACATCTACTCAAAGGCAACTATAAATGGAACATAATATAGTAAGGAAGTTAATTTTATTCGAAATATACAGGAACATCGTGAATACTTTCTAAATCTGGTAAGTTTAAAACGTGATCGGGAGATAAATTAGCGAATTTAGCAATTTTTTAAATTTACCCTTTTTCTAAAGGATTTTTAGACCTAACAACGAGAGCATTCATTCTTATTCCTGTCATTCTTAAAGCCTTTTTTTTATATAAAATTATTAATTTAATATTATAAATAATATAATAAAAATTATTAATTTAATAATATATATAAAATAATAAAATAATAAAAATATTTAATTACTTATATGGCATTTTAAGTAGGCTTAGTTTTTTGTTCACCAGTTGTATTGAAATAAGGTACATAAGAAACCATTAAAAAAAATGTTTATTATTATGCTTTAGCCAACATTATTTATCTAACAGCTTCGTAGAACATGATAGACTCGACATCCCCTATTTTAAAAATTTATATTTAAACAATTAATTAAATTATTAATTTCAAAAATAACAAATAAATAAATAAATAATTATATTATAAATGAAATTTAAAATAGGAAATTACCGACTGTGCCTCCAATTTCAACTAAAACTATATCTGCAACTTTTCCAGTTTCTTCCATTAATTTATTACCGACATTATATATTTTTTCTATAATTTCTTCAGCCAAATGAGGGAAAAATTGAATAGTTTTGCCTAAATAGTGTCCTTCTCTTTCCTTATTTAATATACTTTAAAATATTTTTCCTGATGTAATATTATTATCGGAAGTGAAACTATGGTCCAAATATCTTTCGTAATTTCCTAAATCCAAATCTACTTCACCTCTACAAAATAAAATATTATATTTAACCAATTTTATAATAAAAATAAATATATTTTATATTAAATTTTATAAATTTAAATAATAATATACCCATCTTTTAAAATAAAAACTTCTCCATGTTCCCAAGGACTCATTGTTCCAGCATCAACATTCTAAAATATAAAATAAAGTTAATTTAAATTTTTACTGAAAATTTCTAAAAATTAAAAAATAAATAAAATTATACTCGTAATAAAAATTTTTTAACCAAATAAAAATCTCTTCAAAATAAAAAATATTTTACATTAATATATATATATACATAAAATATAAATTTAAATATAAAAATTACCAAATAAGGGTCGATTTTAATCAAATTCACCGAAAAACCTGCATTTTTTAAACAACTTGCCAAAGAACTTATTGTAATCCCTTTACCAATACCACTTGCAACTCCTCCACCGACAAATAAATATTTGGTTTCTTAAGAATGCGTATCCATAATACTTTGCATGAAATGACTATTAAAATCATCTTATTGTAATTCAACCATCTTTTTTAATTGATAAATTTTTTTATTTTATTATAATATCTAGATAGATTTAAAGCTATTTTTTTTTTTTATTTTATTTCTCACTTTTTTTTTTTTTTTCACAAAAATATATAAAATAATAAATTAAAAATTTTAATAATTTAATGTACAAGGTTTTATACCACATTAATTAAGGTGGGTACCCCAATAGAAATAAATAAAATGTAGAAAATTTTATAATAGTGTAGATAATTAAGTAGTGGTGGTCTCAAATTTTATATAGGTAAAGCAATTAAGCTTACATTTAACCCAAAATTAATATTTTCATAATTTAATTAAAAATAGAAATTTCTGAAATACTAGTAATCAAAAAATTATTTAAAACTTAAAAATATTTGTTTCATATGTAATTTGAATTTTATTCCAAAATTTAAATATAAAGTTAATTTTTATCAGTATATTTGTATTTTATTAAAATCATATGTTGTTAGTTAGTCAAATTAATTTTTTTATCCTTTTTTTATATAAAAAATTCAAAAAAGTTATGATACATAATTTAATAAATAGAAACTTAAATTCTATATAATTAAAATATAAAAAATAATCATATATTAGATTGAATTATATTTATTTGTTTTGATTTATATTTTTATAGTTTGATTAATTTTGATATTCAAATAAAATAAATTTAAATTAAAAGTATTTATCGATTAATTATAATTTAGTATATAAATTTAAATAATATTTAGGGTTTAAATTTAATTCATCCAAAAATTAATAATTTTTTACTTTTATTTTAAGATAAATTATAAAAATGAATTATCTATAGATAAATGAAGCAATATTTTTGAAAATACATTGGCAATAGAATTTATAAAAAAATAATATTAAAATAAAGTCTTAGATTGATTTTTACATTCATTATAAATATGTCACTAAGAGTAAAATATATTTAATTAGGGAAAAATTGTAGATCTTTAAATTATTTAATAATATTATATTATTTATTTTTTTCTTACTTTTATATTTCTCATTAAATAAAAATACTGGAATAAATGTAAATAATTAACTTTATTAAATTATATATGATAAATATAAGTTTCATAGCCAAATTTTAAATATAATAAAAAAATTGTGTATTCACTATAAAAATTCGTAAAAATATATTATAAATTGTTTTATGAAATAAAAAGTTAATGGCAAAATTGATTTTTTTCATGATTTATATATCAATATTAAATTAATTTTTATATAGTCATTACATATTTAATAAAATAATCATATTCTAATTCCTATATATTGATGATAATAATAAAGTTTATTATATTACATTAAGATATTTGAAAAATAAAATTTTTCTATCTTTTCTTTCATTTTTAATAAGAAGGACATACTTTTTTCTATTAAATTCATTATTTGACCTTTTATTTATTTAGAATTAAATTATTCTAAAATAACAGGATATCATTTTAAAATTAAAAACTAGCTAATGATAAAGTTTAAAATATTTTGATAATAAATTCAACTGAAAATTTCTCTTTTATATTTAATTTTATAAATTTATATTATAATATTTTAAAAGAATTTTTTGTAATAATAGATTATATAATCCTTATTTTAAGTAGGATATATACAAGCTTGCGTACTATTATTTATTAATTAAAAATTTTCTTTATATATCTCCAATTATTTCGAACTTTGTAATTTTATAGAAAATATTATAACTAAATACTATTTCTATTAATTTTATATTTTATAATTTTTAATATGAAATAAATATTTAAAAATTTAAATTATAGCTTAATATACTTATCAAAATTTTAAACTAATATAAATTTTATATAATATTTGAGAATATATTATATTTATATTAATTCGTTATAAAACTATTATGAAATTTCTATATCTAATTGATATGATTATAAAGTTAAAATATTATTATTTTTTTAATATAATACCCATAATTTAAAAAATTAAATTATATAACTAATGAGTATTTGATTGATAATATTAATTTAAAAATTAAATCAAAATTCATCAAAAATTTAAGCCACAATATAAATAACTAAACAATAATTAATTATTACTTAAAATAAATAGATTAATTGCCATCTAATATAAAAATAAATAGCAAAATATAATTCTAAAAAAAGCTAATTTTTTAATTAGAAAAAAAAAATAAAAAACAACCACATTTATTACATTAAAAAAATTACAAAAACTTTATAAATTTTTTTAAAAAAATGAGAAATTTATTTAACCTATTTAAACAAGTAAAAGGCGCCCCCGAATACAAAGAATTAACAGATTTTTTAGCAAATAATGAAACATTTAAAGATATGGCTTTAAAGGCTCATAATATGAAATTAAAAGGTATTTAATCAATAGATAAAGCAGCTTTTCCCGAAGAACATGCAAATAAAAAATATATTACCAATGGAAAAGAAAATATAAAAAATGGTGCAATTTTATTAAATGTGAATGAAAAATAAAATGCGAAATTACTTTAACTATTTGGCACTGATGAATTTTAAGAATATTATTTAGATCAAAAAGCTGTAATTCTTAATTTTCACAGTAAAAATAAGGCATCCAAGTAAAAAATAAATATTATCTTTTTTTTAAATTTCACTTATTTATTTTTTTATCTAATTTTATATTAATTTTTTTTTCTTAATTAAAGTGAATTGGGCGCCGCTTTACATAATGCTATTTTTTACTCAAATGGCTGGTCAATTTTAAAAATAGATATTGAGGATCCCGAAAATTATGAATTAAAACATGAATTTAATGTAGAAACAACTCCCTAAACTCATTTAGTAGTAGACGGAAAAGATGTTGAAAGTAAGTTCATATTAACAAAAAATATAATGTTAAATATTTTTTATTACTTTTATTATATTTTTATATAAAATAAGATATGTATTTTATGTTTTTTAATTTTATTAGTAATGTATGGCTATATTCCTACTTAAATGAATAATATGTTTGCAAAAGCTTGTTCTTACTATTGAAAAATTTAAATATAATTTTATAATTATATTTCAAACTTTATTATAACTATAATTATATTAATAATGCCAATATATATATGTATATGATTTTTAAAATAAAATATATAAAATAGTAAAATTTTAGCGAAACATCATTTTTAATAAATTGAACTTATTTAATATTATTATATATAAATTTGTAAGCGTTATATTTATTTATACAATTTAGATTTATATTCAAATTTTAAACTTTAAATATACATATAAAATATAGGTTTTTTAATTTTAAATTAATAAAATTATTTTTATATATATTGGTTATCATGCTTAAGATTGTCTTCCAAATTAATACATATTACCCCAATTTTAGTAAAAGTTATTTACATTATTATTAAACTGTGAAAAAATGAAATTAATATTATATTTAAACTACATAATTATTTAAACTAATTTACTTATTGGTTATCGAAGGTTATATTTTTTAGTTATTCTACTTTAACTTTTCTCATTTCTTCTTCTAATTTAACCTATATTATTATAAACAAAAATTTATTTTGTTGGTTTTCGAAAAGTAAATTATAAATAAGTATAAATTATATATTATTTTTTTACTTTATCTTATAATCCATCTCTTATAGTTTTTAGGTAAATTCTAACTTCTTCTTCTCCGGGTCTTTTTCTTTCCAAATTTTCAAAATCAATTTTATAATTTTTTTCTTTTTCTACATCTTCTGTTATATTTGCTTATAATTCATCATGTCTATCCTTTAAACTATTATAATCTGCATAAACTTTTTCCAACTCTCTCTAATAATCAGCATTTATTTCATTTATTTATTACAACCTTAATTCCTATAATTTTTAATTGTTTAATAAAAATTTGTCAAAATATAAATAATATTTAAAAAATTAAAAAAACCAATTCTTACTTTTTAACTTATATATTTTGACATTTCTCTAAAATCTTTCTCCATTTTTTCTTATTTTTCCTTTAAATCCCTGGCCTATTTTTTTAGCTTTTCAAACTTACTTCTATACTATCTTGAATCTTCACTCTAGTATTTTTCAATATAATTTTCTATTCTTTTTGAATTTCTTTTATCTATTTCTTCTTTCATTTATTTATATTTTTCTAATTCTGTTTTTAAATTTTATTATTCTAACATCATTTCATCTTTTCTCATTTAATTAAATTTTATAGTTTACTCTAACACTTCACATTCATATTAACTTATATCTCTTTATTTCTATTCCTCTTATAATTATTCTTTTAATCTTTCCTATTTCTCTTTCATTTGTTTATACTCTTTATCTTATTCTTATTTTTAATTACATTTATCCTAACGTTATAAAGTATAATAAAATAATAATAAAAGTAATTAAAAATGTATTTTAAAATTTTAATAATATATACAATAACTTCTAAAATTTCTCTTAATTCTTCTCTTTTTTATTCTAGATCTTTTTCATAGATTTCGTATTCTTTATTATATAATTCTTCATCAAAACCATCTTCCATTAATTTATTTTTTCTCAATAAACATATATTCTTATAAATTTTAAATTAATAAATTTATTTATTAAATTTTAATAATTAAGTTACAAAATGATCTTTTCTCAATTTTTCTACGTCATCTTATAATTTAAAAACAATGTCATCTTTTTCTTCTCTCCTCTCTTTATTTACATTAAAGTTATTCTTAGCTCTATGATTAATAAAAATAATGAAAATTAACAAAAATTATTATATACTCTAATTAAAATATTAATAATAAATTTTTTTAAATATTAAATATTTATATTTTATGTATTAGTGTTTTTTATTTTTTATAATTAATTATTTTATTATATTGATTTACTTTTCTAGATTTAATTTCATTTCCTCCATTTTTTAATAGTCTTATCTGTCTGCCTAATTACATTCATCTTCTAAATATTTCTTACTATTTTTTAAAGCTTCTATTTCAATTTATATTTACACATATTCATTTTACAAAACCTAAAATTAAATATAAAAATTTATAGGTAAAAAATTAAATTTATAATAAAATCCAAATTTTTATTACATGAATTTATTAAACCAATTATTATTTCATTCCTTTAAATTTTTGCTATGTCATAATAGCATGATCCACAATTTTATTGTCATCCTTGGGCATCATCATATTCATCATTTAACTTTTATAATCAGTTTACCCTTATTTCCTATTTTTAAAATTAATTAATATTTTAAAAAATAAAACTTTTTTGTGAAAAAATAAATATCTAATTAAGTTATATTAATTTAAAAAAAAAAAAAATTAATAATTTTTTTTTCTGTTATTTTTTTTTTTTAATTTAATATAAAATTTATTTTTTTAAAATAACATTATTTTTATGCTTACATATTAACTATACTTGAATTTAAAAATTATATATGTTCATGTAATTTAGATATATATTCCTTATCATTTTATTATTAATCTGGAATTTAAGGTAACATACTTCTGCCTTTACTTATATTACTGTTATTCATAATACTATTATGGTTGCTATTTGCTCTATTTCTCATATTACTATTTCTTAATGGGTTATGTATAAGTGCTTTTGAACTTGTCATTTATTAATATTGATTTGCTTAAGAATTTTATAACTATGATTTTGTAGTATATAGACTGCTAGACCCTTTTTATATATTATAAAATTAAATTGTTACTTAAAATTTTAAAAATATATATTATATGTAGATGCTAGTTTTTAAATATGATAATATTATTTCTAAAAGTTAAGAGAAATATATAATTAAAAAAGTATTCACAAATATTTAGTAAGTTAATTAAAATAAACTTCTTTTTTAATGTTTGATATTTTTAAAATTATTTTATTTAATTACTTCCTTATCTTAAACTTTTCATAATTTCTTATTTACTGTAATGTTGTTTATTTATAATTTTATTGTTTTTTTTTTGTTTGAAAATTTCTATTAAAATTTATTTTAACTTAATAAAATTTGAAATAAACAAAAGTCAATTTCACTGTTTAATTAATACTATTAAAATTTAATAAATAAATTATTTTTTCATAGAAATTTGTTTTAAACTGCAAATTATGATTATTCTTATTAAGTTAAATTTTTATATATGATGTAAACAAAATTTAACATTTTTCATGAAAAAATGTTTTTCTATTTAAAGGTATTTTAAAACGTTAAATATTAATAATGTGCTTATTATAAAATAAAAAATATACTATTTTAATAAATATCATAAGAAATCATTTTTTATACTATATTAAAAATTATATTATAAATTTTATTTCTAAATAAAATCAATAAAACAAACAAATAAACAAGATCTAACAATATATATAATTTATTATTTAAATATGTCAGATTAAGTAGATAATATTAATTTAGAAGAAGTTTCATAAAATGATGAAATTAAAGTAAATCTCATAGCTTAAAAATATAAATTTCAGCAAGATCCAACATATCCTAATGAATTAGAATAAATATTATAATAAAATGAATAAAAATTGATAAAAAATTCAATATAAATTTCCAGCGAAATTTTTTAATAAATTATAGAAAAAATAGAAGAAAATAAATAATTTTAGTAATAAAATCAAAAACTCACACAAAATTTAGAAGAAATTAAATTTGATCTTTCACACAAAACAGAAAAAGTTAATCAATATAACAACAATATTGAATAATTAAAAACAGAATACAGAAATGAAATTTAGGCATTAACTCAAAAATATGAAGAATAAATAAAATCCTAAAATTTGTAAATTATTGGCTTAAATTAAGAAATAGCTTAACTTAAAGAAAAAATAGAAAAAACCGAAAAAGTTAATTAAAATTATATACTAAAAATTTAAGAATAGAACTAGGAAATTCAACAGTAATAAACATAAAAATTAAATTATCTCAAACAATTAGAGGAAGCTAAAATTGAAATCAATAAATTTTAGTAAATTGATTCAGGTTTGTCCGTAGGTAAAATATTTATTAAAAATATATAATTCATATTTTCTTTATTTAATAATATAAATTTATATATATTTAAATTGTATTAAGATAGTTAAAATTTTATATTTTAAAAAATAGATCTTAGTTAATACAATGGAAGCAAAAAATATTAACTACATAATATTTTATCTCATAAAAAAGTTAAATATGAGGTTTTGAAATATCTTAATTACTCTGAAATAATAAGCATCGCATTGTTAAATAAATAATTTTATTCTTTAATACAAAAAGACTTTTAATTGTCGGTCATTTTAGTTAAATAGGGAAGACTATACGAAAAATAATAGATTATGCAACTTAAAAAATAACTTGATTATTTTTAATCATATGCAAGAACTTTAGACCATAATATTTTAAAAATTTCAATTTTTAAATTTATATTAAAGCAGTAAAAAGCTGGAAATACGCTTTTACCTTACCTTGAAGAAGCATCAAATTTATTAGATATTAATAAAATAAAATCTCTTTTTTTATAGCCTGAGAAAAAATAGAACTCAGATAAAACAGAAAATGAAAATCATAATTAAGATACAATAAACGTAAATGATTATCCTTATCTTAAGTAATATTTTGAATCTAACCCAGACATTTTAGAAAATATAAACTAGTAAAACCAAAAAATAATATAAAATTAATAAGAAAAAAATAAAAAATCTACTAAAAATGCATTTTTTTCAACTATAAAAAATATAATCAAGGGTAAAAATGAAAATGAGTAAATTTAAATATAAGACCCCTATAAAAATCCAAATCTTACCCCATAATAAATATAGGTGATGTAGAAAATAGAACAAGAACAAAATAAATAAGCATTTTAATCATTAATTTTTTAAGATCATAAATAAATTCAAAACTTATTAGAAAAAGATCTAAAATAACAGGGATAATATAACAAAGATATAAGAGCTATTTTAGAAAATTAAAATAATTAATAAAATTAATTAAAATTATAATATTAATAAAACCTAAATCAAAAAGAAATAATTATTGACAAAAATACTATAGAAACTTTTTACGATGATCTCGAAATCCAAAAATAAAAGCTTTAAGATAATATAACATATTATAATAAATTTTTTACCTAAATTATTTAAAATTTAGAAAATGAACCTTAAAAGTTAAAAATATATCTTTGCAAATTATAAACTTGTTTCATCCATTTATTTACTTATAGTTAACATTTAATATATGAAACTTAAGAACTTTAAGCCTTATAAAATTTTTTGGTTGCTCAATTATTAGATAAAAATACTATTTTTAACTAACTTAGAGACAAAACAGAAGATTTAGAAATAAAAATTAATGCAGACAAATAAATGAAAATTTATTTAGATTAAAGGTAATAAAAAATAATATTTATTATTATTTTAAATATTTTATAACAGTTATTAATTTAACAATTTTATGATTTTTTTAGTATTTAAATAGATTATAAAATTTAAAATTCTAAAAATAAAATTTTACTTAATAATTATTTTTTTATTTAGAATCAAAGATTAAGATAAAAAAATTTTGGAACAAGAACAAGTCGTATCAGAAACAAATAGAAAATTTAACAGCTAAGAATAAGATCTTAAAAATTTAAAGGAGGAATATTAACAAATATAATCGTAATTTTAAGAAAAAGATAAAAAGTTGTAACTTTTAGCCAAAGAAGTAAAAAATTTGCTATAAAAAAATGAAGAACTAATAAAATTAAATAATTAATAAAAAAAAATGTTTGTCGGACTATATAAATCCATAAAAGAAATACCCGAAGTCTAATTTTGAATAATTGTTAAAGTATATAATTGAAAATAAAATAATTATTTAATTTGTAATAATTATTATAGTATATTATATATATCAACATTAATTAATATTACATCTTTTTATTAGATTTTTAAAGAAAAACATTATTTAATGTTCAATTTTATACTTTACTTAAAAAAAAAACAACAAAATTCTAATTTTATATGTTTTTTTTATTTGGTGGAAAATAAATAAATTTTTAAAGAATTATAAAAGTAACTAAAACAAAATTTAATCATTAAACATAATATTCAAAAACTATGAATTATTGTATGATAATTTTTTTCTTTATATTAATTTTCAATAGCATTATTAATTATAATAAAACAACAAAAACAAAAATAAAATTATCTAAAAATAAAATAAAAAACTTACCTAAATTAAATAAGTATAACTATTAAAATTTTTATATAAATAGGACTACAATTTAAAGAAAATCAAATAATTTGCATCTAAATACTAAATATAGCTAATGGAGTCCAATAAATAAAAATAAAGTCCGAAAATTAAAAAAAATAAATAATAAATTAAAGTATTTAATAATAATTAGAATCAGTAATAAGTAATAAAAAATTTTTAAAAAATATATACTTTTATATATTTAATTACTTTAATACTTATTGATATAATTTACCTTATATTTATAGAATTAATAAGAATTGTAAGATTTTAACGAACAAATTTCTCCATACGATAAATCTTCTCAAAGAAATTTAAATTATAACTTAGATTTACAAATTTCCTAGCACTTTAAAAATAACAATTTGCTTGGAAATTATGAAAAATTAGAGATTTAATAAAAAAAATCATTAAAAACAGATAAGAACAATAATTTTTTATAAAACGATAAGCAACTAGTTTAATCATAAATCATTTAAAAACATTCATCTATTAAAAATTCTCATAAGCATTCTAATTCTTTATCAAAAATTATACCAGAACAAAATCTTTTACAGACAAATCAAAATTTAGATAACTACAATACAAATTATAGCCAATTTACAAGTAATAGCATCTTATTGAATAATTAAAAGATGAAAACTGAAAAATCTAATGAAATTGACAATGAAATAGTTTTTAATAACAATAAAACTCTAAATAACTAAAAATATATATAAAAAAACAACATAATTGATAATATTAATAAAAATAATAATCCTTATACTTAAAGAGGACAACATATTATCAATAAAAAAAATGAAAATCAATTGATAGATAATAAAGATATAAATAATCTTAGTATAAATAGTAAATATAATTACCTACCTTTATTAAACACTAATGTTTCTAATACATAAAATGGGAATATAATAATGAGTCCCCAAAAATCAGCCATAAGTATTTTGAGTAAAAATAATAAACATTCTAATTCTTAACAAATATAAGATCAAAATTAAAAATAAATTTAAAACAATAAAAATATTAATATGCATATAAATTTGAGTAAATTATCTAATAAAAATAATAACTATAATATTAATAATTAAAGTAAAATTAGTATAATGTAAAATTCTGATGTGTTAAATTAAAACTCTAGTAACGTTAAAAATAGTTAATAATGTTTTTTTGGTAAAAAAAAATAAAATATTATATATAAAATAATATATAAAATATGTTTACTTTATTTATTTTTTTTATATATTATATAAATTAAATAATTTAAAAATTTTATTATATACAGCGAATATTATAAAAAAAGAAGACCCTTTTGAATTTTCTAAAAAATTAGCCAATAACATAAAAAAAAGTTTACTAGTTTAAAATGAAAAAATTAAAAAAATTAAATAATTAAACCTTAGATAGAATTTTTAAAATTTTAATACAACTGTTTCTAATTAGCTCTTTGCTAATATAGGAAAGTTTATAGGACTTGAATCTGTCAAGCCTCAGGATGAATTTATATAATAAGTAAATATGTTTAAAAATTACTATATAAACAATTAATTTATATAAAATATTTTTTTATAATAATAAATAAATCCTATCTTTTTTTAAATAAGCTTGAAATGGAACAAAAATTAAAAAAAAAAACAGCGAGAACAATTTATGACTACAAAAACTAATTAAAGGGAGGGCTCGATGATGACGATTTAGCTATCAATGATTTTGAATAATTAGAAGATGATCTTAAAAAAACAGAACTTTATGAAAATGATTAATAATATGGTAAAAAATTTAAAATTAATAAACTTTAGTAATATTTTTAAATTTTTTTTTTTTTTTTTTCTAACATATTATCTATATTATCTATAATATTTATTTATTTGTAAATAATAAAGTAAAAGAAGAATAATTATATTAATATTCATTGATCACATATGAGGGATATTAGTAGTCAAATGAAATTTTAAAAATTGAACCTAAAAATTAATTTGAACTTCTTAGCTAATATGCAGATTCCTCCCTATGTCTTCCCATAAAAAAATTTTTTCAATATATTAAAATGTAAATTTCAATTTTTATTATTATTAATAAAGATATATTATTTATGATATTATAAATTTGTTTTTTTATTTAATTTTTAAAAATTATTTAGTTCTATTTCCTATGTATGCTTTAAAATTATAAATTAGAAATAATTTGACAATTTTATTTTATTCATAATTCTATGTAATTCAATTTCCCTTATGATTTAAGATCCAACCAGTGATTCTTAAACACCATTTGAATAAAATTTAGAGGTAGATATATATAATTCATATATTATTATAAATAAATATATATGTATTTATATTTTACTTGATTTCTAAAGTTTAATATATTTATTGTTAAATTTTTTTAATAACTAGCAATTTTTTTTGTACACCTATCTCATAGAATGTCTTTTAAAAATAGTTGGAATGGGTTTCATCATGAATCCTAAAAGTTATCTTAGGTATTATATATAAATATTATAATTTTAATAAAAGTAAAAATATATAATTTAATGTGAATTTTTTAAATATATCAGAGATCCTTGGAATATTTTAGACTTTGTTATTGTTCTCTCTTCTTTACCTTAACTTATAGGATAAAATAGTATTAAGATTACCGCACTAAGAAGTTTGCGTATTTTAAGACCTCTAAAATCTGTATCAAATATTAAAGAATTAAGAGTAATTCAAAACAAATATTTATCTATATAATTTTATATTAAATTTTATTTTTATATATATTTTTTTAATTATTTTATTTTTATATTATCAATTTTAATTTTTTATACAATATATTTAGAGAATTCTAATCACACTTTTTGGGGCTTTAAAAGATCTTCTTAATACAATTATTATTTTAATTTTTTTCTTTCTTATTTTCGCTATTGGAGGTTTATAAATGTTTGTAGGACTTCTTAAATAAAGGTGCTACGAGGAGGCAACTGGGTATAAATAAAATCATTTAAAAAATAAATTAAATTTATATACTTTATAATATAGTTAATAAATATAAAAATAAACTAATAATATTACATAATTAATTCAAGTTAATTATTTATTACATTCATTATAAAATATAATTGATATAAATTTTTATATATATTAACATTTATTTTATAATAGAATTCCTCATAGAGATGACTTAATTTGTGGTATAAAATAATGTCCCGAAGGATATGTATGTGGAAAAATGATAGCTAATCCTAATTTTGGAGTTACAAATTTTGACAATTTAGCATACTCATTTTTAATGGTATTTTAATGTGTCACAATGGAAGGCTGGACTGAAATAATGTATTGGTTATTTGACTCTTTTTCAATTTTCGTTGTTTTCTACTTTGTGTAAAAAGAATAATCCTTATATATTAAAAAAAATAAAATAATTAACCTTTAAAAAATTTAAAAATAAATTAATACAACTTAGATTTTAAAAATAGTTTAATTAACTAATACTTATTATTTTATATTTTTAAACTAAAATTATTATAATATTTTTTTTTAGAGTGCTTATATTTATAGGGTCATTTTTCTTATTAAACCTAACATTGGCCGTTATTAAAGCTAAATTTACAGATCCTGAAGGAAAAAAAAAGAGAAAAAATGAAGATGATGATGATGAAGAAATTGATTAATAAACAGCTTCTTAATTGAGTATTATTGCCATGAAAAATTGGAGAAGAGCTGAAAGAGAATATCTTAAAAAATTTTATATTAAATAAAGGTTTTAAAGATCAATATAAAAAGACTTAGGTTGGCTACATAAAACCTTAGGGCCTTAGAATTTAAATAGAAGTTTAAATGAAAATTTTACGGAAGCAAACGACTTCAATTGGTATAAAAAATTTTATTTTATAAATTAATTGTGATTTAAAATTTTTATTATTTGTGTTAATTATATTTAAGGGATCAGTTACAAAGAAAGTTAATGAATTAAAAAAAAATCATGTAGTAAAAAATACAATGGGAAAATCTCAGAAAGGTATTTAAAATATATATTTTTATACTATTTTCGAATTTAAAATTTGAATTAAAGTTTTTTTGTATTCATAAATTAAAATTAAAATTAAAATTAGCATTAAAACTTAATTACAAAAAATTAATATTATTTATAGAATAAATTGCAAATAGCCATTATTAATCCTTATGAAGAAGATGCAAAGTAGCAATTCAAAGAAAAAACTAAAAAAGCTTTTTAAACTGGTTAAGTGCCCCACTAACCTCAAGGAAACATGATATATAAACTTAAAAATTCAGAAAATAATTAAAAATCTTAAGTAAAATTCATTGGTATGGCCAAATAAGTTAGAATAAGTAGCAGAAAAAGAAATAATCTAAATAATGTAAAAAATATAAATCAAAAAGAAAAAAAAGTAGTAAATCATGGAAAAAAATATGCTTAAAAATAAAAAGTAAAATAGGGAGAAACTTAAACTTCTAATCCTTAATCATCTTAAAATCTTAGTTAAAATTTTTCAGATTAAAAAGAGGATTGGGAAGATAAATTAGAAAATTTTATAGAAGAACAATAAGCCTTGGATTTTTAAAACTTTAATTAACCTATTACCTAAAGATTTAGTAATAAAAATAATAATAATAATTAATAAAAAGATTAAAATAACGATATAAACAATAGCGAATTAAGTGAAAATGTAATCAATAAAACTGATAGAATTTTTACAAGTTAAAGTTAATAATATAATGAAGGAAATCAAAATACCTAAAATGGACACACTAAATAAAATTTATAAACTTAATTAAGATTAATTAATAAAGATAGTTCAAATTTATCCATTTTATAATTAAAATAAAAATAATAAAAAGATTATATAAAAAATTCATTGTTTTCCTAAAATTTAAATTTAGACAAAAATTAAATTGAGATCTCTTTTGGAAATTTGTAAAATTAAAATAATTAAATAAAATAATTGGATAATGAAGAATTGTTAAATGAAATGATTGTATAAGATAATAAAAAGCTGAATACAAATCCTAATTCTCCTTTAGATAGCAATTAAAATAAATCTTCTAAATAGTAAATAATTTAATAATAAATTTATAATTTTTATAGTTAAATTTATGATAAAAATAAAAATTTATAGAATAAATTTTAATAAATAATACCAATAAATTAAATTATATAAAAATTTTTAGCGAAATTGTCAACGATATAGAATACCATGACTTATTAAATGATTCAGATTTTTAAAATGATCAGGCAATAAAAAAGAAGAAAAAATTAGGAATTTAAACAGTTTATGACTATACCAAAGTACTAAAAAGGCAAGCAAAAGAAACTAATTATGTAAAATACATAAAAAACAATAATCAATAATAAATTTTTACTTTTTCCGATGAAGATATATAACTCGCTTAATAATATGAGTTAAAAAAACAACACCATTAAGAAAATAATAATAATAACAATATCAATAAAAAATATTCACAATTTCAACATTAAAACAGTAATAATCATAATTAAAGTAGTAATAAAAAAAATCATAATAATGACATGTTAAGTTCTAGATATAAAAATTTTCAAAACTCTCTTATGTAATCAAATTATTAGTTCAGTAACAATATTTCTCACTCTAAAAGTTTGTAGCCCGCTTTCAAAAGAGGTTCTAAATATAATTTATTAAATTAAAAATTGTTCAGACTTTCATAGCTTTCTAGTAACTCCAAAATAAGCAAAGAACTGAAGTAAAAAAACAAAAAAAAATATTTACTTATTTAAAAATTAAAATCAAATATTATATATTATAAATACATTTAAAATAAAAGTTTATTTAGAAAAAGTAGCAAAGGAAATTTAAAAAAAAAATTTGTATCAGCCAAAAAAGGCCACTAAATTTACATAAACCCCGACTCAGACCAAGAAATTTCCGACGAAGATTACTACGATTCCTTGGAAATTTCTTCTTCTTCTTCAGAAAGCGAAAGTGGTGAAAATTCAAATTCGATGGACTCTTCTTATTATGACAGCCAAGTCTCAGAGGGAGATGAGTATTTAGACACTGAATAAGAAAAAAAATTTTAAATGATAGATAAAAGAAGAGAAGACTGGGAATAATAATAATAAAAAAATAAAAGAAAATCTTAAATGGGAAAGTCGACGGCCTCGAACAAAATGGGAATGTCTAAAAGTTCTAGGAAGAAAAAAAATTCTAAATCTCTAAGAAAATCAGATTTTTCAAACGGAAACAGAAAGTCAGTTAGCGGAGAAAGAAGGGTTTCTAGATTTTAGTAAATGTAGTTGAATAAAAAAAAATACCTGCAAGAAGAAAAAATTAAAATTTTGGCCAAAAAAAAACAAGAAGAAGAAAAAAAAAGAAAAATTCAAGAGGAAATTGACAAAAAAAATGTCTTCAAATTTAAAATTATTATTGATATGGAAAATCAGTATGTTTCTAATTCTTTATATGATGTAAATATTTTTCGTTAAAATAATTTATATTATAATATAAAATGAAAATATTAAAAATAAAATTATTATATTAAAGGTCTTAGTTCACAGATTGGAGTAATTAGAGGCTTAAAAACAAGAAGATGAACATGAATAAATACAATAAAAAAAATACCAACTCAAATACAGACTAAAAAGAAATGAAGATGAATAAAAGAAAAGCAAAAATAAAAAAAAAAAAAAAAAAAAGTGGACAAATAGTTATAAAAGTTATAAAAATAAGAAGAAAAATTAAAAGAATCAGAAATTATTAAAAAAAAATTAATTACAGCTTTAAAATCTAGACAGTCTCTTTTGAAATCCTCTGAAACTTTGTAAAATAGTTCCTTTTCAAGTCTTTCTTTTGCGGCTAGACTTCTTATGGTAGATGGTAGGAAAAATATACCTATCAGAAGAACAAATAGGGTCGAATAGATTCTTCAGTAATAAATATAAATTTTAAATATAATTCAATTATAAAAATTTTATAAAATAGATATTTATATTTAAATTTATATTAAATTGTAAATTATAAAATTCAGTTCTAAATCCGGCACATTCACTCCCACCCTTTCTCAAAAAATAGAGCTCGAACAAGAAAAAAAGAAAAAAAGGAGAGAAGTTCCGCTAGAAAACGAAGAAGAAGAAATAGAACTAACCTACCGAAACCTGCGTCGAGTAATCCGAGAAAAAATTCCACCTGCCAAAAGCGCCCTCCTCATAGAACAGCCAAACTTCCTCCAAATCTACGAGAAATTCGAGCAGCAAAAGCTCTCCGAGCAGGCCCAGCCCTCCTCCTCCTCCGAACCCCAATCCCAACCCCAACCCCTCTCCAAAGAACAAAAACAAGACCACGAAAAGAAGCTAGAAGCGCTCAAAAAAGAGCTTTACAACTACAACCTCCTCAACCACTACCAAGAAATAAAAAAAAAAGACTTCATAACCGGCCAAAAAATCGACGAAATCTGGTCCGGCTCCGAAGTCCTCGCAGACCTGGGCCCCCCCAAACACCAAAACAACCTACTCAAAAAACTCTCCACAGACAAATAAGACCTCCGCATCTGGCTGCCCGGCTTCCAAGGCCATCTTCTGGTCGCCCATAAACACCTAAGGAATTTTGTCAGTAGTTCTCCCTTTAACTCCCTTATGACCACTGCTGTTATGCTTAATACTGTCGTTTTGGCTATGGATGGACTTTTTGAAAGCTAAAAAACTGTAGACTTGCTTAATAATTTTAACACTTTTTTTACTTATTTATTTATTTCGGAAATGGCCCTTAAAATTGTAGGACTCACTCCTGTTGGTAAAATTAAAAAAAAAATTTTTTTTTTTATTGGGAAAAAAATTGGAAAAAATGTAAAAAAAAGCTAATAAAAAAATAGAAATTTTGGATTTGGAATTTAAAATTTTAAAGAAAAAATTATTATTTTTGGAAATTAAAAATAGAAATTTTGGTTTTTGGAATTTAAAAAAAAAATTATTATTTTTGGAAATTAAAAATAGAAATTTTGGATTTATGTTATTATTTTTAATCAAAATTTTGTTATTTAGGGAGTATTTTAAAGTATTTTAATCTACAATTATTATTGCTTTAAATTTACTTTTGCTAATTTATATAAAATAGCGCTAATTAATATCAATAATAAATAAAATTAAAATTAAATTCTGACCCAAAATTCAATCAGAGTAATAGTTTTTAAAATTTATAGAAAAAAATTTTAAGAACTTTTCTAAAACTATGAAATTAAAATTTTAAATAAAATAAATAAATTAAATTAAATAAATTTTGTTTACAATTTTGCTTTTTTTATAACATTTTAGTTAAATTTTAATAATTTAATAATTTTTAGGCTACGTAAGAGATAAAATGAACGTTTTCGACGGAGTCATAGTTTTGCTCTCTATTTTTGAACTTATTTTTTTTAGCGGGAAAAATTCAGCAGTTTCTGCTTTTAGAGCTTTGAGAATTTTGAGGACTTTTAGAGTTTTGAGAGTAACGAGACTCCTTAGAGGACTCCAATTTATGGCAAAAATTATACAAGTTATATAAAGAACGATGGATGACTTCGTTTGGGTTGCAGTTTTGCTCTTTTTATTCATTTTTATTTACTCTTTATTGGGTATGTAAATTTATGGAGGAGAGTTTGATTTCCCTGATAATGATGTAAAAAAAATAAATAATAAATTTATAAATAAAAATAAATAAATATTGTTATAAAAAAATTAATTAAAAGTTATTATATTTTCTATTAAAAAAACAAATTATTAGTAATAATTTTAATTAATTAGATCCGATAAAATTTCGACAATTTTGTTAATAGTTTTATAGTTGTATTTCAATTAATAACAATGGAAAATTGGCAATAAATTTTAACTCTAACCTTCAGATCATCAGTTTACAAAATTATTTCGGCCATTTATTTGATTTCTTGGATCTGGATAGGAAATTTCATTTTTTTAAATTTATTTTTATCGATTTTATTGGACGGATTTGTTCTTGAAGATGACGATTCTAACAAAGAATATGAAATAGAAGAAAGTGAATATATTTATGAGTCCGAAGAATAACCAACCC
Organism: Pseudocohnilembus persalinus; assembly: GCA_001447515.1. Lineage (NCBI taxonomy): Eukaryota > Ciliophora > Oligohymenophorea > Philasterida > Pseudocohnilembidae > Pseudocohnilembus > Pseudocohnilembus persalinus. Next base: position 255,930 of record LDAU01000057.1, read on the forward strand.
ATAATAATAGCTTACTTATGTTAACCCAATAAAATAATTTAAATTCTGATAATCTAGTAGTCGAAGAACCGATAAAATAATCTTATTACATCAGAAGTAATTCAAATCTAAAATTCGATTAGTTTATGAAATTATATCTAGCTTTTAATTTCTAAGATTTTAACTTTAAATTTTTTTAACCTTTACTGATAAAAAATACAAAAAGGAATTTGTTTTTACAACTTTTTCTCATTAAATTAATCATTTTTAAATTTTAGTTTTTTATTTTTAATTTTTAAATTTTATTTTTTTGTCTAGTGTCCACCGAGGAAGAAGAAGAAATAAAAAGAAACGTAATACAAGAAAAATAAAAACATAAAAAACCAATTTTCGACGGCGTTAAATGCTAACAAAGTCTTTTCTTTTTTTCTCAGTAAAACTGGATCAGAATTTTCCTTTATAAAAAATGCGTACACCCACTTTTTGAACACATAATTTTAACTTTTATCATAATTTCCAGCTTTAAATTAGTCGTAGATACCTACATAAATCCAGGCTCAGAAGCCGAATAAATTAGTGAATATATTGATTTTTTATTTAATGCAGTTTTTATAGTAGAATGTGTCGTAAAAATAATTAGTTTTGGCCTAATTTTAGACGACGGCTCCTATTTATAAGATAATTGGAATAGACTAGATTTTTTCATAGTAGCTTCCTCTATCATCGATATGTCATTCGAAAGTGTAGACCTCCCTGTCATAAAAGTAAAATAATAATAAATTAAAAATCATAAACAACTAACAAATATATATAATTATATACATAAATAAAAAGTTTAATTGTTTCAACAAAGCTATATTTAATTAATTTAAAAAATAAATAAATTTATAATGAAAATAATTTGCTAATATTTATTATTTACCATAAAAAACAGATCTTAAGGTTACTAAGAACTCTAAGACCTCTAAGATTTATCAGCCATAACAAAAATATGAAAATCGTAATTATAGCCCTGCTTTCGTCCATTAACCCGATTCTTAACGTTTTAATAGTAATATTTATGGTTTGGATTATGTTTGCAATTCTAGGAATTTCCTTACTAGGAGACAGAATGAACTACTGTAATGTTCCTTAAAATTAAAGTTACTATAACATAAACTATTAAGACTGTATCGATATGGGCTACGAATGGAAATAATTTGACCTCAATTATGATAATATATTTACCGCATTAAACAGTTTGTTCGTAATATCTTCTTTGGAAGGCTGGCCTGATTATATGTATTAAGCCATTGATAGCTAATCTTACCCTTCTGTAAATTTTAATTCAATAAAAAAATTAATCATATAAAAAAATAATCCAATATAAAAATAAATCAAATAAAAAATTAATAAAAAAAAAAAATAACCCAAAAAAAATATTTAGATCATTTATTACTACTATTATTTAATTTTAATACTTTCTAAATTTATTTGGTATAAAATTTTTATAAAATAATTATGCATTTTTTTTTTTAAGGGCCCTATCGAAAATAGCTACACTTAAATCTGTATTTTTTTTATAATTTTCATTTTAATTGGGTCATTTTTTTTGGTAAATTTATTCGTGGGAGTCATTTTCATGTATTTTGATGAAGCTTAAAAAAATGAAAAAATAAATATTCTAGTCACACCAGAACAATAAAGGTGGATAGAATTCTAGGAAATGTTAATCGGAGTAAAAGCTTAATTTCAAGCCAATGACCCTCCCAGTAATAAATTAAGATACCTAAGTTTTAAAATATCAGAAAGCGGCTATTTCGAAGCTTTCATTATGATATGTATAATTCTAAATATAGTCACTATGGGAATGGTAACAAAAAAATAAAATAAAAAATATTACACAATCAAAATTTTATATTTAATTTTTTAGAATAAATAAGACATATTTTTAAACTTTAAATAAATTTTCATATATATAATATATATATTAAATATTAATAATAAATATGCTAAATTAAATTTTTAAGGTTTATGACGGCCAAGGAGAATTATACACAAATGTCTTGGAGGCAGTAAATTTGGTATTCACCTCCGTTTTTATTGGAGAAATGGTTATTAAATTATTAGGATATGGTTTTAAAGGGTATTGGATGAGTAGTTGGAATAAATTCGACGCTTTCGTCGTTATAGCATCTATAGTAGATATTGTAACAAATAACTCTCTTTTTAAATAAAAAATTATAAAAAAAATAAACATAAAAAAATTTCATAATCTATATAATAAATACTACAAATAATCATTTTTTCCTTAAAAAAATAATTAAATATTTAATAAAAATAAACTAAATTCCTAATTTAAAAAAAGATTCTCACCCAACTCGGAACCGGGATTTCTCTTTTAAGAGTGGGCCCTTAACTAATAAGAATCATGAGGGTTCTCAGAGTAAGCAGACTTTTAAAATTAGTTAAATCCATGAAAGATCTTCACAGTATTATAGAAACCCTAATTTTCTGTATGCCATCTATTATTAACGTAGCAGCCCTTTTATTCTTATTTTTCTTCATTTTTTCAGTTTTGGGAGTTTTTTTATTCAAAGATGTCACAGAGGGACAAGTTATTAATGAATATGTAAATTTTAAAAATTTCGGATACGCTATGCTTACCCTTTTTAGATGCAGCACCGGGGAAGATTGGGCCTTAATTATGTTTGACTGTTCTAGAACTAAAAATTGTGTGAAAGGAAAAACCTGTGGAACGAGTAAAGAAATAAGAATTAATAAATAAATAAAAAATAAATAATTAAAAAAATAAATTAAAAAAATAAATAATTAAAAAATACGCCTAATTAATAAATTTTTCAATTATAGTATTCTCTATCCCTTACTACCTAGTCTTCATTCTAGTCACTTAATTTATTATGTTAAATTTATTTATTATGATTATTGTGCAATTTTTTGAGGAATACAATTTATCAGAAGAAAACTCTATGAATACTTTTAATGAAAAAATTGGTGTTTTTAGACACTATTGGAGTAAGTATTCGAAATGGTCAAAAGGAGAAAAAATTAAGTAAAAATAATGTGCAAGTATGCTTAGTGAATTGCCAGAACCCTTAGGTAATTATTTTTATTTTATAATTTAAAAAAAAATAAAAATTAAAAAATAAATTATAAATAACAAAATTAATTTATTAAATATAATAAAGGTTACGGAGGTAGCGTTGAAGTGGCCGAAATATTCAGAGATGTTATGTCATGGAAATTAGAGGGGTATATATATATAAATATATTATATTTAAATATATTTTATTTAAACTTATTTTATTAATTTAAAATAATTAACATAATTTTATTTTTATAAAGAGATGGAAATGGAAATTATTATTTTAACGAATTTTTATATGCTTGTATGAAAAAAGCTTATGGCTTCAAAGAAATGAATTAAGCCAGTAATGACATAAAATTATACCTATAAAAATATGAAGCAGACACAAAAATTAAGCTTTAAGAAAAAAAAAGAAAATTAGAATAAGAACAAAGACAAAAAGTTTTCGAATTAGAAGCAGAAACAATGTCAGGAAAAAAAAGAAAATAAGTCAATCCTGTAATAATTAAAAATTATAAATTAAATAAATTATTTTAATTATTTTTACAACTTTATGAATTTATATAACTCATAAATAATAAAAATTATATTTTTATTTAAATTATTTATAATATTCAAGATGGTACTTTATCTTTTCACAATTATGGCTTTTAAAGCTTGGAAAACTTATTCAAGAAAAGATGAAATGCCCTGGCTAGATATTTCAAGTTCAAACTCGGAAAATGAAAGTGATGAAGAGGATTTAGAAATAGAAGAATAAAATTCTGATGAAGTTGAAAATTAATAAATTCCAGAAGTATAAGAAGATTTAGAAGATGAAGATTAAAATTAATAAATATAATAATATCAATAACGAATACCATTACATTCGTCCAAAAGAAAAATTGGTAGCATTAATAATACAAAAAATTTATAAGAAAAAAGAATTTCAATTAATAGATAAAGTCATAAAAAATTAACCTATTAACCTTAAAATTCAAGATATAATTTTTCCAGACAATTTTCTAAATAAAGGACTGTAAAGTCTATAAATTAATCAGACAGTGATGATTAAGAAAATGACAACATAAATGAAGGTAAGTTTATATAAATTACAATATATTTAAAACTTAAATAATTTTTAAAAATAAAAATAAATAGGTAATATTCAAGATAAAAAAAATGGATATTTAATACCATAATACCGTAAAAAGTCAAAATCTAAAACTTAAACTTACTCTAATCTATAGTTTAAAACTTTCTCTTAAAAATTCCTTTAAATTAAAAAATAATTAGAGAAAAAAGCACTACATACTTATTAGAGTGAAGAAGATTAATCTAGTGACTCATAATCATCAGGCTTGTCAGATTGTAATAAAATAAGTTTTATTAAAAGATTTATTAATAACTAAGTATGAATTATAAAAAATATTTTATATAAAATATTTACATTTTCAAGAATCGGACATTGAATTAAAACCATAAAGAAGAGATAAATCTTATAACACTTATAAAAATACACTTTTATAAGCTGCTTAATCTAAAAACGAAAATTCAATAGATATAGACGTACTTGCAAACTAAATTTAAATGGAAGAAGAAGAAATTATGTAACCATAAATAGGAAATATAAAAATTCAAAATAAAAACAGAGCGACAAGTAACAGTATAGATTTTACTAGAAAAAATAATAATTAAGATAATTTAAATAGAAGATTTAGCACTTATGTAAATCCAAAAAGTTAACATATAACCTCAATTACGAGAGTAAATGAAAATGCACTTAAATTTATAGGATAATAATTAAGAAATAAATAACACACAAGCAGTTTCTCATAATAAGTTCTTTTAAAATAAAAATTAACTGTCAATGATATAAATAAAATAAAAGAAAAAAAATAATGATTAAGCTTCAAAATAAAAAAACATTTAAATTTTAAAATAATTAATAAAAGATTCAACTATGAAAATATATATTAATTTTTAACTTTTTAAAAACTTGTTTTCAATTTTAAGTAACAGAATTTAATTTATATTTAAAAGATGTATAAAAAATATTTATATATAAATTATATAAATAATTAATATTCTTTATTTTAATTCGCTAATTATATATAATCATAAGATTTTTTAATATATTAGAAGTATTATAATCAAATAACTTAATAATTATAGTAAAAAAAGCCTAAAATGAATTAATCTTAAACAAATTTTTTTGAATAAACGAATATTAATTTTAATTTGGACCATATTATGAAATACCATACTTTTTTTAATGGTCTTCAATTATACCGAAGCGACATATTAATGATTTTGATAAATATTATAGTAATTACTATTTTAATAACATTTGCCATTTTAAATAATTACAAAAAAAAAGCTAAGATTTTATAAAGAAATAATGTTTAAAATTACAATATTACTCATAATATATAATAATAATCGCCTTTTGTTTCAGCTAATATTATACAAATAAACCGTATGATATAAAAATTGAGTGAAATACCCAGCTTTTATAATTGGAAAAATAGCAAGTTTAATATTAAAAAAAAAATAATTAAACCAAATACATATAAATAAGGAAAAAAAGAGACAGTATAATGCTTAAATTGTAGTTATAGTTTTAAAACTGAATAATAAGAATGAAATTTATTAGATACAATATATAAATTAATTTTTTTTCATTGATTATATTTTATATTAATTTATTAAATTATAATTTTAATTACTCTTTTTTATATAAAAATTAACTTTATTAATATAAATTAGTGTTTATTATGTAAAAACTAATTAAATATATACAACATATCGTTATAATTTATTTCAAATTAAATTAAAAACAAATTATTTATTCAAATAATTACTAAATAAATAATTGATATTAAATAATAAAAATAAATAAAAAAAATAAACCCAAACTGATATTTGATTTTTTAAAATCTCATTTAAGCTCCAAGCTATTAAGCAGTGGATTTCGTGAACCACCCCTAATTTTTAATAATTATTAAAAAATCAAATATCAACCAAAAAAGCTATTTCTTTTTTTTATATTATATAAATAAATATTATGATTTCATTAATTAATAAATGATTTATTTTATTAGATTTAGAGAAGATTAAAGTTGTTTATTTATTAAATAAAGATAAAATTAAAAATATAATTTAGATTTATATCTTAATTATACAATCACATAAATATTATAAATTAATATTCAAAATTTATGCAATAGTTTAAATAAAATTATAAATATTAAACAAATCATATTATGATACCTTATTAAATATATATAATTAAATAAAAATAAAAAATTATTAACAAATCTATCAATATATAATTACAATATCTAATAACATTTAAATTATAAAAATTTTCTAAATTATAAAAATAATATTTATAATTATAAAAATAAACGATCATAAATAATTAATTATTTATTTTTTTTATATATAAGATACAAAAAAAAAAATTATAATGTGAGAGTCATACGATTACCTCAAAAGTAAATATTTTTTTATGTTAAGTTATAATTTAATCCGCTAATTACTCATTTCAATCATATTGCTATAATTTTTAATATTCAGATATTTATATAAAAACCATTTATATGGGAGATATAATTTTTTATTACCTTTTTTATGAATTAAAATGTTAAATATATATGTATTTAATTATAAACCCAGTTTAAAATAATATAAATATTTAATAAAAAATATAAACTAATCACTTTATATTTAATAATAAATATTTAGCTGTAGAAAAATAAAAATATTTATGAAGAATCTTATCTTTATCTTTATCTTTATTATATTTAATTTAATTTATTATTTATTTATAACATATAATTTAATATAGAATACTAATTTTTCATAGAAAAAAATATATTCAAAATTTAAATTAAAAAATAATTTTAATTAATAATTAAAAGTTGGATGTTTTATCTGTATATAGATTTATAAACTTATAAAAAGTAAAATTTTATATTAAAATTAAAAATTCATTTTCTTTATATATTTGATAGTAATATCTACAATTAAAATTAAAAATTGAATTGTTAAATATTATAAAATTTAAAATAAATTTTGTTTTATAAGTTTGAAATTATTTTTAAAAATACATTAGAATAATAAGTAAATATTTTTAAAAAATTAAATCGATTTATTAATTTATTCATATTACTTTTTAATCATTTATTATAATAAGCAGTATTATTTTTTACATTTTATAGTTTTATTATTGATAAAATTCTTAAAAAGGAGCATATTTTTATAATTCATTATGAAATTGTCCTTTCATTTCTAATTAACTAATTTGTACTCGATAATACATTTTTTAAAAGTCTATGTTGGGATTTTAAAACCTATAAATTAATTATTTATCATTTATAATAGGTTATAACACCACAAGAATTAATTTAATAAATTTTATTTCTTCAGAATTCTTCATAAGTAGCTATTTCTTTTTATTTTTAATAAGCATCATAATTAAAAAAAATAAGGTAATTTGAATATTTTAATTCACCGCATTTTCATTTGTTTGATATAACAAGCAAAAAAAAAATAAAAACCAATAAAACAAAATAAAAAATTTATGTTTCTGGATAAATTGAAAAATTGTAATAAAAATGAAACAATTAAACTAAATTAAATTAAATTATTATAAGTAATAAACATTTTCTTTGGTTTAGATTTTAGTTTTTTTTTTTAATAATTGAAATAAATTAGAAATATTTTATTTTATTTGAAAAATTACGGAATATTTGGTAATTGTAAAATTTCTTCAACAGAAAAATGAAAGAAATTTCATTTATAAAAAAAATAAATTGTTTATATTATATTTTTTATCCTAATTAAAAATGATTTTATCAACTAATTGAGAGGTTTATTTGTGCTTAAACATTATAATTAAGCATTTATCCTTATAGTTTTTAAAAAAATTTAACAATTTGTAAGATTATGAACATTTTTTATACATTGACTGGTAAAAAGCTGATAAATTAATGATAAATATGTAAAAATGTTGAAATATTAAAGTATAAAAAGTTGATTTTATCATAAAAATGGGTAAATATTTGATAAATTACTAATAATTATATTATAGGGAAGGATTATATAAAGTAAATTATATAAAAAAAAAGGTAAAATATAAAGAAAAACATATTATAATATAATAAATTATATACTAGTAATATATATTTATGTTTAAAAAGAGCAGAAATCATTTTCTTTTTTATTTCTTTTTAGTTTTTTTTTCGGGTTCTCCGTATTTAGAAATATAATCGGCTTTTTCTTTTTCATATTTCTTTTTTCCTTCAGCATGTAAAGATTCGTATTTAGTTTTAGTTTTTTAATCAACTTCTTTCCATTTTTCAGAAATAATTTTAATTAATTCAGTAATTTTGGCGTTAGGATTTTCTTTTTTAACTTTTTCATATACATCTTATTTGAATAAGAAGAAAGAGGCTAAAGGTCTTTTGGGGGCAGGAGGAGGGGCCATTTAATTTTATTTCTTTATTTATTATTATTTTTTTTTTTATTTTATTTTTCTTTTTATATTTAATTAATAAAAAAAAACAAAAGAAATTTCACACATATATTTTTTTTATAAACCAAAGGCTATATTTACAAACATCAATATAGCTGCGTCTTCCCGCTATAAATTCTAATTCATATAATTTAGTAATTTTATTATTTACTTAAAATTTGTTTTATGTTGTATATTATTAAATCAATTGAAATAATTCTATAAAAATTACGTTATATTTACTATATATGTAATATTTTCAAATACAAATACAAAAAATGCTAAATTTAAAAATAAAAATAAATTTTATCATATTTTATATAAAAATTTATTTTTTAATTTAAAATGAAGTTTCATATTTTTTATTTGAATATCTTTATTTTTTTTGTTTTATAAATTCAAGCTCTTTATTTAAAAAATTTCTACCATTTATAAATATTAACAAATCTCTATACCAATAAATAAATACTATTGTTTAATTGTTTATATTTAAGGTATAAATGAAAATAAAGTCTATCAATATAAATATATTATACATAATAATGATGAAATATTATGAAACTTTATTTTTTTTACATATTGTGGTTATTAAATATAAAGTAATTTTACTTTGTGAGTATATTTATCAAGCAAATAAATTAAAAAATTGCCTTTATTTAAAATTTTAATATCCTTAAATAACCTTACCTAATTTTTAGTATTATAAGTATTAAAGTTAATCTTAATATTAAGGATTACATTTAATAGTTTTATATTGATGTAAAATTTATTGCTTTAATATTCAATTTATTTGTTTAGCTATTTATTTCCACAAAAAGTAATAAATAAACACTTTTTTAGTATTTTTCTCTGAATTTAATAAATAAGACTCGAAGTTATAGTTTACAAATAATATATTTTTTTTTTAATTTTATAATATATAATTTTTTTTGGTCTTAAAATTGTATTGTGATGTCAAAAACACTATAAATAAAATTTTATTGCTTCAGAATTCTTCAAAAGCATATATTTTTTCTTGTTTTTATCATCCATCAAAATCAAAAAATACGGTTTTTTTTGAAATTTATTTTTCACCGCATTTTCATTTATTCTTATATAATATGTAAAAAAAAAAATAAACTAATTTTAATAGAAATTTTATAAAGTAAACTAACATATAAATAAAGTTTCTAAATTTTTATAGATAAATAAATAATTCCGGTGGTTTAGAATTTTATTTTTACACCTACATAAAATTGTTTAAATTAAATCATTAATTTTTTAATGAGATTTTATTTTTAATCATAAACAAAAAAAATGATTCTACTATAAATTCATAATAAAACTATCAAAATAATAATAAATAAATGTTTTTCTTAGACCTAATTAATGTCATGGCCTATTATATATATATATTTTTTGAATTAATTAAGTAGAGCACATAAAACTATGGTATTTTTAAAAATAAATAAAAATAAAATATTAATAAATGATAAATTGGGATTAAAAAAATACCGAAATTTGAAAATAAATGCTGATAAAATAAGCAAATGGGAAAGAATATTTGATGATAATATTGTGAATAATAAGAAACAGTTAGGATAATAAGTTAATAATTATATTATATTAAAAGTTATATAAGAAAAATTATATAAAAGGAAAAGTAAAAAAATGAAAAAAAATATAATTATTTTGTAGCAAAATAAAATATTTAATATATATATATGTTTATATCATTTTCTTTTTTATTTCTTTTTTTTTTTTTCAGGTTCTCCGTATTTAGAAACATAATCAGCTTTTTCCTTTTCGTATTTCTTTTTGGCTTCAGCATGTAATTATTCGTATTTAGCTTTAGTTTTTTAATCAACTTCTCTCCATTTTTCAGAAATAATTTTAGTTAATTCGGTAATTTTACTGTTGGGATTTTCTTTTTTTACTTGTTCATAAACGTCTTATTTGAATAAGAAGAATGAAGCTAAAGCTCTTTTAGGGGGAGGAGGAGGGGCCATTTAATTTTAATATTAATATATTATTTTCTTTTTTTTCTTTTTTTTTTTCTTTTTATATTTTTAATGTAAAATCAAAACAAAAGAAATTTCACATATAATAAATAATTTAAATTAATTCCCTTTATATTAAGCCCTTTTATTAATTATTTATATTATATGTGTATATATATAAATTAAATGCATCATTATTAATAATACAAGGCTTTCTATATATCATTTATTATCCTTTACTTTTTATTATCAATTAAATACTTTCTTTTGATTGGCTATCGTATTTCATAATTGAATTTATTTTTCCTTTTAATACTTCATTATTACTAAAAACATCATACCTAACTTCTTTTTATTAAACATATACACATTAAAAAATTTATCCAATTTTACTAAAAATACCTTCCCATTCTTTCAAATATTCTCGTCAAACAACTCTTTATTTTTCCATAATTAAAGCTTTTTTCTACTTATTTTTTATTTTTTGTTTTAGGTTTTTGTTTTTCTCACATTACCTATCTCACTTTTATCTTCTCTTTAATTAAATATTAATATTATCCCTTTTACATTTTCTCTTTCATTTCCCTTTTATTTTTTCCTTTGTATTCCTATATATTTTTACAAAAAAACAAATTGATAAGCAAATATTCGTAAAAACCATTTCTCTTTTTAAATCTAAAATAAAAATAAAATCATATTAAAACCATTAAAATCGTCCATTTTTTGTTGTAAACATCACATTTTTCAGTTTTTAATTAAATTTTTCTATAATTTTCACCTATCGAACCTTTTTAAATACCATTTTATTTCAAGCATTTTTATAGAATTTCAGTTAATGGTGTATATTAAAATAAAAATTATTAAAACATAATTAAAACAAAAATCTAAAAAATAATTGAAACAAATAAAAACTTTTAGGTCCCCTCTATCAACAAACTAGATCTATAAAATATTTTAAATTTAATATCTATAAAATTTATAAAATTCTATACAATAAAATATAAATTCTAATAAAGTCATTTTATTATTAAAATAAAACTTAGTAAACAATTTTTACTATATCTTAAAATATATATAATTTTTGTGTATATTAAATATTATTTTTCATATAAGATAAACATTTCAAAAGCACAGCATATACAAATTTAAAAAACTTTTAAAACATTATTTTTATTATTATTATATATTTATTTCCAGGCTAAATATATATATGTATATATATAAAATTATTTTATTATTTCTCTATCTTCCCCAGCCCAACACAAAATCACCTAAACTAATTTTTTTTTTTCTACAACTACATCATCTTCTTCATCTTCAACCTGTGCTTTTCCTCCCTCTTAGCAATCTAAACTTCAAAATAAGAATTCCAAAACTATTTATCTTCCAACACACACTCTTTCATAACCTCCACATCATACCCACACTAACTCAAAATACTGCACACATCTTCTTCATAAACCATATACCCATATATACCCCTCAAAAATCTCAGTCCTTCTTCAGCTTTTTTCACATTTTCAACACTGCTTGTCCACACTTTCATCACAGAAAGGTCTCTATATTATACCCCCGGCCTCGTCAGCAAAAAAGGCGGCAAATCTGCCTAGTATAATTTCCCAATTGGCACTTTAAAATGTAACTAATTATTCCATTGCTTCCTGTACACCTCTTCCTCCTCTTCTTTTTCTTAAAAATCTTTTTCATTTTTGTCGTTTATATTATCATTATCATTATTATTTGTATTTATATTTATATTATTATTATTTAAATTATTTGTATTATTTATATTTTCGGTATTGCTATTGTTTTCAATAATTATCTTTATCTCGCTGGGGTCTGCGTTTTCCTCGATGTCGTTTTTGGCCACTGTATTTGTCTTTTCATTCGAGATTTCCTTTAATTATGATGTCCAACCTTCTTATTTTTACTAATTTTGAGACTTAAAGTTAGCACTATTTTTATTTAATTTATTATTATTACTTCTACTAGAAATATTAATACTTTCATTACTATTTTCGTTATCTCTGCTATTTTAATATTCATTTGTTTCACTATTACCTACATATTCTTTACATAATAAAGAATTTTCTTGTGATTCTACTTCAATTTCTATAATATTTCTATCTTATTATGTTAAATTTGATTATGTATTATTCTTTGAAGTATCTTTACTTTCTGACTCTAAAAAAAGTAAAAAATAAATTAATATTTAGTAAATAATTATAAAAATATCTTATAGTTATAGTATAAGCATCATTATATCTCGAACGATTGTATTATAAAATTAAAAAATATTTTATGTTAAAAGTTTAAAAAAATAATTTTGGTTTCAAAATATTTAATTAAACTATTTAAAAAATAAATTATAAGGAAAATAATGAAATAGCCGAATCATAAAAATTATCACTTAAAAATTTTGAACAAAAATACAAAGATAGGTTTTATTGATTATTTTTATAAATTAATTAAATGAATCATTTATTTTAAATTATATTTTTAATTTTAATTTATATGTTTTATTTATTTATTTATTTACTTTTCCCTCCTATTTACTCCTATTTAAATTTAGCTTATTAATTTCCCGATTACTTTTATTTTTTACTCTAATTTCCATTATTTTTATTCATTTCAATTTAAACACTCTGTCCTTCCAAAGGTTCAGTATCAGATTCTATATCTTACCCAAAACTTAACAAATTATTTTATTTAATAATATAATCAATATTTAAAAACGTAACATATGCTTTTTTATTTTCATTATTTTTCTCAATTTCGTTCTTTTCTTAACATAAATCACTATTTGACTATTACATGTCCTCCTGTATATAATTTTATACTATACTATTATTTTTTTATCCATTTTTTTTTTACTAGATCATTTATTTTGGCTCACTTATCTCCCATTCCTTGGATTTAGATATCTTTTTTGTAACAATATTTTTATGAGCTTTAATAATATCACTAATACTATCAGTATCACTAGATGTTTATTATAACTTACTAGGCGTTGGTATATTTGACTTAGTTAATTTTTATTCGATCATTATAATATTTTCAATAATTTGTTGTTTTATGTTATAAGATTGCTTTTATGACTTATTTGACAATTTTAGTTAATTTTAACCTCTCTTTTGACAAGAAAAAATTTTCCTTTTGCAATTTTTTATTTTTTTAATTTTTTTATTTTTTATTTTAATTAATTAATTATACTTATAGAACATTTTCCAGTCCTATCTATAAGGTCAAATTAATAAGTATTTTTTAAAATTAAAAGTAAAATAAATATTGCATTACCAGGAACATATAACAGGATATAGTTTTTTTATTAGTACTTATTTTAAATTACAAATTCCAATCGCTAAATATAATTTAAATATAGAATTAAAATATATTTAAGAATTAAATAGGCTGCAAAACGTAGTAAAAATAGATAATAAAATTAAAAGAATGAAAATTTTTATAATATTTTTTATAAAAATTAGAGTATATTATATAATACACATATATTCCTTAAGAATTTAACATCCAAATATATAGATATATTTTCTAATTGCATATAATCTATTATTTATATTATGATTCATAATCCTGAAATATAAGATTTATTTATTAAAAATTCCAATATTTTAGATAAAATATTTAAGAAAATATATAATAATATTATTAAAAAATATATATATTTAAAAAAAATATTAATTTAATAATATTTTATTATATTTAAAATGTCGTTTTTTTAAATTTTAAAAAATTGAATATCCAAATTTGTGTATATATTATTATCATTGTAAACATTTTTTTTTTAAATTTTGTTTTTTTGTGCTAAACTTTCTCTCTTAATTAATCTAGAAAAACACAAAAATTTCCCCCTATATTTTAATTTAATTTTCGTATTTTTTAATTATCAATAAAATTAAAACTCAATTTTAATACCTGATTAAGATACATTATCATAAATTTAGAAAAAAAAACATTAAAATGAAAAATAAGTTCTAATTCTTAATACCTACAAATAATAGATGAATTTTATTATTATATTAATAATAAATACTTTTAATGAAAATTATTTATTTTCATTTATAAAAATAATATTGATAAGAATTATATAATTTATAATTGTGTATATATGCTAAAATTACTTTTTTTTTATTATAAATATACATACTTATAAATGTAGTAAATTATAATTTAAAATATTATTCGTAATACCAAAACTGATGAAATTATATATAATATTTTAAGAAGATCTATAACCACAAATATTTATATTTACTCTCGTTTCATTTATTTAAATAATCAGTAAAATTTTATAGAAAATAAAATAAAAAAGAATAACCTATATATTCATTTATTTACGTGAATAAATATTTGTAAATTATAATTATTTAAAATAAAAATATGATATTTATTTATTGTAATTTAATATTTTTATTATTTTTTATAATAAATAGTTAAAAATTAATAAAAGTAAATAGAAAAGCGTTGAACTTTTTAATATTATATTTTAATTAAAAATGTAAAATTATATTATAAAATATTAAAATTTATATAAATTTAGTTTTATAGTTTAAAAAATAATGATATTTGACTACTTAATTCTAAAATTATTCATTAAAAAGCTGGAGTTTTGCGAATATTAAAATAATATATAAAACTTTTTTTCCAGTGTAATTTTAAATTATTATTTATAAAAATAAAATTATCAAATTAATTTTATTGAAAACCTATTTTTAAAAATTTAAATTTTTTATAGAATTTATTTTATACTTCAAATAGGTTTTTTAAAAGCCAAATTGGTTAATTTATATTCTTTATTAATTTTAATAATATTTAATATTTTAAAAAATAAAACCTAACCTAAATTCAATTTACTTTAATTATAACTTTACATAAATTCATACAAATTTCACATTATTTTATTTTTTATATTATAAAATAATGCAAATAATTATACTATTTATAACGTAATAAAAAGTAAATAATCTTTATCCTTAAAGCACGGATTTATAAAATTATTCTATAATTTCGTAAAGATGAATAAATAAGTTTTTTAATAATTAAAATTTAAGCTAAGACGTATTCATTATTTAAATTTTTAAAAAATATAACTTATATATATATGTATATATAAAAGTAAGAGCAAAATCAAATAATTAAAATATAATACATAAATTGAAGAATATTCTTATGCTATTAACTCATTATTATTAAAAAATTATTTTTAGTTGAATTATTTATATATATAAAGGAATATATTAAAACCTTTTAAGTAAATGAAAAGAATAAAAATATTTAAACTAAATATTATCAATAAAATGACAAAAATACTACTATAAAGCAAAATTAAATAAGTATCAAATAAGTTAAGGTATTGTTATTAACCAATAAAAAAAGATTATTAAGGTTATATAAATTTATTTAAAATTGAACTATATTTTTACATATTATATTTTTAAAATTAAATAAATTTATGAATAATAATAAGTGATAATTTATTACATATAATTCATAAAAATATAATATTATAAACTGAAAAAATTATATATTTTATTTTAATTTTTAATTTTTCAGTTTTCATCATCATCTTCATCGTCATCGTCATCTAATTTAAGTTGTATATTATATCCATCGTCATCATCCTAATTATTTTATTAACTTTCATCTTAATTTTCATCCTCATCTCTCTCACCGTCATCATCTTATTATTTTTTCCCATTTTTTTTCTTCCTGCCCTATTTTTTCCCCTTTTTCTACCCAGGCTATTTCTCTCCCTTTTCTTTCTTTTTAGGCCCCTTTTTCCCCTTCTCCATATCATTAAACAATTATTTTTTCCCCTATTTTTTCTTATTAATAACGCTACTCATTTCCTACAACCTCTATTTCTCATTTACATTCATATCCTACTCATCAAAAAGCAATTCCAAAACCTCCTAAGGCCTTATAGTATCCGTCTTCAACTGTCCGCCTCCATAAACAGTCGTCTAAATATCTTATTTCTGTTAAGCCCTCCTAACAATTCTCTCTTCAATAGTCCCCTTAGTTATCATTCTGTACACAAAAACGTCTTTTGTCTGTCCAATTCTGTGCGCCCTGTCAGTGGCCTGTTAATCCATAGTTGGATTCCAATCATTATCGTAGAAAATAACTACATCTGCAGCCGTTAAAGTAATTCCGAGCCCTCCTGCTCTTGTACTCAGTAAAAAACAAAAAATCTTAGGATTTGTCTAAAATTCAGTTACCATGTCCTTCCTGTCAGAAATATTTGTGCTTCCGTCTAGTCTGAAAAATAAATACTGTCTTTTTGCCATAAAATCCTCTAAAATGTTCAACATTTTTGTCATTTAACAAAAAATTAAAACTCGGTGCCCTTCTCTTTTTAACTTGTATAAAAGTCCATCTAAATAATTCAATTTCGCAGAATCTGCAACTAAACTTGCGAAATCCACTATTTCCAATTTTTACATAGATTCCTAAGTATCGTGGGTCAAATATCCTTATTTAAAAGCAACATTATGGTCAATTAAAACCGAAGTTTATCCCCTTTTATAGTAATTTTTGGAATCGGATAATTAAACCTAAAATTTTTTGTAATTTTCACCGTATAAAATTTTATAACCTTCTTTGTTCTCCTTCGCTAAAAATTATTTCCTTTGACTCGATATAGAACTACAATTTAACTCTATAGGATTCGCTATAACTTCGGGAATATACTTAAAATATCTTTTGGGGTTAAATCCTAGCATTTACTAAAAATACTCATTTTATTAAAACTAAGAAAAAAACCCATTTGGTCTAAAAACCTCTTAATTTATATAAAATAAATGGCCATTTTTTTTCCTTTCAGGATTGAACTCGCTAAACTAAAATTCCTGCATTTTTTTAAAATAATGCATCAAAATAACCTGCAAATAAAGACAGTCACAATTCTTAACAAATTCCAAAAATTAAAGAGAAAAACCCATAAATCTGATAAAAGAGTACAAACAATTGCCTTTTGCGCTTAATAAGCCCTATTTAACTGCTTCTGCGCTCCACAAATCGAATTTTTTCTCGATTGTAATTTTTTTAAAATTGTTTGCGTTAACAATTTCGTTATAAACTAATTTAGGCATCTCAAAAGCTATAGGACTTTTTTAATCCGTAATTAAAGGCTTAATTTCGCCAAATTTCAAAGAAACATTTGTAGAATAATAGGGTTTTACAAATAAATAACTGGACCTGTTAGGCCTTCTTTCAAAAAGTTCGGGGTGGTTACAAACTTTTCTGAATTACATTACCAAATTCATCAAATTTTCAACTTTTTATCGGTTTTCTATCATCATGAAAAAATCAGTTATACTCAATTTCGCCTTAATAGTGTCGTAAAACCTTTTTTATCTTCTTGTCATTTCGCAAAATACCTAAATTTCGTGTTTTTTTCCTATTTCATGCTCCACGTCTTTTTTTACCCTTCTTAACATAAAAGGTTTCAAAATCATATGTAATCGCTGTAATTAATGCGTATTTAACTAAGTTTTGTCTTTTTAGGCAGCATCTTCGATATTTTTACTAAACCATTCCTAAAATTGTTCGTGTGAATTAAATAAATCTGGCATAATAAAATGTAAAAGCGCCCACAATTCGGCCATTGAATTTTATATAGGCGTTCCCGTCAACAACAATTTATTTCTAGCTTTTATTGTTAATAAAATTTACCACCTAATTGAATTAATATTTTTAATTGCTTAAGCTTCGTCCAGTATCATATATTACCATTTAATTCTGTGAAAAGCTTTTTCATCGGATACGATTAACTGATAAGATGTAATAACTACATGGAAAACTGAATTTTACTGGCCCAAATTTTTGGCTGAAAAAAATTTTCTTATTATTTTCCTTTATTTTTAGGAGCCCCAATAAGGCAGTACTTTTAGTTAGGGTAAAAATTTTCTTAACTCTTGCTGCCAATTGTAAAGAGTAGAAGCAGGAGCAATAATTAAGAATGGACCCCAAATATTTCTTTCGGAACAAATTGTTCCTAAAAGTGCAATCGCTTAAATAGTTTTTCCCAAACCCATTTCATCTGCCAAAATTCCGTTAATTCCCTAATAAATTATAAAATAAATATAGTGTTAAATTTTTAATATTAAAAATTTATAAAATATACTAAAAATAAATTATTTTACCTAGGTAAACAAGTTATCTAGCCACCTAAGACCTTTCAACTAATACTATTTCAAAGTCCCCTTCAACAAATGAGATTACTAAATCAACTTATCGTAATTCTGTTCATCAACCTAGGTAAAATCCAGTTAATTTGTATTTTTCAAATCATCAGCAGTAATCGCCAACTCCGACCCCTCATTTTTCCTGCTGTGCTCCAAATCATAATCCTACATTTTCTGTTAATTCTACGAAATAATCCCGGCAACTTCATTAGCAGCTTTATCTTCATCAATTTAAATTTTCACTTTTTTTCCCTTAATAATAACTTCTTTCTCGCCGCCCTCCAGCGCCTCCTCCCTTCCCTCTCCGACCCCAGTAGCCTCCTAAATTTCCTGCTAAGTAGAACTAGGTTTATTCATGTCCACTCCAATTTTTTTAGCCATAATAAAAGAAAACATCCCGGCTTATCTCATCAAGTACTCCAAAGACCTTTTCTTCTTAATCGCTTCCTACTCTTCTTCTTCCTTTTTTTTCAACTCCAATTCCAATTTTTCCTGCCTCTTTTTCAACTCCTAAAGCTCTTTTTCCTTCCGCCTCCAGTAAATTGTCATCTCCTTGTAAAGTCTTTTTGCCCGAAATTAGTGCTCTTTCTGGATTTTCTAAGACTTTAAGTACTTTTTTCGTACCTCTTTTTAACAGTAATTCGCAAATTTCTTGCAATTTTACTCCACGTCCTGCCGAGATTTTGTCGCGAAACGGCTAATTTTAAAAAAATCTTTCATCACCAATTTCCACTATTTCGCCACCTACATAGAAATAAACTGCGCGTATTATTCCGCATCCATGCTTTTTAATTTAGAATTTACGCTGTTTTCTCCGTCCAACTGCGCCAGCGTCAAGTGCTAAATGTCCGAATAATTGTCGAAAAATTATTATTTATCTTGCTAAAATTTTATCTTCAAAGGCGAAGAAATCGGCTCCACTCTAATTGCGTCAAATTCCTCAATTCTCAAATTTTTCGCCTGAGGCCTCGCAAATCGCTCCTAAAACTTCTTACTCATTTACTAAGAAGCTTAAAATTCTATCAATTAAAAAAATTTTTCCGCATTTTTGGAATTTATTATGTTGTGCTGTTAAGGAATTATCGTTTTTTCAGCTTCTGCGAAATTTCCCCCCATTTTGGGAATTTTGTCAATCTAAACTTTATACTAACTCAATTTCCTAAAATCAGAAGACTTTAACCCGTAATTTTTAGAACTCTTATTAAAATAACAAAAATTATTTAACTTGTGCTTTTTCATTATTTTGCTTTCCAAAGGGTCCTGGAAATTTGGACCCTGCAAAATAGAACAAATTTGTAATAAAGCTTTCTCAATTTATTTCTTGTTGCTCGAATTACTGTTGTATTTTTGACTGTTCATTATATTCAAAAATTTCTCATTATTATTATTTTAACTTTATTTTTTTTATTATTATTCTTGATTTTAAACGTAACTTTGCATTTTCTACCTCCTAATCATCTGTAAATACTGCAATTTCGACATTTTGTACTCTAAATGCTCGATTTTTTTATTTCCGTATTTTTTTTTTATTTTCTCATACTCTTTTTTAATTATATTAAAAGCTTTTTAAATATTTTCCCTGTCGAAATTCAATTTTTTCCACAAATCATCGTTTTCTTCTTCTTTTTTATGTCCATTGATTCCATTTTACTCGTTTTAAAATAAATCGAAAACACTCCTTTTTTTATTAAATTTTTTCTCGCTATTTTCCATTTCTAACTGTTCGCTAAATTATTACTGGTTTGCATTTGAATTTTCATTTTAATTTTCGGAATTTTCTGATTTTTCATTTTTACTTGATTCCTCATCGCTCGTAATAATTTCCTCGAAAGCTTATTCAAGTTCATTTTTCCACTCTTGAATTTTTTTCTTATTATTTTCATATTTTTGCTTGCTTTTCTGTCCATTTAATTTTAAATTTTCAAAAACATTTTTACTGTAATCCATATTCATTAACCCTATGTTATTAACATTCTGCATTTTAATTAAAGTTTTCGCTTCTTTTTAAATATTTTTTTTCGATAAATGAATATTTTTTTTTATTAACTATTTTTATAAAATGATTTTAATTCGATGTTTATGTTTATTTTTTATTTTGATTTATTTCTCTCCTTTTTATAGGGTATCCTTAATAAAAATAAATTAATTTATTACTAAAATTTTAATCAATTTAATTAAATTATAATAATTAAATATTTGTAGCAAAAAAAGAAAATAAGAAAAGAGAGTTAAAATACCACCATTTTTATAATTTAGGTCAAAAAAAATTAAATCAGGCTAATAAAAATAAAAATAGAAAACCATTATTTTTTAATAAAATTAAAATTGTTATCTTATAAATTAAAATACGAATAAAATATAAAAATTATGCTTATTTAATTTTACAAAATTTAGAAAACTATCCTAGTATAATTTATATTTGTTATATAATTCTAAGACCTAATTTTAACTATATAGATCTTTAATTTAAAAATGTTATATAATAATTTTATCAATTATTTTTTTGACATAATAAAATTGTTATTATTATTGTTTATAAAACTATCTTATGTTTCAACAGTTAATTTTAAAATTTTATAAATATTTAAAAAATATTTTAAAAATTATTTAAATTTTAATACAAAGATACATTTTAAATTCTTATTTACGTGATTTTGCATTTTATTTTTAATTCTCATTAAAATACTAATAAAATTTCAAAGAATAATTATTCACATTCTAATAATAAAAATAAAAATAATTTTAATAATATTAATTTTCTTCTCACATTTCCCTACAAAAACAATAAAAAAAAAACCACAAAGCATTTATTCTAACAAATCCCACCCAAAAACAATCAAAATTCTCAAAAAAAAAACTAAAAAATCAAAAAATAACAAACAAAAAAGCAAAAATAAAACAAAAATAACAAAAAAAAAGAGCAAAAAATATCTAAAAACCTAAAAAACCCCTCATGTCCCCCTAAAACAACCTCCTCCTCCTCCTCTGCCTCTTCCTACTCCTGCCAAACCTCTCCCAACAACAATAAAAAACCTTCCAAATAAAAGGCTCCGACCTGCAACTCGACTTCTCAACAGCCAAAAAAATGACAAAACTCGAACTCAAATTCAAACTCACAGAAGCCCTAACAAAAACCGACTTCCTCGAAATTGCCTTTCCTTTTTCTCTTCACTATCTTTCCACAGCCAGTCCTTATACAGACTCCGCTCAAGGCCTCCAAATTCCCCTCAATTTAAAAGCGAATTGGTTTTTTATTGACGAAAATACTGGAAAATATTTGGATGCTAGTTAAAATAATTGGTGTAGATTGTTTGTTAACGATTTGAGTAGCAGTGTCTATTATTTGTAGTTTTTAAACGACTAGTTGGAAGTCATCCCCGTAAAAAAATTAATTAGAAAAAATTTATATATTTAATTTTTTACTTAATTTTTATTATTTGGTTTCTACTTACTTTTATAAAATTAATATAAAAATAAAATATATATTATTTAAATTAGATTGACTCTGTTTGGTACTCTATTTATTTCACGATAAATGATATAAGAGCTCAGGATTTGTAGTACGATTCCGAAGTTTTAATTATTTAAATGAGGTCAGTTAGTTCACCTGACCCGGATTATTCTATAATTTATTAAGAAAATCAAGTTTTATCCTATTTTTATTTATATAACGATCCATCTAGTAATATGGATTTCAGTGTCGCCTACTAAAATTAAGCAAATTAAGGAAATATAAATTCATAAAATATAGTTTATTTTGACGCTTATTTCTCATCGTTAGACGAAAGTTATTTCGATGACTATGTTAGGATTTATATTAAAATTTTAGATACCAACTTCCAATTTGTGGTAACAAATAAATATAGGAATAAAATAAAATTTTTGTTTAAAATAAAATAGATACCTATAAGTGTTTCTAATATTAATCTTAAATATAATTATATAATTATCATTATTTAATCATAAAAATTTTTTATGTATAATTTAAATATATAAAATTAAAATTTATTTATATAGGATGGTAGTAGTTGTTATTCAAGTACAAAGTATACCTACCCCACAATTAATAGCTATACGTCGTCATAATATACGTGTTCCATTTTAGAAAAAGATACATCTACTTTATAAATTTTAATAGAAAAAAACGCATTTTTAACATAAAAAGCAGTAAGAATAGCTGGAAAAGTGCAAAACCCTAAAAAAATCATATCAGGCGCAGATGTAGAAATAAGACTTTTGAAGCAAATATCTCCATAAATTTTAGCCTTATAAACTGTTTAAAATGCATTGTATACCACAGCTTTAAAACTTTCCTATCACGAACTCTTTTTCGCCTGGGGAGTAAAAATTTAATAAATATAAAAAAATATAAATATATGAAAAATCGAAATTCTTATTAAAAAATTTATAAAATTATCAATCTACATTTATAATATAAAAAAAGATAAATAATGAAAATAAAAAATATTTATATTATATAATTTGAACCCAAATGAAATAAATTAAATAATAAGCCTAAAAAGAATTATTTCCTAAATTAGAGCCCTAAAAAAAAAATAATATATAAAAATTACCAAAATATAAACCTAAAATAAGATAAATTCAAAATTATATATTATAATATAAGATAAGATAATTTGTTATAAAATAAAATAACATAAAGAAAACTCAAAATAACATTAAAAAAGCCAAAATAATATAAAATAACATAAAACTAACCCAAATTAACACAAAACACGCCCAAAATAATATAAAACAATATAATATAAAATAAATTAATATAAAACATAAAATAAACTAATATAAAATATAAAATAAACTAAAAATAATATATAAAAACTCCTAAAAATAATAATTTTTTTCCCCAAAGCTCCGAGAAGACCCAAACCTGCCAGTCCACCTAAAAATAGTCCGTCAAGACTCCAAAAACTCGGCCTACCAGCCCTATAACTCGCTAAAATCGCTCTTTAAACTGCAAGAGTTCTCTCCGCCGAACGTAGAACTAAAAGTCAACTTAAAAATCAACGTCGACTCCGACGCGCAACTGCTGCCCGGCCACGTAACGCACAACTTGCCCGCTGCCCCGGGAAAGGCCGTCGTTTGCTCCGAAATCAATAAGTATTCTGTCCAAAAAAGGGAAATTTCTTGCAAGGGCGTCGGCTAAATGGAGCCAGATTATCCTTATTTTATCGCCTTTAAAATGACTTTTCCTTACGATGTTTTGGTAATTAAAAATTAAGAATTTTTATAATGAGTTTCTTTATCTTTAAATTTTAAATTTTAATTTTTATCTTTTATCTTTATCTTTAAATTTAAATTTTTTATCTTTTCCTTTTGAAATTTACTTTTTAATAGTTTTATGTTTAAATTTTACTTTTATAATAGTTTATGTTAAAATTTTTAATTTTATTTCTTTTATCTATTTAAAATTTAAATTTTATTTCTTTTATCTTTTTAAAATTTGAATTTTATTTCTTTTATCTTTAAATTTTTTTTTTTTTTCTTTTTATCTTTAAATTTAATTTTTTGTCATTTATCTTTTTAAAATTTTCTTTTTTTTATCTTTGATGTTTAAATTTTATTATTTATCTTTAAATTTTATATTATTTACTTTTTCCTATTTTTTTTCTTGTATTTTTATAATCTGTATAGCTAAATATTTATATTTTATCTTTCAATTAGTATGAATCAATTTCGACAGAAAGTTTGGGAGCTATTACAATTTCCACTGGACTCGGATTAAACAGTGAAGATTCATTGTATGTTTTTGGCAGATAAAGTGATTTTTTGTAACACTTGTAATCTTTGGACGATACATTTTTAATAAGAGAAGATTCAGTCGATTTTGTAAATTATTTAAAAAAATTCAGCCAAATTTAAATTTTAGCTAGAGCCCAAGACTTTCAAGATTACGAAAATGAAATAATTATGTGCAAAAGGGTAAATTAATTAACTTTATTAATTATATTTATTTACAAATTATTTTAACTTTAAAAAGAATTAAAATTCTAATTCTTAAATTTTAAATTAAATTAATAGCCACACGATTACACGAACACTAACGACAACAATTCATAAAAAAAATAATATTTCGATGATCTATTTATGCCAGCAGATGTAAACGACTTTTTAGAGTATGTTGTATAATTTTAGAAAGGATTTTACATATTTTAACGAGATATACAAGATCATATGGATTACATAAAAGATTATGACGATGAATATTTAATAAAATTAAGTATTCCTACTAACATGGACGAAATAGAAACTATAAATGGAAAAAATTTCTAACCTAATTTTAACAGTTATCAACCTACAATTATTTCAAGTGTTCCTGTATATGAGGAATTTTCAGACCCATTTGACTCTGCTACTCCTTCACAATAATTAGGGCTATAGGTAAAAAATATAATTAAATTAAATAAATTAAAAAAATAAATAAAATTAACTAAAGCAAAATGATCTATTAATTAATAAATTATAGTTTATTTTATATAATTTTTTTTTAGAAACTCAATGATATATCATAAAGACTGGTTTTCGCTTTAAATTATGGATACACAGATTTAACTAAAAGTGGCACCTTAATTTCAAACACAGATTTCCAAGATTTTTTCTAAGTAGGAATAAATATAATGACAAATTATAAGATAAAACCTGTCGATGAAAACTATTCAGACGTATTATAAACTATTTTATCGCAACATAGATCTATTGATGTAAATAAATAATTATGTATATAAATATATTTATATTATTTAAAATTATTATATAAATTTAAATATATATAAATATAAACAAAGACTGAAATAACACATGTTAGCTAAGATGAAGAATATAATAAATACACTAATATTTGTTTAACAGTAAAAAATTCAGACGCTTTATTTGGTCTTTTCCCAAATTCTCTGAATTAAACTTATAATTATTTCGGCGTATAAGCTTTCAGAATAACAGAATTTAGTTCATAATTTGTTAACGAAAATATTTATGATTTTTACATTTAAATGGAAGATGGAATCCAAGGTGGTGATACAAATGAAAACATAATTTCTTATGCATTAATAAATGCTTATACCATAGATTTAGACGCTTTTTCAAACATACACGTTTCTATCGCAAATTACTGGAACTAAGAAACAGAAGCAATTAATGGAAAATACATACCTATGTTGCTAAAAATAACCGGATAATTATCAGAAGATCCAGCTTAAATTCAAAAAATTAATATTTTTTTCGATAATTTCGATCTCTTTTATTCCAATAAATTCGGAAATGAAATTTACTGCGCCTCTGATATAAATAATCAAGTTAAACAATAAAAATGTATGGGATACTCAGATAACGCCTAGTAAGAAACAGTCCAATTATAATCATTTTTAAACTGGAATTACATTACATTTGAGCTGACAGATCCTACGAAAAAATTTTCTGTTATTTTTCCTATAAAAGCCTTTCCTTCGGATTTGACAACTAATACTATAAATATTTAAATTGCCACAACTCGTTCAGATACATTAAATGATGATAATTTCGGAAGAATAAACTAAGCTGGAAAAAAATTCATTTTTGATACACTATCTAAAAGTTCTTTCATACCATCTCCAACTAATCCGACTATACTATTAAATGAAAAGGTAAATATAAAAAAAAAAAAAAATTGTTTTAATTAAAAAATTCTAAATAAATTATAGTTAAATATTTTTGTTAAATTTAATTAAGATTTAAAATTTAATAATAAATTTTTCTATTTAATATTTTTAATTGTTGATAAATTTAGTTATAAAAGTTTATTTTATTAATTTTCTCATAAACTTTCAAATATATATTTTTTTTTTTTATGATGTTTAATATATCTAATTTATATATTATATATATTTTTTTAAAATTACATTTTTATTTTATAACTACAATTATATTTTTATATTATTATTAAAATGATATCTTTATTTTATTTATAAAATTATAATTTTATTTTATTCTAAAAATTAAAATTTCTATTTATTTATTAAAATTAAGGGTATAGACACAAATTCTCTAAATATTGGTCTAGATGTATCTACTTTAACTGGAGGTACTTCTTATATAGGTGAAATTATTTCAACTGCAAGTACGCCATCAGAACTTAATATTAATTACCTGTATCCAACTACAATCAGTGATTAAGAAATATAATAAAATGATTATTTAGATTCTAATTATCTAACTGGTGCAGGGTTAACTTATGTTTTGGACTATGAATTTTACTCATCAGATGGAACTACAGTTACAGCTGAATTATATTCTACCACTATTTTGTGTAATAATTATTTTAATAAAAATAAGATAAAAAATAAAATAATATAAAAAATAATTTTATTATTTTTAACACTACATTAAAATAATTCGCCTTTTTTTTCTCTTAATTTCTATAAAATTATCTCCTAAAATGAAATTTTTTATCAGCAATAGAAGCAGATAACCCCTGTTTATTTTTCCATTACATATACGACTCTTATGAAGTAGATATTTTAAACTATGTTATTGAAAAAAGATACGGTGTATTTTGCCCTAATGATTAATAAACATTACCAACTTATTCTACTCCTTTAAAAATAACTAATATAAAAATGCCTACTGACTCGGGCCTAAGATTAAATGGCTATTTAGGTTATTCTTAAAATGATGGAAATTTATATTATCTATTTAGATAAAGTAACGATATGGTTGATACTCTTTAAATAACAGATATTTCAACTTATGATATGAAACCAGGAGTTTTCTTCACAATATTTGGTAATAAATTAAAAATTACAATAATAAAAATTATTATATCTTTTGTATCAATAGTATTTATTTATACAATTTAATTTAATTTTAATTAAATTTAGCTCCATATTTTACTTATTTATTTTATATTTTAAATAAAAATTAGTTCTTAAATTTGAAATCCCGTTTGATATATAAGACTCTTTATACATTAATATATCTCCCTAAACTTCTTTTCCCTTCACAAATTCGGTGGATATAAATGAATGTAAATTATTTAAATACAGTACTTTAACTTGGACTGATCCTAGTTATGAAGTCGAAAATGACAGTTTATATCACTCTTGCACAGTAAATTTCGACTCAACTACTACTTATATTTAATACTCTATAGAATATTTAAGAGGTAAAAAATAGATTAAGTTTTTAAAAATATTTATACAAACTTTTAAATTATTATATATCTTTTTATATTTAAATTCTATTTATATTTATTTTCTAAAGAAAAATGATTTTTAAAACAAATAAAATAAAATAAAATAAAATAGATATAGATATTATTTTTTTTATTTAAAGGTAAATATTAAGCCGGATAAGTTTTAGAGCTTTATCACTACGGTGTACATACTCCTACATCAGTAACATCTTCCAATTTAGATGTTAAATTTGGAAAATATGGTACTTTTAACCCATAAGATTATTCTTTCACAGCTAGTACAGTGCCTTTATAATAAGATTCGGCTTCTCTTACTTCTTAATTAATAATTTCCAATTATTTATAAGATAATTTATATAAAGGGTCTAAAACCTCTATATAATTCTAACTTGAACTTGTATCTAGACTTTTTTGGAAAGGAGAAGTACAATTTAACAATTTAACAATTTTTAATAAAAAAATTTTAAAATTAATATATTTTTATTTTTTTTCTGAATTTTAGAACATTTACTTAGATTTGGGAGATTTTCAAAGTAGTAACGGTGATATAAAAGATCAGTTATTTTGTTATATTTTAGAATAAGATGGAACTTTAAGTCATAACTACGGAACTCTTAATATTTAATCTCTTTAAGATATTTATATATAAGCTAAAACTTACATATTTACAAATTCGTTAATTTTAATTTTCAAATGCGATTTTATTAAAACTCCTTAAACAAATACAGACCCGATAGAAGTAAATGTAAGACCAACAAAAACTGGAATTTCCTCAGTTTTTGCATCAAATACATAATTAACTTTACCCACTTTTTAAGACATAGCTGTAGCCTATAGTAATTAAAATTATGTTGAAAAATAATTTGTTTTCCCCAGCTCTAATTTTGACTTATATTTCTATTTTACCCCTGGTTTTAATTTAAATTCAGAATCATATATAATAATTATTTTCCCTATTTATTATTTACCCGAACTTTCGAGAAATTAAGTCATTGAATGCTATTTATTAAGTAACGAAAATTCTGGAGAAAGAATAGACCTTGAATGTTCAATTATTGACAACAGGTAAATTATTAATTCTATAAAAATATTGAAAATTTATTAATTAATTAATTAATTAAATAAGAATATCGATTTATAAACAATTTTAAAAATAAAACGAAAATTTAATTAAATTTAAATTTAAATTTTTTATATTATTATAAAAAAAGATCCGTACAACTCAAGTATTTTTTAGAAGATTTACCAGCAGCAAAATAATTTGTTTTCATAATTTCAGGAATAACATAGCCTATAATTTAAGACATGTAGTATGATTTCTATTATCTTGTTTACGATTCTTAATTGCAAAATTTTTATCAAATGGATTATATAAGTGATTTAATAGACGACAGGGCCTAATAAATTGCTCTTTATAGTTTGGAATTAAACTCATTTAATTCTTCATCTACTTATTTAATGGATGATGGGGTAAATATGGACTGGTATTTTACAATTCCAGAAAATTCATATGATATAAATATAGGCCAAAAATTAATCCTAAATTTCCCGCAATTTTTCTAATATTATTTACGATAATAAGAATCACAAATTTGCAAGGTGTATGACACAGAGGTAATAAATAATATAATATCATATATATTTTAATTATATTTAAATAAAATATAATTTTTTATAAAAATAATTGTATATTTATTAAACTTATAACATTTATTTTTTATCTATTATTAAAAATAGAATGGAATCGTAAATTATGCAGGTACTTGTAAAGTAAAGGCGCTAAAACTTATAATTACGATAAAAGAAGCCCTAGAAATGGGAAAAAAATATAGAATAAGACTAAATGATATGAGAAATAACGATGAAACTAATGTTTAATTAAGTTTATGGTATTTAGAAGTTTCAGATGAAGATAGTTAAACTATAATTTAAAAAAGTTTCCCTTAAACTTCAAATTAACTTATTTCTCATTATACACAAAGTTAATCAAGTAAAGTTTTGCAACTTTAAGATGAAAATGGTAACCAAATAACTCAATTGAATCTTATTAAAGGTATATTTTCGGATTGGATATACTTAATTAAAGATCCATCAGAAGTTTCTTTTGGCCAATCTTTTAATTTGAAATGTAAATAAAATTTAAATAAAAATAAAATATTTAAATTATATTTAATTATTAAAAACGTA
This sequence comes from Pseudocohnilembus persalinus, assembly GCA_001447515.1. Classification (NCBI taxonomy): domain Eukaryota; phylum Ciliophora; class Oligohymenophorea; order Philasterida; family Pseudocohnilembidae; genus Pseudocohnilembus; species Pseudocohnilembus persalinus. The sequence continues at coordinate 286,054 of LDAU01000057.1, forward strand.
ATATATTTAATTATTATTATTTTTTTAATTAAAAAAGCATACAACAGTGACATAAATACATATCCCAGTGATCTTCAGGTTGAAGTTGGAACTGATCATTTTAAATTTAGAATAAGTTCATTATCAGCCCTTGGAGACTACTCATTTTTATTAAAAAAAACAGGAGGTGGTGACTACTACTCAAATCTTCAGTCAATAACTTTATACTTCGACGATAATAACCGATAAAATTTTGAATTTTATTAATAAAATTTTTATGTAGACCTAAATGCCTCCTCATTTTCCATTCTTTTACATTTAAAATCAAATCCCCCCAGTTCTCCTTTAACCATTAAATTTACAAACTCGGCTCTCACAAGCAACTACGGCCTAGTTTTCAAAAATTAAAAAGACACAATTACTTTAAGCGTTCAAAAACCCTATGACTATTTATATTTTGAAGTAGATTAAAGTGTTATTTTTTAGGCAAGTTCTTCGATACCTCTTACAATGACAATGACAGGTTTAAACGTAGACAGTTATATTCCCTATTCTGTCCCTTAAATATACATAATACCTTAAGATTAATCTTCAATGTCAAATTCTGCCCCAATTATTACTTAAAATAGTTTAGCTACTGATAAAACCTATAATAATGCAGAATTCGATATAACATGTTAAAAAAATGGGAGATTTTATTATTCATTAACCATTTTATTTTAAGATGATACTAGTTAATGTAAAAGAACATAGAAATAAATCTTGCAAAAACATGAAGATGATTCTACAATTTTTGAATCTGACAGCGATTTGTATCCCTGTGAAGATATTTATGGCTTCGAAAATGTTATTTCCAGTAAAAATTTTTTCGTTCAACATTTATTTATTTTAAATTATTTTAAAAAGATTTTAATTTTTTTAAATTAAATTTATATTGTTTTAAGGTACGCCAATCACAATTTATTTGGAAGATTTGAAATCAAAAAAAAATTATAGATTGACTGGATTTTGCCAAGATCCAGAAGAAAAAAATTCTGATACAACAGAAGTTACTTTTTAAACTGCTTTCAATAATGGTTATCATGCTAAATTGATTTTTGATTTTTATGCTCAGGAACCTACAGTAACTTAAATAGAATCACTTTGCTGTTTATTAGCAATCAATTTCCAAACCGCAATTCAATCGTAAATAAAAAATTTAATTCTATCACAATCTACAAATTAAAAATTTATATATTAAAAAAACTAAATACTATAAAATCTATACATTTATTTGCTTATTTAAAAATAAATAATTAAATGTATACATATTTTTTATTATAGTATATCTACCTTGGATGGAATAACTTGCGATCAGTAATTTTCAGATACTGGTTACGATTATTCTTAAGATCAGTTTGCTGTATCGTTAGGATTAGGCGAAATAAATGGTCTAGACTGCTCAGAACAATTAATTTATTTAGAAGACACAGAAAATGTAGTAAGTTACACAAAAACTATATATTTGGGAAGAGATGAATATATTGGAGATAATCAAATTTATTTAGATGTAGAAACTTAGAGTAACTGCAAATATTTCAAAGATTATCTTCAAGTAATAAATAACATATAAATATTTTTGTAAATTTTATTCAATCTTTTTTATTTATAATTTATAATTTCATTCCTCTAATATAAGGACAATATTTCCACCATTCCTCTTTTATTAAACGTACACCCCGCTGAAGTTATATATGATTCGGCTCCTAATTTAATTAATACAGACGAAATAATTCTTTACACTAGTTATACTTGGGCTCACCTAAACAACATTTAGATTTCTGAGTAATAAATAAATATATATAATAATTTAAACTAAAATTAGTAAATAAATAATAATTTAAACAAATATTAATAAATAAATAATAACTTAAACTAAAATTAACAAATAAACATATATATAAATTTAAATATATTAATGATCATTTTTTTTAAAAATATATTTTTAGAAACGGAATAATTTATATTATACTGGTAAACGGAAATTCAGACACACCAACTGTAACTTAATTAAGAAACTTAGTAGATTCTAACAGTAATGACCCTTTATAATCTGAATAATACTTATATAACAAAGAAGAAGTTTTATAATACAATGTTACTTTTTCCGATTTAAAAGCGTCCGCAAATTATGATATTTATTTTGTTATAAGTAATGAATTGCCCTTTGATTTTGCCACATTTACAGATATTTATAAATATAGCTTTAGTACAAGATTTTTCAGTCAAATTTATGCTAATATGTAGATTTTCAGTTGCACTGTTCTATTAACAGCTATTTTTATCTTAAATTTATGATTAAAATAATTTAAAGAGAAAGCTTAAAATACTTAAATTATTTTATATCAGTTTTATATAATTAATAAAATTAACTAAATGTATAATAATATCTTTATTTTAAATAATTTGTGAAAAATTATACTATAACAATATTGTTTTTAATTTTATTATTTGAATTATTTATTTTATGTTCTAGTATTAATAATTAATATTATAATTTTTTGCAAAAATAAAAATAAAAAATTACTTAAAAATGGAAAATCAAAACATAAATGATCAAAATAATTACTTTTTTGAACCAGATGACTTTATTCAAAATACAAAAAAGTAAACTATTAATTTTTTAATTTCTTATAATTTAATTTTAATTTTTATAATTAATTTATTATCAATTAATATGGATTTTAAACTTCCTAATATTTAATTATTTTTTCATTAAATTAAGAATATTATTATTTATAGATAAACTTGTTATATAGTAAAGGAATTTATAGGAGAAGGGGCGTTTAGTCAAGTTTATATGGCCGAATTAATTTAAAATTAATAGAATAATTAATTTGAAAATGAAAGTTAAATAGATCTCGCAATTACATCAGAAAATTTAAAAAATAAAGACGAAAACCAAAACTTTTATGCACTTAAAATAATAGATAAAAAAAAACCCTAGTATAAACACAGAGCCCAAAAAGAGATAGAAATTTTAAATAAATTAAATAATGCTAACAAAGATTAAAACGATTCTCCATATAATATAGTTAAAATTTTTGACCATTTTGAATTTGAAAATTATTTAATAATAGTTTAAGAACTAATGGAAACTTCTTTAAGTGATTTATTAATTTGCCTATAATTTCAAGGCTTTAATTTTTTTTAAATCGCAAAATGGACGAAATAACTACTAAAAGCAATATAATTTCTATAAAACCAAAATATTATACATGCAGATATTAAACCTTCTAATATTCTATTTAAAAAGTAAATAAAATAAATTTCAAATATAATTTTTATAAATTTTTAAACAAAAAAAATGCGATTTTTTTTTTATTGTGTTTTAATTTATAAATGTTAAAATATTTATCATATTTTTTTGAAATTTTTATCAGTGATAATGCTTATTTATCGGATTTTGGGAGTGCTTTTTATATAAGTTAGTAGGAAAACATATACCCCTATTTTTAATCTAGATTTTATAGAGCTCCTGAAGTGATATTAGAAATAAATCAGTTTAAATAAATAGATTTATGGAGTTTAGCTTGTGTTACAGCAGAAATGTATTTAGGATTTCCTCTATTTCATGGGAAAAACACACACGATTAAATTATAAAGATAGTTACCATACTAAAGTAAATATATTATTATAAAAAATGATGTTCATTTATACTAATTATTAATATTCTTTTTATAAAAAAGAGATTAAAATTTAGAAATACTAAAAAAAGGAAAATAATTCAATAATTATTTTGAAATTAGTAATAATTCTTAAATAAATGTTAAAATTAATCCGATAGTTAACGAAAATGAGTCAATTTTATCTTTTCTTGATGATAAAACTTAAAATTAAAATAATCAAAAACAAAAATTACTTTCAATTCCTTAAATTTAAAGTATAAAAGATTTATATACATATTTACCCAGTTCTCCTCTTAGACTACCCTTTGAAAGTAAAACATAATTTATCTATTTAAAGAAATAATTTAAAATATGAAATAATTATAAATTAATAAATATTTTTTACCGAATTAGTTGAAATTTTGGAAAATGAGTATATATACTTTATAGAATATTTAACTAAATGCCTTTAAATTGATTTAAATTTAAGATGCACCGTATGGTAAGCATTGGAGGACCCCTTTATAAATTATTTTAATAATGTTGATAAAATTACTTATGAAACTAAATAAACGAATGATTAAATTGAAAACTGATTAAAAAAAATTATGGGAAATAATTACTCAAAATAATTTAATTTAGAATTTTATAAAACTATTTATATACTATACTATTTTTTAATATGTTTCAATAAATAAATTATAAACAAAAAAATTATAATTACTATTAATTTAAAAAAATAAAAACAATAGATATTAATAAAATGGAAAATAGCAATAATTCCTAATAAAATAGTTCATAATTAAATAACCAATCTGGTCAAAGTAAAAAATATATCATAAAAATTAATATATATAAAATTTATAGATATTATATGCATAAATAAAAAATAAAAACCATTTTTAAATAAATAAAATCAATAAAAATGAAATATATTTTATAAACCTAATTAATAATTTTAAATAAAATATGATTTAAATTTTTAAAAATTTTTAAAATAAAATAGATAATAAATATCCTTAAAATTAATAAAATATAGATTAAAATAATAATAATAATCAATCTAATGAAGGTGAAAATAGAAACTTATTATTTTAATCAATGCCATTAAGAGACTATTATGATGGAACAGTTACTAATTTATTATTAGAAGGTTTAAGAGAATTAGGCAGATAAAGGTAAAAAAAATCAAAAATATTAGTTATATATTTAATATGATTTAATAAAACAAAATTTTTTAGTTTTTAAATTTATATAAAAATAATTTAATTTGTGTAGTTACTTAAAAATTTACATTAAAATATTTAATTTATTTATTGATTTTTAAAAAGACCAGAAAACCCAATTCAATTTCTAGGAAAATTTTTGTTAGATCATGATCCTGAAAAATGATTTATATAGATATATAATAATAATTTATATTTGTGTAATATTTCTCGTTAATTTTATAAATATATATTAGAATATAGTAAATTAATAATTAGACTAACATAACTTTTCTAATACATTGTTTTTAATATTTAAATCTTTTTATAAGACTACTAAATAAATTAGGTAATTGAATAATAATAATATTAAAAATGATGTTATTAAATATTTAAACTTAATACAGAAATCATTAACCTGAAAAATTAGACTCTTCCTCAAAATCTTTATTATTATCACTATTTGAAAATGTTCCTAATTATTTTTATTGTTATCCTTTTTCTCTTTCTGCTTATAATCTTTTTAAAGGAGCCTTAACAAAAAATATTAACAGTAATCCTACCAAAAATAATGCAGTTATAATTGCAATAATCAAAATAACATCTCCTCTAGAACCATTTTCTAAAATTGATGTATATGCTAACCCAGTGGTCCCAGCATAAATCTAATAAAAATTAAAATTCATTTATTATCATACAAAAATTCTCATTATAATTTTTTATATTAAAATTTTTTTTTATTTTTTCTTTTAATATTAACATGATTATATAAATAATATTTTATTTTTTACATGTGCTATAGCCCATAAAAATCCAGTTACTGTAGGTTCTCCAATAGGATAAGATGTTTCACAACACCATTCTGTCATAGATGGAATCAAAGGAATAACTTTTTAAAATTAAAAATTAAATATTAAATTAATTAAAAAATAAATATATAAAAATTAGTAGTTTTTTTAAATTTAATTACTAGCAAACCCTAAAAATAATGCACTTGGAATTAATAATACCCAATTTTCAAACTACAATAAAATTGCAAAACTAACTATTCCTGCTATACCACCGAGCATACAGAATACGTTTACTCTTTTATACATTTATGTCTTACTTATAATAATAGATGTCAAAACACTACCACCGATTCCACTTACACTATTATAAGTAAATTTTAATATTATATTTTTCATAATTTTTAATTTTTTTATCTAAATTTTTTTTATAAATTTTATTTATAAATTTAAATTTTTTGTGTATTTTTATATTAAATATTATCTTATTGTATGAATTTACATTGGAATGGCAGACAAAAGAGCTACATATAAGGGGTCAGTTATATTATATGGAGATAAAATATATGATAAAAAGGAGGCTAAATCTTAAAAGGAACCATAATAAATTGCAAAAATAAGGGATTATAAAATATAATTTTTATCTTTAGCTAATACTTTCAAAGCAATTGAGCTTTTATTTTAAAAATAATTTAATAATTTTATATACTAATTAACAATTTTATTTTTAAAAATTATGTAAAATTATATTAATAACAAATTATTTTATTTATTATATTTAATTGTATGAGTTTAAATTACAAATCTTCTCTTTCCTCATCATCTACAAAACTTGGAGGTGTAGGTGGTTTTTCTTTAAAAAACAGCATACAAGGAACTACCAAAATAGAACCAATTATAGCTAAAACCAAACTTAGACTCATCATAATTCTTTTTCCCTCATCAATATCACAATTTTATTCTCCATCTTTAATTTCACAAGTGAAACCTCCAAACCAAATTCCAGGAATAAACATTCCAGCTAAACCAGTAACAGTGGAAAAAAAACTTAAAAACGAGGTTACTCCTTACCTTAAATAAATTAAAATTAAAATAAATATATAATAAATATCATAAAAAAATTAAGAAATATCTACAATTTTTTATATAACAATTCCTATATAAATATTTAATAATGAATTAATTTCGCACTTAATATCGTTATATCTTTATTCTTTAAAATTTTTTCATATCATTTTATATACTTTTATACGATTTTTTTTTATAAACTAAAATTTTATAAAAAATAAAATCTAAAATAATATATTTTTACCTCTAACTAGGATAAAACCAGTTTGCACTAACTTTATTTAAACTATTAATAATAAAAGGATTAGCAGTTCCAACCAGAACAGCTCCAACTATTGATATTCCAAATCCAACTACATTTACTAAACACCTAACCCATCCAGCCAAAAATAAAAGTACACCTGCAATTAAAACCCCCATTTTTATACCATATTTATCAACTATATAATTTGCAGGGAAACTCAAAGGAAAGTGTAATAACATATGAATTAACTAATTTGAACTAACTACTAATTTACTTGTGTCATAAATAATCGTAATTTATTCTGCCTCTGCCGAATACATACTATTAAAAAAAGTAGATTTTATTAAAAAAAAATTAATTGTAAAAATAAATTTATATAATTATAACAAAAAATAATTTTCTTACAAAATTTATAAATTAATATATAAACAATATTTATTTAATTATTATTTTATTTTCTTATTAATAGTATTAACAACTTAAATTTAAAAATAGTACAAATTATTCAATACATATATATATTTTTAATATGCTACTTATAAATATAATGAAATTTTTAATATATTTTTTTTTAATACTTATAATATTTTTTTATCTTATTTACCTTTGCTATAAACTGATTGCTAATGCCATAAAACTATATAATATAGCCATAATATACCTTTAAGGGTAAACTTTTAATTATTTTTCAGCTTCTTCCATAGCTTAATTAAAAGCTCCTTAAACTTCTCCTTCATCTTCTTCTTTATATTTATATTATAAATTTTAAATTTAATTAAATAATAATATATTAATCAATGTTTAAAAAATTTTTTTAACAATCTTAAATATTTTCCAAACATTAAAAAGTCTTAAAATATCAGTATTTTCATTTTATTAAATAAAACATTAAATATTACATTTTTATTTTTTACCTGATTTTAACAATTTAAAGTCTTCTTTTTCTGAAAACGACATTTTTTAAATTTTAATTTTTTTTTTTTACCTTTATTGAAAGAATTATTTTCTTTTTTTTTATTAATTTTCTAACTATATAATATATAATATAAATTAACAATACTTTAATAAAATTGTATGATAAATTAAAATGTATTTAAATAAAAAATAATATTATATATCGAGAAAAAAAACAAATATAAGTAATAGTAAATCAAATTCTTTTACATATTTATTCATCAGAAAGCTAAGTAAATAAATAAATAATAACAATTAATTATATAAATTCTTTCTTAAACATAAATTCTATAAAAATTTATATTTTATATATTGCCCATAAGCAAATGTAGCTAATTGTTTATATTAAATATAATTTGTTTAATTTTTTTCTCAATATTATGATGTTTAGACATAAAATAAAATAAAATAAAACTATATGAATTATATAACTACTAAATAATTAAGACTTAATATATATATATATTTATAAGTAATTATGTTTTTAAATTTATAATCATTCAATTTATTCGAAAATTGGAAGAAAAAAAAGCCGAACAAATAAAACTCTGTTCTTATTCTTTTAAAATTAAATAAATGATCTATAAAAAATTTCTAAAATGAAATTTCATAATGTTTTAAAATGACTGAAATAAAATATCAAGCTTATAAAACTATATTTTTTTAAAATTTTTTTAATTTAATTATAAATATATTAAAAATTAATCATAAATTTTAATTATTTTTATTTTATAATTCATTAGAATCAATATACATTGCATTAGTTTTCCCCAGTAAATTAGAAACACTTATCATAGAAATTCTTTATGGAATTTTTTTCTTCATTTAAAATTTTGGAGAAAACTATTATTAACTATTATTCCCGTATTACTCTTTATATTATGAGTGAAAATTTTGACTGCTTATATAAGTATTAATATTCTTTTTATTAGTGCTTTAAAAACTAGGTGATTAATTTAAATTTTAAGATTATTATTAATACTAATTAAGTTATTAACATAATTGCTATTGTTCTTCTTCCATTATTTCTTAACTATTTTTAAACTTTTTATTTCCATCTAAAAATCCCTTGTCTTTTTCTTAATTTTTTTAATAATTTTCATCATAATTATGATTTTCCCCACTTTCTTCGTCTCCTTCCTCTTAAGGGGGAGAATAAATTTAACTTCCATAATTTTAACCATCATCTTAATTAAAAATCTAGAATTATCCACTTTTTTTACTTAAATAATTATTATTATTATTTGGACTTTAAAGATTAATTATTTGACTCATTTTTTTGTTCAAAGATAAAGGCATAAAATATTCTGGATCCAAAGAAGAATTACGCTAATTCTAAATTTTTAATATTGTTTGTCTATATTTAAATCCTAAATCATTATCATCTTTGAATTCTTAAGTACCTGACCTTCCAAACCTTTTATTTACTTATTTTTAAGATGAATTATAATTTAATTTAGACTATAAATGTGGTTAGGAAGAATTTTTAGGTAGTGCACTCGTAGAATTGTATTATCTAGGTAATTATTATTATTATTCAATTTTTATAAGTTATTTATTTTCATCTTCTTCTTCGTTTTCATAAAGCTTTTGTTTCAATTTTTCCCTTTATTTTTCACTTAAATCATCCTTTTACTATAAATTTAATAAATGCTCATGCAGCACGTTTTCATCCCCTTCTTAATCATATTTCATAAATTAAATTGGCTGCTTATTTTTATTATCAAAGTTAGTTAATTCTATTTCTTCTATATTCTACATTTAATATTCTATTTATTTTACAATATTTTCTTTGAAATTTTTGCCTAAAAATAAAAAGAAAACACCCCAAAATCCCCATAAACAAAGTAAAATCATACCAGCTCTATCCGAATATGGGTGAAAATGCTCTTAAACTATCCCATATCTATAAAATCACCAATTAATTATAAATAATAAATAATAATAATACAATAATAATATATATATAATAATATAAAAATGTAAATTTTTACGCTAATGGAGCTGGAAGATAACCTAATAAATTTTAAAAAACCTAAGCAGTCGAATTTCCAAAAGCTCTTAACTCTGGTGGAATCGAATTTATCATAATACTTTTATTTTTAAATTTTAGTTAAATAATAGAATTAATAAAAATAAAATTATCAAATTACTACATATTTATTTATAATTATATTAATTTATATTTAAACTTATATTATTACCCCATTACAGCTGGCATCAATGCCCCACCAAAAAATAATTGTAGCCATAAAAGAATTATTACTGGTTCAAAATTATCCAAAAAGGGTATAGGAATTCCAGCAATTGCAGATAAAAATCCATTTAAACAACAAATATCTAATGCCTTATTATATAAAAAAAAATTATCCTAAATATCATTTAAATTATATTTAAATTTTAATTAACTATTATATTTTTTGCTTATTTATAATATCTACTACTTTTTTATTATATTAATTATTATTATTATTGAGTTTTAAAAAATAAAATTATAAAAATTACATATGCTCCTGTATACCCTCCGTTAGGGGGTCCCCCATATTTTTCAATAACATATCCTCCAAATATTACTCCTAAAGTGGGTGCAGAAACAGATACCTTATATTATAAAAATTTATATTCTAATTTATTTGCATCTAATAAAAATTATATATATATAAATTCTAAATATATTTATTTTTAAAATCATTTTAATTTTATGTATTTAAAAATTACCAAAGAAAAATACTTAACAACTTTAGCTTTAGGCTAATGCAAAACCAGTTGAAAATAATCTGAAATCCAAAATTAAATTCCAGTAACAACAAAGTACAAAGCTGCTAAAGACAACATAGTAAATAAAAATAGTCTATTAGAAAATAAATTTTTTAAATTTTCTTTATAAGTTTTCGATTTTTGCAAAATTTGAGGAGAAACTGAAGTTCTTCCCATAAATTAAAGTTCAGGCTCCGATTATCTACTTTCTAATCATAAATTATTAAATTTAAAATTTAATTATATATTTTACTTAAATAAATAAATTCTAATTTTTTATATTTTTTATATTTTATTTTTAAATAAGTCCTAAAATATCATATATATCAAATAATTTAGTTTTATATTTTTATTTATTTTTTATTTACCGCTCATTCTAGAAACTTAATCACCTTATACATTAATAAGTCTATCTGGAAACAAGTACATTGCTGCTCCACATGGTATTAAACAAAAAATTTATGTCATGAAAGAATATTGCCACTATATTTATAATAAAAAGATAAGTATAGGAAAAATTAAATATATTTTCGTTATACTATTTTTCTTACCTTATCAAATTATGTTATATATATTCCAGTTACACAATACCCTATTACAACCCCTATATAAGAAATTTTTTTAAAAAAATATAACATAATTTTATATTAATTCAATATAATGCAAATAACTTTTATTATTTTAATTTATTTTTTACCTAAAGGAACTCCTAATTATAAAAATGTTAACCACATTGTTGATCTTTTTCCTCCATGAAGCTTTAAAGGTTAATTACATATATTTTATTATAATATTTTTACTATAAAGTTATTTTTACATCAACCCAAACAGGAAAGAAAACCACAAGAAAAACTTAAAAAAACCCAACTAAAGTTCTAGAAACACCTAATGTAAATTTAATTATTAATACACAATTTTTAATGTATATTTACTTATATTATCATATATATTTGTTTATATTAATTAATTATTCCAGTAAAAAATAACATAAAATGCATTCACGCTTAATTTAAATTAGAAAAAGAGTTTTTAAAAACATAAAATTAAAAATTTTAATTAATGATACGCATTTACACTTCTAAAATACCCAATCACCAAAACCCTAAAAACAAAAATCTAACTAAAAAATATATTCTATCACCCTCAAAAATAAATGAAAAATCTGTAAACCCCTTCAAAAACACAAAAAAACACTATATAAAACAAACAAATAATTCAAATTCTAACCAAACAAAAAAATAAAATAAACCAAAAATAAAACAATAAAACAATAAAACACCCTATATATAAACTAAAAAAACCTATATATATATAAATAATAAAAATAACATTTAATATATACAAATATATATATATAAATATACATATATATATATACCCAACAAAAATATATTAGAAGTAACCAAAAACAAAGCCAAACTAAGGGCATAAGCGACTACAGTACTAACAATAATTTACTTAGTTTTAAAATTTTGAAAAACATAGGTAGCGGCTACTGAGCCTCCGAGCAGTCCTGCATAAACGACGCTTCCTAAAAGGCCTAGTTCAACGTCGTCTATATTTAAGTCTTCTTTTATTTGTTTTGTCGCTGCTGGAATTATTCCGTGGTCGAAATTTACTAAAACATTTGTGCATAAAATTACTGCGTAAATTAAACCTAACTTTTTTTGGTCTTCTTCGAATTATAATTACTTTTTTTGCGCTTTTTAAATGTTTTATTCTTGCTCTTGAGAACTTTTAAAACCGCTTAAACTCCCTTTTTTGGGAGAAACCCCTTTTAAAGGCTCTTTCAACTAGTTTTTCATATAATTATTTATATAAATATAAATATATATAAGTAATTTAATAGTTTTTTTTTTTTTTTTTTAATTTTTTAGTCAGCTAATGTTAAAAAAAAATAAAAAAAATAGATTAAATTGTAATTTTTTTATGCTTATAATTCAATATTAAAATATCATAATCTTATTATAAATAAATTAGATATAGAAGAATAAAATTCAATAATTAATCAATTTTCGCTAATTCACTAATTTTTATTTTTGATTACATCAATGAACCTAATTGTATATATTATAAATAATTAACTCAATTAAAACAAATAATTTATATTAATAAAATATATTATAATGCACATATATTTTAACATATTATATAATACTAAATGTTTATATCATTAATATTTGAACTTTTTATAATATAAATTAAATATTTATATACATATATCTAAAATAATATAATTTTTTAAAATAATATTTATATAATATTAATTATCATAAATTTATATAAAATAATATAAAAAATATTACAACTTTATAATTTTAGATTAAAAATATTTTTATTTTTTTTTAATATCATTGATTAAAAGTGAGCGAATGTTTTAAAGACTTAGAAGAAGATAACTAATTTTATTAATTATTTTCTAAAAAATTTGCTTATTTTTTTTCTAAATTTCGGTCAGGTGACAATTCATTTTTAAATGTAACGTTTATATTTTTCTTAATAGATTTTTTTTTATTTATATTATTCTGAAAAACTTAACTTTGTTAATTATTATTACTATCTTTACTACTATTATCAAAAAAAACTTTTAATTTTTTTTATTTACTCATCTGTTACTCAATATTTTTAAGTTTTTCGTTTTATTTTTAAATATATAAATCGATTTTTTTTAAATTTTAAAGTGGCAAAAAATCAGAACTTGATAAACTAATAAGCTATAATTTTTTTGCCATTAAATTTATATGAACTGATATATTTCTTAATAAAACTTCTTGTTTCTCCTTTTTATTGAACTTTACATATCTTATAATATGGTAATAAAAAATTATTATATATTAAATTTTGATAATTTTATCATATATTATATAGGTTTATTAATTAATTATTTAAATTTAATATGATATTTATTTATATATATATATTATAAATTTACTCTTATAAAACCTCTAAAATTTATATTGGTCCTCCCAAATTCTTCCCAATTTCTATACTCTTATTATCAACTTTTTCCTAAAAAATTTGCAAATCTTTACAAATTTAGTTTTACCTTATTTCATAAATATCTAATTGATCTGTCCACTAATTATACACTTCTAAAATCTTATTAAAAACTTTAATATTTTCTACCTTTTAATTCTCAAATTCTTCGTGTAATTTTTTTTACTATTCATTTTCTTTTTAAAGTTCAAAAATTTATTTTCGAAGCATATTTATTTTTGCCTAGTAATCTTCTTCTATATGATTTTGCTTCTTCTGTTATTTTTATTAATAAAACTGAATTTCCTATTTCTATTCTTCTAATTCATCGTTCAATTTCTTTTAATTTTATTTTTTAAATATTATTTATAAAAATAATTTTATTAAATTAAGTTTATAAAAATTATTTAAACCTTACTTTTTAATTTAAAATTTCATCAATTATATTTTTATAATTCTTGACAAATTTTTTTAACTCAAAATTAGGATAAAGTTCCTAAAACTCTTTCAATTCCACTCTATATTAATAAACACTTTGAACTTCTTTTTATGCCTGTTCATTTTACTTCTCTAATTATTCGATTAAATTCTACAATTTAATATTTTTTTTAGTCAAATTTTCAATTTAATTTTTTAAATCCAAAATTTCTAAATTCTTTTTTTTATTTATCTCAACTTCTTCTTTACATATTTATATTGCCTCTTTAATTTCCTAATTTGCCTCAAATTAATACATTTATATTTCTTATCTACTTGCCTCCTAAATCTTTTTCACACTTTCTATTAATATAAATTATATAAATTTATAAATAAAAAAATTATTTTTATTAGTTAATTAATTTTCAAATATGAAATTTAAGATAAATAAATTAATAATACTAAAAAATAATTACTTTCTTTCATATACTCTTTAATATTTTAAAGTCCTTTTCTTTTCCGAACTTCAAGCTACTACATAGAAAAAGTTAATAATGGATTTTAATTTTTTTCTTATAGTTAAAGTCCTCCATTTTTTTACCCAAATTCTTAACCTAAATTTTCAATTTAACTTTCACACTTATTTTATTAAACAATTTTATTTTTAGCTAAAGGCCCCAAACTGTCCAAAAATTATTGTCTTTTAAAATTAATTTCATCCATAATCTCTCTTTATTCCTATTTTTCTCTATTCAATTCTAACCACTAATCTTTTATTCTTTAAATTTCGTCAACACTTTTATTTTTTACCCTGTTTTCTATATTACTTATTTTTTTACTTTAAAAATCATCATTATTAATTTTATTATTATCATTATTTTTATTAAAATCTTTATTTTAATTATTTTTTTAAATTTAATCTTTATTTATAACATACTTATTCGGACTGTGAAAACTGCTAAATGTATTTCTATATAACTTTTTATTATTTTTATTTATATTTTTATTATTATTCTTATTTTAGCTGATAATTTATTAAGGATCTGCTTTAATATGTTAGTTTTTTTTATCTTAATTTTTATTTTGTTTCTATTATTGTTAAACATATTTCATATAATTTTCCATATTTAATTCGCTAACTTATTTTAAGTTGTCTTCTTAAAAATCCTTTTTCCTGTTTTCCATATTTTGTAAAATTTTTTCTTAAACGCTTTTCATTTTTTCATTCTCATTTAAGTCGATAGGCTAACTGATAAACAATTTTTTTTTCATTTTCTACAAAAATAATAAAATTAATTTTAAAGTCAAAAAATTAACTAGAAATGAAAAGTTTTTATTATTACATCTTTAAAAAATTAATATTCTTCATCTTTTTTTCTAACTTCATCATTTTATTCCTTAAAGGTGTCTCTAATTATTCCCCCCTTAGCGATATCTAAATATCCTTACAACAATTATTTTTACTATTAATTTTATATATTTTCATCTTATTAATATTTTTATTACTTATCGATATTTTATTCCCCTTTTTATATGAAAAAAAATAATCAAATTTTTATTAAAAAAAAAAAAAAAATTATAAATAATACCTTCAATATTTTTAATTAATTGATCTTTATCTTATATACTAAAAGTACTAAAGCCTTAAGAAAATCTTTTTTTTGGAGAAAATATATCATTTAATTAATTTTTAATGATTCCATTATGTTGCTAAAATTTATTATTATGATTATGATCATTAATAAAATTTTAATTTCTAAAATTATTTTTAAACTAATGTTGACTTTAAAAGGTCACATTCTTATTTTGTAAATGTTAATTTTAAAAACTCAAATTCAAGTTGACACTTTTATTTTTATTGTTATTTATATTTTTATCATTTATAATATGTAAATTTAAATGTTTAGGTAATGTATTGTGTATTTAAGTTTTTTTAAATTTATTTTCACTATCTGTATTACTGTGAAAAGAACTGTATTATTTATTTTTTGAATAATTTTCCAAACTTTAAGCTGCAGTACTTTGATTTATAAATTTACTAAGTTTATTAAATTATGCACTTTTTTATGAAATAGGGCTGTTTATATTTTATTCCTACTTTTAAATTTCTTTATTTTAAGTTTATTTATGCTGGTATTATTAAAGTCTATATGTATCCTCTTTTTTTATATTATCAATGTTATTTTCATTTTTATATATCTCTGTAAATTTATTATCCGCTTATGGGCTGTTATTTAATTTAATTGATTACATAATCAATAAATTTTTTATATTAAAACAGTAACCTTTTTTTTATTTGCTTGTTTTTATGTTTGTTATTTTATTTTTGATTTTTTAAGAAATAATTGGAAATAAAATTTCTCATTATAAATATAATTTAATAAATTAAGTTTTAAAATCTATATTAACATTTTATTTTATATACTTTAGAATTAATAATATATTTATATAAAAAATTAATCCAATTTATAAAAATATAAAATATAAAATCTTTTAAATTATAACATATAAATTTATAGCTTAAAAATGAATTAATAATCCCAAATAATTAATTTTTAATATAGAACGACACTTTTCTCACTCTATATTTAATTTATACATACTAACCAAAACTTTTTTTTTTTCACTATTACTATATTCTAAACTAATATCATCATTAACATCAATTTCTATTGTGTCCATAATTGGAATATTACTTTAAGAACTTGACTGAGAAGAAGACGATAGTTATAACGATAGTTAGAAATTTGACTGTAACTATAACTATTATTATTATTTTTAATTTTATCTTGTTTTTTATTATTATTAATTTTTTACCTATTTTTCATTTCCTTAATCGTAAACAAACAATTCATTATAATAAAGATCATTATTATTATCTTAATCTTCTTCTTATTATTAATATTCTTCTTCTTGTTCTTCTTCTTCTTCTAAATCTTGATTTAAATAATCATCATTATTAGAAATTTAACTTATATTATCTAAATTATCTACATTTTTTGACTCTTCTATTTATTCATTATCTTCTTTATATAAAAATTAATGTTTTATTTATTATTAGTATATATGATTTTTTCTCTTAATATTTTTATTATTGATTTCTTATTATTTTTTAAATTATGTATTTTAACTTTATATATCTTAATTGTTATTATTTTCATTTTCGTTAGTTATATTTTATTCTTCATCTTATACCTATTCTTATGTAAATTAACCATCATTTTTATTATTATACATTTCATCTAATATTTTAGTAAATTAATCTTCTAAATTTTTCTCTCTCATATTCTGTTAAGTTGTTTTTTTCTCTTTTTCACTAACACTTTACCAAGAAATCGACTAATAAATTTTATTATAACTCTTTTATTAATTTCCTTACAATCTATCGGCATAATACAAATTCACTAAATTTTTTAAAATTTCTGACAACTTTTTTTATTCATTTATTACTATCAAATTATTATTCATGTTTTAAATTTATTTATAATTTTATATCAAAATATTGTCAAAATTAAATGCTTCAAGCCAAGCCAACACGTAAGGTAAATTATTTACTTTTATTTTTTTCGTATTATTTATACAAGTGTAAATTATTTCCAATACAATTAATTTAAATCTCAAATCTTTTACTAAATAATAATCCCACAATTTTTTTAATAACCCTTAGCTTAAAAGTTCAAAAGTTTCTTATTCAGGCAAATCTTTTACTCCATCTCTTATAATTCTAATTAAATACCTTTACTCGTCTTTTTTTAAAGTTTTATCAACTATTTATTCATACACAAATTTCTTAAATTAATGAAAATTCTCTTTCATTACAATTCTTTTTTAACTTGTTTTTTAAATTAATTCTTCAAAAAATTAGGAAACAAATCTTGGCTAAATTCTAAAAACAGAAAACATTTTCTCAACTACTCCTAATTTTAGCATATCCACTATTGTAAATAAAAATTATTTGTTATTTATTTTATATGGTAGGCATAATAATAATTATAAAAAATTTAATACTATTTTTTTTAAATGAATATTATATATTTAAAAAGTAGTATAATAAAATTTTACTTCTTGAAATATTGAGTTGCAAAAAACATTTAAGTAATTTTATTGTATACAAAACCAAGTTATGGTGGCAGTTAGGATTTAAGCATATCATTATTTTTTATATAATTTTTAATTTTTATATTAACTATTATTTAAATTCATTAATATTTTTAGGATCACAAATAACATGTAAACAAGATAGATAACTGCAAAGAATTTTAACTTCCTCATTTTGACTTATTTAAATCAGTAAAAAAGTCCTTAATTAATCCATAACCCCAAAATTTTATAGTTGTTCTTTATGTCTTATAAAATACATTAATAAAAATGATAAAATTTTCGCAAAATCCCCTCTTCTTTTTGGATCCTATATTTCGTTTATATCATAATTTAATATTTTAACTACAAATTTTTCTTCTATTAAACTGAGTCTGATTTTTTTTATATTTTCATCTTCTGATTTCATAATATAATGAGACATTTAAGCCAAAAATGCTAAAAGGGAATATTCATTCATTAAATCTTATTCAACTTTTCCACTGTAATAAAGCTGTTGTTTTTGAAATTATAATTATTATTACTATTATTATTTTTACTGCTATTATGGATTCCTAATTAATTATAAAAAAATTATGAGTTTAAATTAATTTGCAAAAAAAAAAAATATTTAAGATTATTTATATTACAATTATTTATAAGGACAATTTTTTTTCTATTTTTTTATTTTTTTATTTATCAATCCTAAACACTAAATTTAACCATTTTCTTAATTAAGATTATCATTTAGCTAATTATTTTTCTATAAAAAAATTTCTTCATCATCTTCTTCGTCATCTTCCTCTATTTTATTATTTTAATTATATTCCTACTCTTATTTAATTAACTATTAATTCTATTATTAATTATTACTAATTTTTACTCCTTCTTTAAATAATTACGCATTTTTTATCTATTAATATTATTAACCATCATTTTAATATAAAATCTCACAATCTTTATATACACCAGATTTTTGTCCATTTATTTGGGCCAACTATCCCGAAATTTATATCATTTTTTTTTATTCTGAAGTAGGATAATTTCTTAAATAGTACCCGCTAATTTATGACAATAATTAAGGATTATTTTTCAAAAATATATAAGAATATCCCTTATCAATCGATAAAATAGTATTAGATAAATGAATAAAGCCCTTAAAATAATCTTGATCCCCATTATTATTTTTAAAATGTTAATTCAAAATTCCAATTAATTTTTCGATCAAATAACTATATGGACCTAATGTTGTAAAATATTCTGTTTTCTATTTTATAAATTAATTAATTTAAATAAAAACTCTTCTAATTTATTCATTATTCTAAACACTTCGTTCTAAAATAGTAAAAAAACTCAACAGTTCTTTTGGAAATTCTTCATAACTTAAAGATTTTATTCTTTGTTAAGTTTATTGAATCATTAGCAACTATTAAGATATATTACTTTATTGGTTTTTGCATACATTTTATATTTTTTAAAGCTATTATGGATAAAATTGTTTATTAATGTCATCATTTTAATTAAGCTATTATTACAATTCAATATTTTCATTTAAATTTTGATCGTTTATTCTAAATTGCTGACTTTCATCTTCCATTTTTATCTTTTTTATATTATTTAAAATCTTTATTATTGACTTGAATAAATTTTTTAATTTTTTTTTATTTTGTTCTTTTTTTATTTTTATGTTATGAATAGAATTCTTTTATTTTTTTTTTAATTATTTTGTTATTTTCCCTTTGAATTATATTGCTTTCTCTCCACCCACATTTATATTAAAATCAATGAGCCTAGAAATTTTAAAAAAGAAAAAATATTGACTGTACTTAATTTCTGTTTTTTTGAACTTAAAATTCTTCCGAAAAACTTCTTAAAATAAATAATTTTTTATATTTTTTCTATTTAATATGAATTAATTCTGAAAACTATTAAATGATGAACAAATTATAATATAATACTAATTTTATACAAGAAAAAAACCAATAAAATTAATCAATATTTTTAAAATTACTATAAAAATAAAATCTTAGTATATTTTTTATCTTTTAAATTAAAAAACATATTCCTACTATTTTAATGAATTTTAAAAGCATATCTATTAAAAATTTATTTTATATTGTATATTAAATTATAGTATATAGATCTTAATATATATATATTTAAAATAAAATTATTAAATAAAGTAATATTTTCAACTAATTATAATAATTAAAGTTATTTACAATCTTTAAGATTAAAATTATAAAATTAGTATTCAATAAAAAACTTTTAATTAAATTTGGTTTATAATTTTTTCTTTAAATATTGTATAAATTTAAAAATAAATACAAATATATCTTATTATATTATAGGATATTAATTACCTTGATTTTTAGAGTAGTATATATTATACTTAAATTTTTATATCAATAAAAATGAGTTTTTTACTATTTTAATATCAATTAAACTATATAATTAAAAGTGAATTTATGTATACCTATAAATCTTTATTTCAGTAATACTTTTTATTTTATAATTTTTATCCCTCAACTAGTAAAATCAGTAAAAAAAATAATAATCACCATATTGTAAAATATATACCTTTTAAAAATATATTTTATTGTATATTTTTTATATAATTTCAAGATAATATATAAAAATTCAATTTTTATCCAATTTTTTAATTTTTATATTAGGATTTAAAATTATTTCTATAATTTCTATTATAAACTATAAATAAAAACGCTTATAAAACTTATTTTGAGATATTTTAAAATTTTATTCTAAAATTTATGATAGAAAAATTTAAGCACATTAAATAGCATAATTTTGTGACTTTCTTTTATTCTGTATAAAAATTTATTTTTATTATAAATATATTTAGTTAAATATTATTCTAATTTTTGTAGATAAATTATAGCAAAATTTATTATTTTTATTTTATATGCTTATAAAGTAATTAGAAAAGACATTTTAATATAATTATTATATTACATTATATCATATTTTAATAAATATGCGTTATTTATTAATTTTATGACAAACCAAAATCAATATATAAATATACTTTTATTAAAATAATAGAAGAAAATATATCATTTTATTTAATATCCTTTCTATTAAAATACTGAATGATATTTTATACAAAAAAATCTGTTTTATATAAAAATTATATTATATATATCAGCACTTACATAGATATATATTATATTTAAATTTTTGTTCATATTTTCAATAAAATATAGAATAATTATATTATTAAATAAAGATATGTTAATTTTCACTAAGTTTCATTTATCGTATTATTTTTTAATTAAAATTTAATTTAACTATTCACATGTCTTTTTTAATTTAAATTGTGAATTAAATCACTATTTTAACTTTTTAAAGTAATTTTATTCAATTATTATTATTATTTTTATTAATATAATTCCTTTTATCTGACGGTTTCTCTATCATCTATACTTTTATTTAAACAACAGTTTCTAGACGTATTACTATTCATATTTAATATAAATTATTTTGAACTTTCCTTGCTAATTTTATTCTTGCATTAATTGTTATTCAAATTTTTCACCAATTTTTGTATAATATTATTTTTCAAATTATTTTTTATTTATATACTATTTAAATTGTCATTTTATGAAACTACCTAATTTTATTTATTTTCATTTTATATAAAGTTTTAATTTTATTTTAATTTTGAAGCCTATAAATATTATTAAACTAATTACTACTACTTTTCATTAAGTTAAAATACACCTTTTTAATTATTTTTTTAAGATAAATTTACATTTTATTCTTAATTATACTTTAATTTATTCGAATTTTATATTATTAATTTTTATTCTCCTTGTTTGCTTTATTTTTTAACTTAATTTTATTATGCTGATTGTAAATTGCATTTTTTATTTGATAATAAATCATTTTTTTTACAATCCTGGTTTTATTAAAAATTCTAATATTTTGTTTCCAAGCCAGTTATATTGCCCTAATAATTTAATTTATTTACTTATTTATAAATTTACGTATAAATTAAAATATATATTATAAATATAGCGTTATTAAATAAAATTTACTTTTTTTTATTCTTACTATTTTTAACAACTTTATGCTTTTCTCAAATTTTCAAAAATTATATTTTTTAAATAAACTCCACCTTTAATCATAGGAGTTGCACAACTATCTTATTATAATAAGATATTATCATTTTTATTAATACTATTTAATTTTTATAAATGATTGCTAAAACCTTAATGTTATACTTACTCCGATAATACATATTCTTTATTTTTCTAGCATTCAATAAAATTTTATTAATATTACTTATTTTATTTTTAGTTTAAAAGATCATCATCTTGCTTTAAATTTGTTTAAATTTATTAATTATATTATTAATTTTCTTTATTATCATCATCTTAGGTCAAAAAATTTTAAGTTTTATTTTATTTTAATACCTTAAAAAATGTTAATAAATAATTAATATAGATTTATAAATATATTTAGTTTACCTTTTATTTTTTCTTTAAAGAAATTTTATCACTCGAACTTTAGAGAGAATTTCTATTGCTAGATATCATATATTATTTTTAAGAGCTATTTTTATTTACAGATTCATTTTTAAATCCACTTGAATTATTTTTCATTTTTTATTAATTAACATTTTTCTTATTTAAATTTAATTATTTTCCACTGTTCTTTGAAGAAAATATGTATTTATTAGGAGGATTATATAATAGATTATTTTCATTGATAAAAATTTTTTTTTCTTTAGTATTCTATAATTTTTATTTTTATTGGATAATACCCTTTCTATTAGAACTTATATCACTATCAGTACAACTCAAATCTTTTTTTTTATTAAAAATTAAGCTAATAGCTTTATTACAATTTATTTTCTTTTTCTTTTTCTAAAATTTATAATAATATTAAATATTTTATATTTTTACTATAATAAATATTAATAATATAAATATAAATACCATAGCATTCTCTTTGTTTTTATTTATCAAATTATGATTGTTATTAGTCTTTATATTTTATGAAAAATTTAAGCTTATTTACTATGTTGAACAATTTTAATCAGAAGAATAGTCAACATTTAAAAATTGTTATGTATTAGCAGTTTTATTTATTGTAAGTGTATTGTTATTATTTTTTTTATATTCACTTTACTATTATTTTTCTTATACTTGAAAATACATATCACTAAAATTGTTTTAATTATTTACACTTTTATTTCTATAAAAATTTAAAAATTAATAAAAGCATAAATTTGAATTATATATTAGATTAAAAATTTAATAATCATTACCCATTTTTTGTAGTCTACTTATAAAAGTCAACAGATTTATTGCTAAATTTTTTATTTAAATTTTTATTATACCTTGATTATAAATAATATGCATCTTAATTTTATATTTTATTAAATTAGGCGTTTCCCATACTTTTATTTTTATTCTTATCGCAAGATTTACTATTTTTTAATTAATTAAATACGCCATTTTATTAAATTTGACTACATTGTTTTGTTTAATTTTATAATTATTGAATTTATTTTTCTGATAAATCTAAGCTTCTTTATTAAATTTTTAATTATTAAACTGGTTATTGCTATTTCTTTATTTTTTCTACTTCATTATTTTATTAATATATAGATTTTTACTATATATTATAATTTTTATTCAAATTTTCTTAATTAATTTTTAACATATCGTCATATAAGTTTTCTGAATGTAATTTACCTAGCTATTTAGGATTAAAACCATATAGTTATGATTCTTATTAGCTTACTTAAATTTAAGTTTAATTTGATATTTTATTTTAAATCAAGGTTGGTTCTTTCTTAGTTATTTTTTAATTCAATAAATTTTTAAATTTTTTATTTAATTTCCCTTGATTTTATTGTCCTTTAGCATTTTTTAATTTTAAGTTCTTACTATTTTATGTAAAACTTCTAATATTTTTAACTTTTTTTTTAACGCTTGTAGGCTGCTTTTATTTTTGTTTTCGTTTACTATCTAAAGTATTTTACTATTCGGTCATATAATAATTTAATATGTCTTAATCATCTTCTTACTTAAAAGTCAATATTTATTCGCCTATTTTTTTATCATTAGCTTCTGTATATGGAAAATTATTTTCTCCACTTTTTATGCTAAAGTCAGGTCTAAAACTGTAAATTAAATTTAATATTATTTAATATGGACAAATTTTAGCCATAAATTTTTAAAAATTTTAAACATTTATAATATTTTACTAATTTTAAAGATCCTAATTCAAAAATTAAGTATATTACTCATCTTTTTCTAGATATTTTTATTAATTTTTATTTTAATATTAATTTTATTCTTTAAACTATTATATCTAGCTGTTATCATTTAAATTATGCTATATATTTTTTTCAACAAAATTTTTTGAAATACAGCTTAAATCTAGACGTGGAATATTATTTCCATTATTGCTTTTAGTAGATCTAGCTCCTAAATTTTATGTATGTTTTTAACTATTAAAATTAAATTAAGTATCTAGGTTTTAATTTAACACTTAATCACTCTAATTCCAATTTTCACTCAAATTTTATTGTATTTAATAAAACTATTATAATTATTGCTAAATTTAAATGTTATTTTCATTAAAATTTTTCGTACTTTTTTAATTGCTATTTTAATAATTTTATTTCTATTATTCTTAATCATAATTATCAAAAAGTTATTAATTTTCTTGATCTATTTACTGTTATTTGACTATAGAAAACGACATTAAATCCTAAATTTCCTAAGTTAAGTTTTCATCATACTAATCTAATAAGTATTTTTCTTTTTAATTTAACATTAAACTATTATTATTAATATCTTTCATTTAGATAGATTATATTATTTAATTTTATTCTAGTTCATTATTTTAAATACTTTATTCTTTATTTATATATAAACTTTCTTAATTATGAATATGTTTACTATTTTTATATATTTTATTTTCATTACTTTTTACAGAATTATTAAATTTTTATTAGTCAAAATTCTAAATTTTACTAAAGTTTGTATCAAACTACTTATTTATAGGTGAAATATTTTCTATCAATTCTTAATTATCATTTTTATTTGAGATTTATTTTTATATCTTAAGATTATTTGGCTTAGTATTTTATGATTTTTTCAAAGATTATTACTATAATTATTAACCCATGTTATATTAATCAATACCTGTATCATTAATATTTAAATTATTTTTAATATCATATTCATTATTTTTATTATTATTATTTTAACTGTTTCCGGCAGATTATTTAAGCATTTAAATATCCAATGTACAATCTTGCTCATTAATTTAATTACTTTACTATTTTGTAAATTGAATCCCACTAATTTCACCTTATTTATTTAATAATGAACTAAAACTTTAGTTGAATCCTTTATAACTGTTATCATTATATTAATAAAGAAAGTTATTTTCATTTTCTTTTTTCTCCTCCAAATTTTTATCTAACTAAATAGTATCTTTATTACTTATATTTTTATTATTATAATCATTTTAAATAGTATTTTTATCGTTTATTTTTTAATCAAAATATGAACTGTCTTTAATTAAGTGATTTTCAACCTAAATATCTTATAGCATGTTAGTATCTACTTATTGTGTTATTTTATTTAAATCAAAATTAAGAGTATTTTACAATTTTTATGAATTATCTTCTAAATTTTCAGTCTAAAATAAAAAAATACTTTTATCTAATTCACCATTTTTTTACTCATTTATAAGGCCTGTTTAAGAAGATTATGCTAATTTTTCAGATTTTTATTACTTTTACTAAAAATCTTGAAAAATTTAAAAATTTTAGCTATCCATATCCATTTGCCCATACAATTAACTCTCTAATTTGTTTTACTAAATTTAAACTTTTTAACTTTAAATCTAAGACAAGTTAATAATTTAATCTAAACTAAACATTTAAGAGCATCCTTTTTCTGATATAATTGGTGAAAGTTATTCATTTTTTTGGTTTCTTAATAAAATACAAGGAAAATTATATAAAATTATATAAAATAATATAATATAAGATAAAATAAATTATAATAAAATAAAATAAAGGTTAGGTAAAAATAACTAAGTAATATGTGAAAATTAAATTATTTTACTCTGATGATGAATGATTCTTAATATTTTTTTAATAATTATTACTTAAATTATTAATAATACTATTAGCAATATTTTAAGAATTGAAGTGTCCAATTTTTTTTGACAATGAATTTTAAGTTAGAGAACCTAATAATAATTATTCCAAATTATTACTTTAATTTTTTTATTATTTTCCTTGAACTTAATTTTAATTTTCGTTCTAAATTTTTTATGATAATAACGATCTTTTTTAATTATTTTTAGTTTCATTCCTATTATTTTTTATATTTTCCTTATTAAAGTCTAAATCCAAACTGATACTTTAATTATATTATTATGTTACATTCAACAAATCTTCTAATTAAACATCTCTTAAATTCGACATTTATAAATTATTGCCACTTTGATCAGTTTTTAAGCAGCAATTTAACATCATTTATTCAATTTATGAAACTATTTTTTTATTTTTAAAATAAAAATATTATTATACATATATTTAATTATATAATTAATATTAAAAAAGTTAAATAAGCTGTAATATTTATAAAAATACTAATATAAATATATATACCAGACATCCCATAATACTTTAATTTTTGTGAAGTATTTAATAGATAATTGTTAAGTTAATTTTAAGTTTTGTTCTAACCATTATTTATGCTATTCAAAAACTAAGTATTCAAAAATTGACTATATTATTATTAATGTTAATTTTATTTACCCATGTTATAATTATTAAAAATGCTATTATTATATCCTTATATTTATTATTATTTACCATTATTTTTATAACTATTTTTAATAACATTAACAGAGTTTTAATATTCATGTTAATTAGTTCCAAGTTAAGAAAATATAAAGTTATTTGTGTTCCCTTTAAAAGTCTCATTTAATTTTTTACAATTATTTCCATTATTTTAACTATTTAAAAAATTAATTCTATCTTATTTTTCTGTCTTTTATAATTATTACAAAAAGCTTTAGTTAAAAAAATTTATGTTTTCCTAATTTTCTTAAAAAAACTGTTAATTTAAACTATATATCAAATTACTATTATTATCATCATCAATTTTTATATTATTATTATTGATATAACTTTTTCCTGTCATTATAAATGCTTGATTTACAGAATTATTTTCTGAAAATGATCTATTTTTTGCAGTTTATTATCTTAAATTATTTTAAACTAATTTTTACTATTATTATTGACTTTAAAATTATTCAAACTAATCCGTTTAATTTTTATTGTTAAATTTCAAAAATGCCTAGTTATTAAAATCATTTTCAGAATTAGAACTAGATGAAAAATGAGAAAACGGTGTTGAATTAATATTAGAATCATTAATTATATGTGGAAATTTGTTATAACTTTTATTTTTCTTAAAATCTTTTTGGCTTAAAATATTTAAAAAATTTTCTGTTTTAGCCCCTCTTTCTTATAAATAATTCCTATCTTATTATATTTATTTTTTTTTATTTTCAAGTGATGGTAAATCTGAAATATTATTTTACGATTCTTAACTAAAATTTTACATTTACTTAAGTTAATTTTCTTAATTTTTCTATAAAAATAAACATTATTTATGTATTTTAAATATATTTAAGTTTTTATATTATATAAAATTTATATTTTATATTTACTTTTTTCCAAGGCTTGTTTTTCTTTATACTTCTAATTTTATTTATAACTTCTATTAAAGCAGAATCATTTTTTTCTAATAATAATAACTCAATTTTTTCAAATTTTCTGATATACCATGCATCTATTTTCTTTTACAATTTCTTTTGCTCAATTATTTATTTCCAAAAAATATTCTTAAGTTCAAAAACTCCAACTTATAATTAATTTTTTTATTTTTACAAATCCTATATTTATTCATTAAGTTCATTTTTTTATACTGAACTTAATTTCAATTACTCATTATTTTATTTTTTCTCTACAGATTTTTATTCTTATTATTATAAGCTACCTTTATTTTTTTCATTTTCAGGTAATTTCTTATTTTAAATTATATAAATATTTTTTAAATGTAATAATGATATAATTAAAATTATAAGAATATTGTAAATTTACATTGTCGTTTTACTATTAGTTTAAATTTTACATAACAATATTTAATTATTTATTCAAATTATTTAACTAATTTTTTAAGTCTTATTACTACTCTGTTTAAACAGCCTCATTTTATTATATTTGATTTGCTTTACAATCTTCAACCTAATTATCACAATTTAAATTCTATATATCACAACTTAATGAGTGTAGTTAATTCAAAAATTTATCAAATAATTATTATCTATTCTAATTATTATTCATATTTTACTCCTAATTATTCTAATTTGTAATATTAATTCTTTTATTTTCTTATAATTGTAAGAAATTTTATTAAACAACTTTATTATCACATGATTTATTTTCTTTATCATCAAAATTTATATTATTACAACTTGCACTATGTTATTTTGTATTAGAATTTGAGCGTACCAGAAACCTGGCAGTTTGATGATCAATCATTATAATTTTGCTTTTATATAAATTATATGTATATTTCTGCTTTACTGTGTTTATATTTATTGTTATATTATTTTTATAGTTTTATATCTTAGTTTTTTTTTTGTTTTTTATTATTTCTTTCTTTTTATAATGGTAGAAAAATTTAACTTTCAAAATTTAGTATATTTAACAACAAATATTATGTGAACACTTTAAAATTTAAATCTAAATTTTCAAAATCAAATTAATATGGAATATAATTACGCTATATGCCGTGATTTTTATAAAAAATGACTTTTATATATTTAATTATAATGACCAAATATGAAATAAATAATAAAATTTTTATACATTTAATGTATTATATAAAAAAAAAAATTTTTTATTGTTAAATTAACATCTTTACATTCTATAAAAACAGTATTTATATAAAATAAAAATATATATTTTTACTATTCAGTAAATTATTCTATCATTATCCATTTTATCATAACATTTTCTACATATATTAAATTCACATTACCCGCATCCCATAACACAATCAAAATTAATTTAACTATTTTACTGTTACTATTGAATTTACTACTATTATTATTACAAAGTATTTCCAGCAATCGCAGGTATTATCCCTCCCATTTAACTCACAATATTATTCAGATTCTAGCTTGAATTTTAATTTAAATTTATATTCAAATTCTGCTAATTTTATTATTATATTCCTTTAAATGCACATTATAAACATATATCACACACTGTATCTTCTTAACTTAATTTTGGACTTAACTTATGTCTTTTTGGACATAAAATTTTATTAAATTTTAAAGCCCTACACTATAAACATAAAACTGTATTTTAACATGTTTCTTTATCACATATATATCTACAATGTTTTAAACAATTACAATTATAACATTTATACTATAAATATTATCTTTTTATTGGATTGAATTAGGGAGTAAATAATTCCATTTCGTGTCCCTGTGGACAAAATTAAGCGAAATCTTATATTTCCCTTTATTATTGCTATTGCATTAATTTCCCTTTTTCTTAAATCTCAATTTTCAGCAATTTTTTACAATCAATTAGTTCTTATTATATTTTTTTTAACTCTTAATTAAAATACTAAGCCATGTGCTGACACTTATTGCAATTATTTTACTGTGAAAACTCACACTACATTTTATGTTTATCTATAGATTTTCTCCTACATTTATGCTCACAACCAAAATTGTCGCATTATATTATTCTATAAATACATTCTTTTTCATGAAATTTGGATTTTTCTATGCTATGAATTTCTTTACAATCAGGGCATTTAACTTTTAATTTAAGTAAAGAATTTCTAACAAATCGGTGCACCTGCTATAATTATAATAATCCTTTACAATCAAAAGGGCATCTTGTAAAATAAAATAATTAAAAGAATGAACAGTAAAATAAATTTTACTAAAAAGTTATCATGATAAAAATAAATATAATATATTAAAATAAAACCCAAATTCGATTTTTATATATATATAAAAATAGCAAATAAAATAAATATTTATATAAAAATATCTTTTCCACAAATAATCTTAAATATTTTGCTTATTATTTGATTTTTTTTTTACATTTAAATATTTATAGTATTTTTTCCAAAAATTTAAAAAAATATTAAAAAATAAACTATAATTTTTAAAATCTGTAAATAAATAAATAAATAAATAAAAGTAAATATTTAAAATGAATAAATTACTTATTTCTCTTTTATTTCCAATCACTTATACAGTCAGAACAAAAAACATGTTAGCATTAAGAACATTCTTGTGGCTTATATATTAAATCCTAACAAATTGCACATATCAAATCTTTATCCATAATTTCAGGATCTAATAAATCGCTAAGTGTATACCTGTGTAATTATTCTTAGTTATTATAACTATTTGTTATACTATTTGTAGTCATTTATAATTATTAATTTATTATTAATTTTCTTTTTAAAATTAATAAATGAATTTCAATTTTATTTTTATTTTTCTAGCTGTTTATATAATTATTTCTAATTTATTAATATTAATAGGAATAAAAATTATTTTGTTATTATTTTATTTATTTTTAATGATCAATCAATAAATAATTCAATATTCCATATTTTATTTGAAGAATACATTAGCAAAATTTAATGTAATTTAAATGACTAATAATTATTTTTAATGAAATATTTTTTTTATTATATATTTATGATTTATTTTAATTATCAATAATTAATAATGTATTAAAAATAAGATTATATTAAAATTAATCTTTTCCATATTTAAAAAAATAAAACATTTATTATTTACTATAGTTCGGTATATAGTATATTTTCAAAATCATCTAGTTAAAGTATATTTTAAAATAGTAAACTTTATTAATAATATAATTTATAAATGATAAAAATGGCAATATAAAAAATTATATAAACTATTTCTATTTAATAAATTATAAATTACAAACAATTTTTTTATTCTTTATAAAAATTTAATTGAATTTTAAAATAAAACTATTTCTTATTATTACTCTATATTAAGAAAATTATTCATTTTTTTATTCATAAATATTATATTATTCAATTTAATTACTACAATATATTTATTATAATTTATTCAGATTTTAATTTTAAAACATCTTTTTTAGATAATTAATTAAGATTTTAAATTTAAATATACATTTTAATTTAACTTCTTTGTTATTTTTTTTATACAGTTCGATTCAATGTTAATATTAAACATACCCTAACTAAGTATTATAAATTTAATTATTTAACAAAGTCAAAAATTTATTACCTAATAATAAAATAAAAAAAATTAATATTAATTTAAAACTTTGGATAAAATAATGAAAATATAAATTAAATTACAAAATTCTAAAAATATTATGGTATGTCCTTTATTTAAAAATATATCCATAACATGGTCTTATTCATTCGGCATAGCATAAATTTAAATAGTGAATATCAATTCTTTTTTACTATATTTATTAGTATTTTTCTTGGCAATTGCCATTTTTTATTATTAATAAAAATTATTTTAATCATCATTATTATTATGTTAATGCTAATGTTAATGTTAATAATGATGGTTATTATTATTATTCATACTATTCATATTACTAGAATTGCTAGCATGATGATTAGCTCCATTTGAAGTATGTCTTTATAAATCATGGTGAGTCTCCTCTTCTTCAAAATCTTAATTATTTAAATCTGAACTAAAATTTGACATTTTTCTGTTCATTGCTGCGATTTTGTGAAAACATTTAATTTTATAATCTGCATTTTTAATTTTAATAATTGTATTTAACATTCCCAAAGCCTAAAATATGTGATTCATTAAAGCTCTAGCTGGCATTTTGAAAAATTTACCGTAAGTCCACTCGCCACTTTTATAAAATAAAATAAATAATCAATTATCTTTTATATATTATAAAATTAGTAATTTTTACATCTTTTATTATTCAATACTACTTAACTAAGTATTATTTATATAAAATAAATTTCCAATTTCCTCCAAACTTGTGGGCTCAGCTTAAATATTTTTAGCAATAGGTTAAAAAATTTTGTTATTGTACCCATCTTCTTTGTTTTACTACTGTTTTTGTTTTAATTTTTATCTGTTAAGATAATCAACAATTAAGTCATATGCAATCACAAATGAATGATCTTCCCTAATTTATATAGCTTTTCTTATTCTGCTTTCATTATAACCATTAAAGTTAATAGGACACTAATTATTTTAATTTCCTAAACTTAACAACTAATTAAATGCATCCTCATTTATTTTCTTGTTACTTTCTAATTTTGTATTTTCTATTTTTAGTATAAATTTTCGTTATTTATTAATATAAAACATTATAAATTATTAAGTTAATCTTACAGTTAAAAATTTCAATGTAAAATGGAATTTCTTATCTTATCCAGGGATGTAGTCTTATTTCATTAAATTTTATTCTTTTAGAAACATCTGGTTGTAACATTCTATTGATCAAACTAAAACATAATTAATTTACTAAATATATAATACTATAAATATTAAAATAAATATACATATTATAATCAATATTATTTCATACTTCAATATAATATCATAAATATCAATTTAAATTAAATAAATAAATTAAAAGCTAGAAAAAAAGTTCACTCAGTATAATATATATACAAAATAATACGTAAAAATAACCAATAAATAAAATCATAAAAATAAAATAAGTAAATAGATACTTTACTAATTTTTTCTAATATATATATTTTTAATGTTTTTAATTTTTACTCTTTAGCTTAAGGCGAAAAAAAATCCGGCATAACATAATCAGCCTCCCTTATTTTTTTAAACAAAGCAGGAATAACCTCTTCATCAAAAGGCAAATAACCTGCTAATAAAGCGAATAAAATTACGCCTACTGACCACGTGTCAACCTCAGTCCCACAATAAAGTCTTTTATATAATTAAACAAATAATATAATATTTATAAATATATTATTATATATGATTATTTTTATATACCCATACATATTTATTTATATAAAAAAGATAGATGCATATTATGTGCAATAAATTTGTATAGTTACTTTCCTGATATTACTTCTGGTGCTGCGTAATTTGGACTTCCACAAGAAGTCTTTAGATATTTCCCGTCCTTCATTAAATTAGAAAGCCCGAAATCTGCAATTTTAATTGTATTTGTTTCATCAATTAAAATATTTTCAGGTTTCAAATCTCTATGTGCTACCAAATTCTAGTGACAATATTCAACACCAGTAATAATTTATCTAAAATAAATAAATAATAATTATAACACGTTTACAAATTTAATGATTAAATAATTTAAATAACTCTATTGTTTACCTTAAATAGTGTCTAGCGTCGGGTTCACTTAACCTTCCCCTTTAAGCAATAACGTCAAATAAATCACCTCCACTAATATATTCAGTTACTACAAAAATATCTGTATTTGTATCGAGAACTTCATATAATCGTACAATATTTTAATGTGTAAAGTATCTAAAAAATTAAAATTTAAATGAAAATTAATTATTAATAAATAATTTAATAAATTAAGATGAACACATGAATTCCAATCAAAATAGCATTCAAATTAAAATATTGCCTAATTGATATAAATGAAAAATTAAAATTTATATATAAAATGCAATCTTTTTCTTTATTTAGACTTTGGAAATAAAATCATATATGTTGCTTTTTTTATTTTAATTAATTTTTATTAAATTTATTTAATTTATTTTTTCGTTCGCTTTTTATTTATATCTGAATTAATGTATTTATCTAATATATGTGACCATTATTATTATATAATAAAATAAAAAATCTAACCTTAAAAGTCTAATTTCTCTCTTTATTTTGGCATTCATTTTCGAATATTTCATTTTTTTTTTATTAATAATTTTAATAGCCACATTTAATCCGGTAGTATCATGTTTTGCCCTTCTTACTTTACCAGTGGCCCCTACCCCTAATGTTTAATTTAAAATATAATGTTCTATTTTCAAAATTTATTTTCCAGACCTTCCTCCGGCTTATTATTATTACTAACTATTAATATTATTTTCATTTTAATATAATGTTTATTATTGCATTTATTTCACTACTCTTATATAAAGTTATTTATCCTTTATTTTCTTTATAAAAAAAATTAAAAATTGCTTTTATAAATTTATTTATTTTATTTTTTATTTTTTTTTGTTGTTGATAAATTATTTAATTTTTTTTTTTCTTATTGTGAATAATTCCTTTTTTTTATTTATTTAAGTACTTATCACTAATTTTTTATTAATTTACTTGTTTTCTAAAATTGTTAGATTAAAAATTAAATGAATTAAGGAAAAAAATTGCAAATGCTTATAAATTTTTCTTACAAATTATTAATAAACATACCAAAAATAAAAATAATTGATATTTATTTATTACTATTGTAATTATTCTTCCACTTCAAAATGAAATATAGTACCAATCATTATTAATTGTATTTCATTAATATTCAAAATTTATATCATCTATAATTGGAATTGATTTTTCATAAATGACTCCAAATTTTAGCCTCAAATTATAAAATTTAATTATTCATTTAAAACTAAACTAATAAAACCTATATGAAAATTTCAATTTTCTGACAAATTGGATCATAAAAAATATTAGTTTAAAAATTAAATTTTCGAAAAACTATATCTTATTTTTTTTTTATTTTTACAAATATAATATTATATTTCTAGTTTTTAAAATCTATTTTGAATATTTAATAATCAGTCATTTTTTATTTTATTTTAGTTTTAAAAATAGCTTTAATATTAACTTTCTAAAGTTTATTTTTGTTTACTTCTCTTAAATTTAAAAATAATATAATTAGTGTATTTTAAATTAAATTAGGAGGCAGAATACTTTTACTATATATAACATTAATTATGTTTTAATAAAATTCCATTATAAGATATAACACGATATGAAATATATAAATAATGAGAAGTCAGCTAAAATTTTAAAAATAACTTAAATTTAATTAAATAAATTTATAAATTAGTTTTAAGACCATTGATAATCGTTTTTTAATACTATCAATTTTTTTATTTAAAGTGATTTAATAATACTTAGTGTTTTTAACCGTAGATAATTAAAATTCATTACAAATAATTTACCTAATATTTAGAATATTTGATTAAAAAAATAAACTAAACATTTAAAGAAAAAATAATAACCAAAATAAAAAATACACAAAACAAGCAACAACAAAAAATAAATATATAAACTCCAAAAACAAACTTTTAATTCCATTCCAATTTAAATTTTAAAATTTTACAATTAAACAATGAAAAAGCAAGCCTTTACCGCAACACCCACCCCCTAAAATATAAATAACAAAATAAATTTTGCTTATTAAAATAAAAATTCCCCACAAAATAATTACCCCTCTATACCAGTACACTAAGAACAAAGTATAACAATAAACCCAAACTAACCCGAATTAAATAATAAATAAATTAACTTTGATATAAATATAAGCAATAATAAAGATTTAAGCTATCAAAAAGATTATAAAAGCGAAAATAATAACCTAAAAAACGAACAATAAACTGATCCAAAAAAAAATTAAGAAAAATAAATAAATATGGAAAAAAATATAGTTAATAATAAATTAAGCTATATTATATCTGCTTATATTGCAATTCCTTTTATTCTTACACTTTGTTTAACGACTTTGGGAGTCTATTTAATTATTATAAAATTAAATAATTATTCCATATAATATATGGGCGATGAATATATATAAGTATAAGGGTCTACTAGACTGCTAATGAACTAATTATAATAACAATATATAATTAATGATAATTATTTGTATTTATCGACTTAAAATTAATAAAAATAAAAATATTAGTCGGAAATATAGGATTTATTTCTAGAATTTGAAGAGTATATTTAAAATTTATTTATGTCAAATAAAAATATAAACTAATTTAACGCAGATTAAATAGAAAAAAATATATTACTATCCTATTATAAATACAATGTAAAATTTTTACTTATAATAACATCATTTTATGAACTTTATACTTTATTATTTATAATTTTTAAAAATAGGACATAGTTGAATACATTGAAATAGATAGTTAAAATGGAACAAAAATAATATATCCTAAAAAATTTGAATCCAAAGGAAACACTCAAAATAATAAAAATAATGATGATAAAATAAAATAAATAAATTTAAAAAATAAAATAAATAATTAAATAAAAATAAAATATGTATCAAAACCTTACATTTTTACGCAAAAATCTTACCAATAAAACTCTAAATTTAATCAAAATCCAAGAATTTTATTTTAAACTTCAAATGAACAGTAAAAACAAGATTTAATAGATGCTTTAATAAAAAGTGTAAATAATGATATATATTCTTCTAAAACCTGGTTCGTTATATTATTATCATCAGCAGCTTTTATAGCCTTAATTGCATTATATATTATTTTAAAAAAATCTTTAAATAATACTATAGGTCCAATGGACTAACTTATAGAGGAATCTAATTGTATAATGAATAACGATCTTTAAATTAACTTGGAAAAATCATATGAGTGTAAAAATAAATAAAATTATATACTTTTTTTAAATATATATATAAATTTTAATATTCCATAAATTCAAAATATTATATATTTTATTAATTAAATTCTTATTTTTATTATTATAAAAGTCACTTATGAAGAGATAAATTGTCTGACTAAAAAATTTTAAGAAGTTAATGTAGTTATATAATTCAGTACAGATGAATATTTTTAAGGAACTGATGCAGAATAATTAGTCAAATATTCCGTGGCTTTATAATTTTTTAAATAAACTAATAATACTTAGGGTACATAAAATTATATTAAATAAATTTTTAATTTTATAAAATATCTATAAATATTATGAAATATTTAACAATTTTTTAAAATTAAAAGCTTAAGGTATTTGTTATAATAATATGGGAGCAATACATTTAAAACATAATAAAATCAATGAAGCAGTTGATAACTTTAGAAAATCTGTAAATTTGATAGAAGATGCTTTATTATAAGAAGTTAAATGTTAAAATATACACCTTTTTTATAAGGTTAGACCAATTAATGGTAATATAAATATAAAAAAATATTTAAAAAAATTATAATAATACTTAATATATTCATAAATATATTTTTTCAGGTTGGGACTCTCTTTCAAAACAATTAAACAGATTTAAATTTTTAGTAAAATATATTTATTTATTTTAATTTAATGAATTTCTAAAAATAATTTTATAAATTTTTAGTAAACTGAAGAATTTTCTGATTAGGGAACAGTTTTAATAAATCAAAGGAATAAAATCATGTTAGAATAAATTTATACAAATAGAATTTATAATTTATCCTTAGCGCTAATGTAACAGGGAAAACATGACTACTCAAAAGAGAGAAAACTTAAAATATGGGAAGAAGTTATAGACCATTTATAAATAATAACAAAAATTGGTATATAATTGAAAAAATAATTTCAAATTAAATATAAGTTAAATTTAACATATAAATTTTAAATAAAAAAAATCTAATTTTTATATTTTTTTAAATTTTAAGATGGTTTATTGGATAAAAAAAAGTCCAGGGAAATTAAGGCATATTTATATTTATGCGAAGCGTATTAAGAAAGATTTGAATATTTAGAAAAAAAAGCCAAGGAGGAAGAAGAAGAGGATTATAATTTGGAAGACGCCTTAATTAAACTTAATTAAGGAGAAGATAAATTATTATAATATGAAAAAATTTATAAACTTTTTTTAGAAGATGATAAATTAGACGACCCTCCAACAATTTTGCAATAATAAATTTTGCTGTAAAAAGGACTTTTCCATAAAAAATTTGGCAATTACAAACTTGCGTGCTAGTAAGAAAAATTTTTTTCTTTTAATTATTCTTTTAAGAAAATTAATTTAATATACTTAATTATAAAATAATTAATATTTGCTAAAAGGTACTTTAAGGAGTGTATAGAATTTGGATCAATTTAAGCTAAGGATATTAGAAATAAGTGTTTATTATAACTTTAAGAAATATTTACTAAATAAGGTTTAATTGATAAAGCCCCTCATATTCCAAAAATGATAAAAGAAAATTAATCTAAACCAGACAAAGATGTAGTTTTTTTACTGGACCAAAGTGAATCCATGGGAAAAACTTTTCGACAAAAGTACGCCCTTTCCACACTTTTAAATATATTCGACAATTGTAAGTTAAATATATATAATTATTTATTTTATATTTATTCAATAATATAACAAATAATAATAAATATATGATTTTAAATGTAATGGTTATAAAAATATTTTTTACAATTAGATATCGGACCTTAAGATAGACTAGCTTATGTGAAATTTAACCAAAATGTTCAAGTAATATATGAGCTTAATGAAACCAAAAGAAATTTAACATATATGAGAGATTAAATATATTATACTAAAGATATAAAGCCAAGTGGGGAAACTGCTTTATATCTAGCTTTATTAGAATCTTTTAAACTTTTTAAAAAGGTGCCTGAAAAAAACCATAGAAAATGGTAATAAATAAATAATCAATAAAATAATAATAATATATAATTGCACATTTTTTTTATATTAATAAAAAATATATATAATTGCACATTTTTTTTTATATTAATAAAAAATATATATAACTAGGATAATTTGCTTAACCGATGGAGACGACACCTGTTCCACAGTCTCCCAAAAAAAGGTTAGAAGATTATTAAAATCAGAGGAAATTGGACTTATAATAGTAGGAATAGCTTTGAATTAAGCGCAAACAGAGAGTTTAACAGAATTATGTGTAAAAACACATGATGGGGCCTTTATTTAGTCTGTTGAATCTAATGATTTACATATTGCATTATAATCTATAAGTAATTTAGTGCACGCTAATACATAAATGGCAGAAGGCTGTATAGTTGAATCTTTTTATTGAATATATACTAAAATATTTTAAAAATAAAAAAAAATACTTTTTAATACTAAATTTTTACCAAAAAAAAAAAAAGATATAACAAATTTACTAATTGCTCATTTACTACTTCTTCTTTTTTATATAAATATATTTTATAACTAATTTTTTTTAATTTATTTATTCTAACTTCTTATAAATTCTTTAAAATAAAAATATTAGCAGAAAAAAAATCAAAATAAAAATTAATTTCCGCTAAAACAGGAACATATTTTTCAATTTTTAAATAATTATATAAAAAAAAATGAATATAAACAGTTCAACTATTGATAAATACTTGGAATCTTTAAAAAATGCATAACTTATAAAAGAAAATGACGTAAAAACAATTTGTGCAAATGTTAGAGAAATATTAATAGAAGAAGGAAATGTTTAAAGAATAGATGCCCCAGTAACAGTAATTAATTATATACCATATAAATATTTTTTAATAAAATATATGTAATCATATTATGTTATGATAAATTTATTTTTATATAAATGTTTTTTATTATATGTGTTTTTAATTAATGATTTTATATTTTCATTTATATTGTATAATTTTAAATCTTTTATAAAGGTTGTGGGGGATATTCACGGGTAATTCTATGATTTATAAGAAATATTTGAATAATTTGGAGAATGTCCAGATGTAAATTATCTATTTTTAGGTAAAGTTCTAGATTAATTTAATTTTTGCTTCAAAAAAATTAATATAACTTAAATTTTACATTTCTAATTTTTATAAAAAGGTAACTATGTTAATAGAGGTCATCATAGTATAGAAACAATTTTATTATTATACGCTCTAAAAGTAATCTTTTAAATAAAAATAATTAATTTTTACTCTATAAATTTACATCAAAAAAGATAAAATACCCAGATAGAATTACATTATTAAGAGGGAATCATGAAAGCAGAATAGTAACTCAAGTTTTTGGACTTTATGACGAATGTTTGAGAAAATACGGTTCATTAAACGTTTGGCGATATATAACAGGTAATAAAAAAAATGAAACACTTTTAATTTATAATTCTTAATAAAAATATTTAATTTATGAGTTATATTTTAATTTATATAATATAATTTATATTAATTATTTTTTATGATTTTTAGAAACTTTTGAATATCTTACTATATCGGCTTTGATAGAAGATAAAATATTTTGCGTTCACGGAGGTCTTGCTGAAGAATAAAAATCATTAGACGATGTATTACCTAAATAATTATAATTAAATATATAAACAATACATATATATTAAAATTTTTCTATATATTTTTGGAAAAATAATTAATAAATAACAGTATTTACTAAAATTATATTATTTTTAACCTACTATATGATTTTATTATTATTTTTTTATTATTTAAATTTAATTTTAATTTATAATTTTAAGATAAGAATGTTAGATAGAATTGGAGAAATTCCTGTTTCTGGATCCTTATGTGAACTATTATGGAATGATCCTGAAGAAGACTTATAATAAGGATTTAAATTGAATCCAAGAGGTTGTGGTAAAGTTTTTGGATAAGATGTTGCAAAATAATTTTTAGAGCAAAATAATGTGACTAAAATTTTAAGATCACATTCACTTTTTCTGGAAGGCCACAAATAAATATGGGACAAATCTGTAAGCACAATTTTCTCCGCTCCTAATTATTGTTATAGGTAATCTATACATTTTTTTAATTCAAAATATTTTAATATTATATATTAAGAATTATTTACAACATTATATATCATTAAATAATCTCTTATATAATTTAATTTAGATGTGGAAATGTCGGATCAATAGTATAAATAAATGAAAATTTGGATTTTGAATTTAAAAGTTATTAAGCATCAAAAGATCAATTAAAAAACGCCACTTAAAAGGTTTAGAATGCGGTTCCTGACTATTTTTTATGATACTAAAAATTATTAATATCAATTGTAAATATTTAAATAAATATTAATTTACAATAAATTTAATAAAAAAAACTTTTTGACTAAATTTGTTTGTATTTATAATGACTTAAATAACTATAATATATAAAAAATTATTATATAAAATTTAATTTTTTCAAAAAATTAAATTCTATAAAAGAAAAAATATTTTATAAATTAAATATTTATAGAAAAATTTTAAAATGTATATATATATAAATAAATCGTAATAAAAATTCAATTTCATAATTTTTTTAAGAATTCAATCATTTTTTAAATAGTTGCTATAATTAGTATATTATTTTTTATTTTTTAATATATTTTAATATAATTATTTCGCTTTTTTTATTATGGTTTTTTTATTATTATTATTTAAAAAATCACTAAGACAGTTAGCTGCTTCTTAGAGACCTGCATGAGGATCTTTTTGAAACAGTACATAATAAATTATTTTTAAATAAATTCCCCTTTTTATTAACCAAGACATTTTTATTCTTTGTTTATTTTTATTTTTTACATTATTTTTTTTTATTCTTTTTTATTTATTAGCTATTTTTTCTTATCCTTTTTGATTTTCTACATATTTAGGACTAGTTTTATTATACTTCATTTTGTTCCGAATCAGAAGAATCAGATGAAAAATCTGATGAATCAGATGAAGAACCAGTAGAAAAAATACCTTGCATAAAAGCATCACTTTCATTTTCAGAATGTTTTTTTTATCTAATTTTGCTATTTTTTTTACTACTAATTTTTGATTATTATAAATTCTTATATTATTCATATTCAGTTTCGCTAGTTAAGTCAAAACTAGAATAAGAATTCTCTCTTTCAATACCTTCATTTTCATTACTATCAAGATCAAAATCAAATTCTTATTTATTATTATTATTTTTATTTTATTATTCTTGTTGTTATTGTTCATCAATTTTATTTTCTTATCTTTCATTTTCTATAGCTTCTTTTAATGATTAAGTACATTATTTAATGGCATGACTTATAGTATCATCATCACTTTATTTATCATTATCAGATTACTATTAAATAAAAAATATAAATA
This sequence comes from Pseudocohnilembus persalinus, assembly GCA_001447515.1. Lineage (NCBI taxonomy): Eukaryota > Ciliophora > Oligohymenophorea > Philasterida > Pseudocohnilembidae > Pseudocohnilembus > Pseudocohnilembus persalinus. Next base: position 328,256 of record LDAU01000057.1, read on the forward strand.
ATTAAAAATGATTTTAAGATTATATAAAAAATAAAGATAAAAAAAATAACTGTTAATTAAGTTTCTATAATTGAATTTGTTAATAATATATCAGAGACAAAATTTTTAAACAATAGATTTACATATATATTTATAAAATATATTTATATATAATAATATAAGTACATGTTAAGGTATATCTTTATTTTTAAACTCTTCTTTTAAATTAAGATCTTTTTCATCAAAACAATAGAATCTATATGTTTTTTTTCTTAATTTTCTAGTATTCTCTTAAAATCTCATGATATTCTTATTATATATTAAAATAAATAAAGATAACTACTTGATGTTGTTTTTATTAGTATAATAAATTTTATTATTAAATTTTATTCAATAAAACTATAAAAAAATATTTCTTACAAAATTTGTAGTTTTCGACTTAGTTTTCACAGATTTATATTAAGATTTTAAAACTTATTTTTTTTCTTATTTTTTTTTTTATATCTTTTTTGTTTTACTCTTTCCTACAACTATTTTATCGAATAAGAGCGTATCGGAATCGGCTTAGGTGTCCTTTATAATAATTTTTTTTATAAATAAAATATTTTAATTTAATGGTAATTTAAGTTTTTTAACAAATAGTATCTAACAATATTATTTATTGCTGAATATACTAAAGGTATAAAATACCAAATTATCATGTTAAATTGAAAATAAAAACAAAAGCTTGTTTAATTAATTAGATAAATAAAAATAATTAAAGACAATTATATATATACATATAATTTTGCTCATTTTAATTTTAGTTGATTAAAAAACTAAATACATTTAATAAAAAATTTCAATGGCATAAATATTATTAAAACAAAATAAAAAGAAAATTGCTACATAAATTTAATCATTGAAATTTACACTTGTTTAATGAAAAAAAAAAAAAAATTAAAAGCATAATTAGTAAAAACAAACTAAAAACAAAATATATAAATTAGCAAAAATAATTAATTACTGTTTCTAATTAGACGGAAAAATTAAAAATCGAGCAATTAATTTAGTAATTATTTTTGCTATATTTTCTTTTTTAATTTAATTTTCTTTTTGTTTTGTTAAAACAAAAACTCATTTTTAAAATAATTTATAGTAGTGTAAAAAATAAAAGGAAAAAAAAAGAACTGCCATTTATAAGGCTTAGAAAAATTGGGGTGAAAAGATAATATAATTATAAGTTTTTTTTTTTTTAATTTTTTTTAACTTTTCACATTAAAAAATATTAAATTTACTTTATTAATTTTTAAAAATCAAAAACAAAAATAAAAAACAAAATCAAAAATCATTTTACTAAATATAAATAATTTTTAAAAATATAAAAACTTAAAATTTACATAAAAATTTTAAATTTTTAAATCATTTCACCCTAAAAAACTCAAAAAATTTTAAATTTTTAGAAAAATTTACCGAAAATAAGTGTTCATCATCATATAATAGTTAACTAGTGGTATCATTTTCTTTTAAACCTGAATCTTTTTATAAAAAAGATGGAGTTAAACTATCTTCCAAGAAACTCCTTTTTTTAGCTCTTATTTTAGGGGTTCTTCTCTGATAATCTGTAGATTTTTTTAAAGATCCTCTCTTAGAACAAGATAAAATACTTTCCTGACTATAACTCATTATTATTTATTATTTTTATTTTTATTTAAAAAAAAAAAATATTTTTTAGACTGTTTTTATTATTTTTTGTTTTTTTATTTAGGGCTTCCTTTTGCGATTTTTCTTTTAAATACCAGGAAAAATTAAAAAAAAACTAAACAAATCGATACTAATAACAATAAAAAAGAACACCTTTTCGCATAAAAAGCTATAGAATAAAACAAATAATAAAATTAATATGGTGTATATATTTAATTAAAGAGCCAAAAAAATATAAATAAGAAGAATTTGCCTCCAAAATTAATTTAGAAAATAAATCTTATTTATAAAATTATTAATGTAACTTAATTTTTGAAAAGTTTTTTTATATAATAAAGGATTTATATAGAAATTTCATTTTTAAAACCTCTCCTATCTCATTCTTTAATATTTCTCCCTTTTTTCTGAGAGTTTCTTATGCTAGGTATTTAAGTTAATTTAAAATTTAGATTACACATTAATGATTTATATATAAAATTAATTAATTATAATTAATAAACATTAAAAAAATAAAAATAAAATAAAACATAATAAAAACTAAAATATTCAATTATTTTTATAAAACTTTCCAAAAATTTAAAAGTAACATAATTTATATTTTATAAAATAATATTTAAAATATAAATGAGAATATATTTTATATATTAAATACATAGTTAGTATAAAAATAATATTAAATTAATTTCAATAATTTTTTTCTAAAAATTTATCCCAAACTAATAAAAGCCCCTGTGTATCACCAGATAACAAAAGATCATTTTAAAAATCATATTTTAAAAATATTATATCATTTTTATGATTACTCTCAAATTTTTAAATAAATTCGATTTTTTATTTCTAAATCTTAAAGCTGAAAATCTCACCATTTTCTCCTCCAACCAAAAAAATGTTTTATGTTAAAAAACATCCTTAATTATATTAATTTGTATTTTTATAATGTGAATCAATTTCCTCTAAAACTGTGCCTTTAATTATATCAACAATCTTAATTTTATTTTCATTTTTATGGCTCAAACATAATAAATAATTATGTTTTTAATTTTAAAATTCACCTTCAAATAAAGCCAAACTACTAACAGAAAAATTTTCAAACACCTTGTTGTAAAAATATATTTTTAAATAAATATATATATAAAACATTAATATTTATTCAAAAAAAATCTTAATATAATAATATTTTTTATATCAAATTTATATTATATATTTTTCATAAATATAAATTTATATTAATAATTTATTTAATTATTTAACCTTAATTCTATCTTTAACATTTACTTAAATATCATTTAAATTCTTAACATTTAAATTTATCCACCCAATATAACCTTCTTCATCTCCATAATATAAATTGTTATTCTCTGACTTTTAACTATATTATTAAACAGCACTTTCGACGCAAAAATCTAATTTCTTAATGACTAAACTGTTTTAATTTTGTAGTTCTTATTAAGAACTACTTATTTTTAAATATCTATCTTATTAAAAGTGAAAATAAAATGAGTTTTTTTAGTTTTCTGAGTTTTCTGTATTTAAATCATACATATCTACTTTATAAATAAAGTTTCTATTCCATGTATCGATATTTTAAATTTCTTCGAAACCCTCTAAATCAGAATCACTATCATCGTCATCATCTTCATCATTATTTTAATATAATTATCCCTAATTTTCGTTTGATAACTATTATTAAACTTGAAATTAATTTTATAATTATAACTATTATAATTAAAACTAAATCATCTATTATTCACTATACCCTATTTTATTAATTTTTATTAAAAAAGTTATATTATATAAAATTAATCGATAAATAAATAAATGAAAGATATCAATATAATTTTATTTTTATATAATATTAAATTAAAAATAATTTCAATTTAACTACCTTTTACATTGTTCAACTAATCTGCTGTAATGTAATTGTTAAAATAACCATCTAAAACCTCTATTTCTTTATTCTAAATATTATATCTAATAATTAAATTTGAGAGTTAATAATATTTTTAAATATTATTAAAGCATTATAATTTAACTATATTTCATAATATATATACCTAAATCCATTATTATCTGAAACTTCCAAACTCCTTGTACCATAAATTATATACTATTATTCTTAATCATTTAAATCAAGTTCTAAACTACTAATAATATGTTTCTTAGTATTTGCTTAATAAAAAATATCTTAAGCTTCTAAAATGATACCTTAATTTTACATTAAATTTTAATTTTATTAAATTTCTTAATCTTCTTAATTTTTATCAAATTTAAAATATACTATATAATTTTATTGCTAATTTTTAACACATTAAGCAATAAGATTTTTTTAAAAATCTACCTTATACATATACACAAATTAATTTTTCTTTAAATCTGGGTTAAGAACCTAAAAATGTAATGTTTAAATCAACTATCCTATATTTTTTCTTTTTGAACTTAACTAATTTTCTTTGAAAAGTATTTACTCTTTTATATTGTTTATTTTCTAATTTTAAATTTAATCATGCTTTTCAATTTCAAATAAAATTTCCTCATACTAAAGTGTTAAATTTGCATAATTTTCTTCTAATTCCTGAATTTTTTAATTTAAACTAAGCTATAAACATTATTACTAACTTTCACTTGAATGTATATCATTTTTTAGATTGTCCTATAATTATTATTATTCTTATTTTTATTATTTTTCTAGTTTATCAACTTATTATTATTAATTTTAAGAAAAATCTTATTCATTCACTAACTCTTATTATTGTCCTTTTAAACATTTTCCAAATAATTGTTTTGTAAATGACAAATTATAAAAATCTTTTTTATATTATGTAATTTCGCATTCATAGGGATCCACAAATTTATTTTAAAAACTTTAACATTAATCAAAAATAAAAGATTCATCAAAATTTTATAACTTTATTTTGTCTTTTTTTATTTGATCTATTATTTCTTTTTACATATTTATTTATATTCTTAAATAATAAATTTTATATGCCAACTATTAGGTTTTATTTTTAAATATTTTTAATTTATTAAATATTTTCTTTATTTTTATTTATTTTTCAGAAAAAATTTCTGTATTTATAAAATATTTCCACTAATAGTATTTAATAAGTACTATCATCATAAATATCATAATAAACTATAATTTTTTATTATAATTTTTTAGATAATAGAGAATCTACCCTGCATTATTAAATTAATGAATTAATATTATATGATGCTTAAACAAAAACTTTAAATTATATATCCATTTACAATTTTTATGGTTACTATTATATATTTAGCAAAATTTTTTTCTATAACTTTAAAACAATAGAATAATTATTAAATTATTCATTGAAATTACTATTTAAATATAAAGAAAAATGTATCAAAAGTATTGAAATTGCTTAAAAATTATAATTGAATATAAAATTAAAATAATTTTTAATTTTAAAAAGTTAAATAAATCTTTTTAAAATTAAAATATCTTTTACCTTCATTTTTAATATATTTTATAAAAATTTTATTTTTCTTTGATCTTATATAAATACATAATTTCTACCCTCCTTTCCTTTTTTATTAATTTGTTTATTATTTATTTAATTATTTTAATTAATCATTTATCTGTAAAACAATTATTCCTGTATTATTATAAGAAGCAGTAAAAAAATAAAGATTAACTAAAAAGTCGATAAAATGTTCAAAAATTTAATTAAATCTGGTTGGGCTTTCAAGTACTAAAAAATTCCTTAAAATAATTTATATCATTTTCAAAAAAATTTCCTAATTAATAATTATAATTTAATTCACATTTATACAAATGCGTTATTTATGATTTTTTGAAAATATTTATTAGATCTACTTAATTTTTAGCCAATTAATCCAAAGGAAGATTCGTTACCAACGTTGTCGCTGTTGCCGACGAAAATGCGTAAATAAAAAAATATAGTATTTTTATAAATAAAATGTTCAAAGTTTTGAGAAGCAAATTAAACAATTATATTATCGTTTTCATAAATATATATAAAATTTTAAATATTAATGGGTAATATTTGTAATCTTCAATTATAAATATAGCTTATATTATTTAAAAATCTAGAATATATTTTAAGCAAAAATTAGATAAAACATTATATTATTCAAACGTTAATTTATTTAATTTATATTAGTATCAATGTAGCTAGAGGAAAAGACATAAAAGATATTTAAAAATTAGCTGAAGAGTAAATATTATTTTATGATTATTTATTATAGTATAGTAATTTTAAAATAAAATAAAAAAATAGTATATAAATAATTTAATTATAATTAAATTTTTTTAGAGAAACATAAATTTTAAGAGATAGTCACAGATTATATTTCTTACCTTGGATCAACAATTAAAAAACTGTTTATGAATCTTAAATCCCTGTTGTAAATTTCAAGCTATATAAAAATATAAGATATATAAATATATTTAATATACCATTAAAAAATAATTTATTAATAAAATCATCATAATAATATTACAATTAATGCTAATAATACTTTAAAAAATTTGTCTATAATAACAATAACAATTTTTTTTAATTTTATATATTCATCATAAAAATTCATAACATTAATAATCTTTTTTAATTTTATATATTTATTATTTAATCCTTATATTATATTTTATTATATTTTTTTTTTATTTTTTTTAAATTAAGGATAGCAGCTTCAACTACAGCTTAGCTGCCGGAGTTTTAGGAGCTGGATTTTTATTCATGTTATGGTAAGGAGACTTTAAATACAAATATTTCTTAGGAGCTCCTTTATTAGCCATTTGGGCCTTAAGAAAAGCCAATTTAAGAGCTTTAAAAACTATGCCCACTTTCATTAAAGAAATTTCTTTAAATAAATCCGGATAATCTGTAAACATTATCCTTTCTTAATAGGGAAAATTATCCACTTTAGAATAAGTTAATGTTTCTTCTATCAAATAAGTTTATTCTCCCGAAGGAACTGAATTCAGCTAATTAAGGTATATATAAAAAAATTATATATATTAATTTATAAATAAAGTTAATACATAATGATACATCTTTTTTTATTTTAAAATTAAATAAACAAGTAAAATTAATTGTTTTTGTAAATTTATTTCTAATAATTTATGATATTTATAATGGTATTAATTGCTTTATTTATTTACTTATATAAATATTTTATTAGACATGGAGGATATGGAAATAATGGATTCTAAATTTAAGTTGGAGACTCTATTTATGTCGCCCCTTATGAATATATCGGAAATGAATTCGCTTTAAAAAGTATTTGGTCTGGTGAATAAGTTGATACTACTAATATTTGAAATATTTATTAAATGCAACATTTTTAAATTTAAAATTCTTTTTAACGAAATAAAAAAATTTAATTTATAATTTGAAAAATATATAATATATAAGAAAAAAATATTATTTACTGAATAAAGAATAAGAAAAAGTAATGCATCATAACATAAAATCAATTTTAACTATTCATTATTTTTATTTGTATACATAATATAAAATTGGATATATAAAATTATTATGATATTAATTTATTATTCAGTATATTTGTCTACCTAATAAAAATTGGTAAAAAATATTTTCTACATTAATTTTAATCAGTTTCTAAATGAAAAATATAACTAATAAATATTATTAATAATAAGTTGTAATTATTATAAAGATGTACCACATTAAGCAATTTTTATATTATATAAAAAAATTATAAAGATATTTATTGGTATTCCAATTTTAATCCGTAAAAATAAAAAAAAGTCAAAATTAATTCCAAAATTAAAACGTTTATAAAATTAATTCTGACTAAATAATTGTATACATTATTATCCTGAATAGGGGATTATTATCTATATAAATATGATTTTATTATTTAAATATTAGAGTATAAAGTTTGATCTATATTCCAAATTATCTTAAGTAGAAAAATATTATTTTTTATTTTTATTTTTCAACTTTCATCAGGGTTTGAGAGAGGGGAGAAGGGAATGATGAAATACTGATGGATAAATAATTAATTTTGCAAAAAAAAAAAGCTGAAATAATTTATTAAATTTATAAATTAATTCCTTTTCTTCTCTTGGCTCTTTTAATTAATTCTGAGGTTTAATTACTCCCTTTTACAAGTACAAATTATTATAAATAAAAAATAAAAAAACAAAACAAAAATAAAATATTTATAACCATAATATTTTGAGCCCCTAAACAAAACACAACCCGATAAAAAAAAAATCAAAACTAAAATACAAAAGCAAAATAAAACAACCAAAAAACACTCAAAAAAAAAATAAAAAAATGGAAAGAAAATTTTCAGACTGTTCCAACATGTCTAACGATTTATTCGCCCTCCCCAAAACCCCCCCTTTACAGAACCTCTCGCAACCATAATAATTTGAGTCTGTAGACAATTTACAAAACCAACAAGACTCCAGTAACAACGAAAACTAAGACGACCAAATAATACACACTAATTTAATTTTTAAAAATCTTTAGTCAAGTCAGTAACAGACCCTGGAAGGTGTAAGAACGGCCATTGACGAAATGGGAGACATCAACTTGTCCAATTTAATTTTAAAATAAATTTACAAATAAATCAATATCATAGAATAAAATCAACAAAATTGCACCTAGGACTACATTTTTTTTTATTAAGACCCTTTTAGTTTGGACAATATCGAATTGGGCACGCAAAAAAATAATAAACATTATACAGTAAAGGCCCTCAAAATTTAAACGCATCCTAACCTTTATATACAAATCAAATCTGTGCCAAAAAAATTAAGAAGAAAAAGATAAAAAAAAGATGTCCAAGAAAACAGAGAAACCGAAATTTATGATAATAATTAATTTCAAAATAATGGGTTATAATAAATGCAACTTCCTTAAAATAGTTTAATGATGGATATTGAATCGAATTTATTTTCTCTAGACTAGGAAAATAATAGCCAAGATTTTTCTTCTAATACATATTAATTTATCAATAAAAATACTCATAGTATTCATAATGATAATAATTCTAAATAATTGTTGTAGCAATAATAACAGTGTAATTAAATACAGTAAGAAAACAACAATTAATTAAATTAAAGTAATTTAATGTAAACTGAAAATTAATAGACCGAAATAGAATTCACTAATTTAAACAAATACAATGATAGTGAGTAAGCAGAAAACCCCAAATTAAACTAAGAAATCAACCAAAATCAAGAATAAAACAAAGAAAAATCTGAAATTAATAATAATAAATAAATAGCCTAAAATTTAAATATTCAAGAAGATTAATAATAATAACAATAAGAAAAACTAAGTTAAGAATAATCTTTCAACAACGTTTTAAGCGAAAAAAGGAAATTATCATTTTTATCAAATAGCTAAAAAAACCCTTCTAAAAAATAATCTTTAGACCTGAATTTTGACTACTGTTCTGCGTTATTTTAACATGCCCGAAAATAATCCATAAGTACAAATCCTGATACATCCAATAAAGAAAAAAAATCGCTAAATTTCCCCGAATTCAGAGAAAAACACGAAAATCAAGATTTTAAGATAATAGAAAGTCTCAATGAAAACGACAACGAAAATGAATTTGTAGACTTTATGGACACCATTTTGGAACAGTCAAGTGAGGTAAAAAAGCCCGAAGAAAAATAAGATATTCTTGAAAACAAACCCGAAGTTTAAAAAGAAAAAGAAGAAGAATAAAATAACAAAGAAGAATAAAAAAATTAAGAAAAAAAATAAGATGCCAATTAATTTGCCTAAGAAAAAAAAGAAAAAAAAAATTCTTTCAACAGCAAAATTGTTACCCCCAAACAACTGCACCTGCCTTCACCTTAGCTGTTTGACAACTTAATGCCCCCCGAAAATAATTTCCAAAATAATTTTTTATTCGACAATGTTAACAATTTCGACCTCGACGACCAAAACCACGATAATAATATTAATATAAATATTAATAATGATAAATTTTTAGAAGATGATCAAAATATTTTCAGTAATTTGGACGGCTCGGAACAATTAATGTTTTCTCAAAAATCTACCAAAAAAATTACCAAAGAACCCAAATAAAGAAAACCAAGAACAACCAAAGAAAAAAAAGAAAATATTCCCGGACAAGTTAAAGTTAAAAAACCAAAATGCAGAGTTTTATAGAACCAAGATGAAATTATAAGACTTTTATAACATGAATTAGATTTTGAATAAGAATTTCTCAAAAAAGAAAAATTACAAGCTGAATAATAATAGTAATAAAAAGAATAACAATAATAACAACAATAATAAAAAATCAATAATAATAATAATCAAGATTCTCTACAATTAGAAAGTTAAAAAAAAAGTCAATTAATTAACGAATAGAAATAAATAAATGATAGTTCAGATTTATAATCAATAACTGATAGTCAATCTAAAAAATATACATAACCTTAATTTGTATCTTATAATAACAAAAATTTAGAGAAAAAAACATAATAATAAAAATCTCCTAGCTCAACTTAAAAAGCTCAAAACTAAAAATAAGTAAACACTTAGTTAAAATAAAAATAAAACAGTAATAATTAGCTAAGTTAAGAAAAATCTTCATCTAATTTATCTGCAAAAGGAGAAGAAAATACTGAATTTGAAGATATTTCTGAAAAAGAAATTTTCGAACTTTTATCTAAATAACCAAAATAAACCACCAAAAAAATTCAAAAAGAAAAATCTCCCTCAAAATATTCTTCTATTTAGCTTACAAACAGTAAATAATAATTAAAATTATCTTAAAATTTGTCCAAAAATATCTTTTATTAAATAAAAATACAAAATTAATAATTTTTCCCCATTTAATAAATAATTAGTACCATATTTTTATATTTCAAAAATGTTTAAAATATTATAAATAATATATTAAATCAAAATAAATATTTAAATTCATTATCAAAATTAACCAATAGAAAAATAATCTTCTCAATCTGAAATATCTAAATGTCCTAACCACGAACAAAAAAAAATGGTAGTAAAAAAAACCATAAGAAACGGAGTCAGACACTAATACTATAATAAAATTTGTTCTTTAATCTAAAACGACGTAATAATCGACTCAGAATCTTCTCACCTCGAAATGATTTCCAAAACAAAACTCAAATAAAAATCCGAAAAATCTGATAATAATCTAGAAACCCCAGAAATTTCTGAATTTTCCGAATAAACTAGTAATTTAGAAAAACCCGAAAAATCCGAAAAATCTGAAAAATCAGAAAAATCCGAAAAATCCAAAAAAAACAACTTAGAACAAAAAAAACAAAGCAATTCAAATAAAAATTTTTTCCAACAGCAAAAAGTAAACGCTCAGGCCCAGAAAATCCTTTAAACTAATATTAATAATAATAGTAATAATAACAATAAAAAAGAAAAAGAAGACAAAATTTCTGAAATTTTAGCGCAGCAGGCGGACCTGATAGGAGAACTAGGGGTTTCTTTTGACTCTAAAGACGATGACGACCAGTAAATTGCCGAAATGATAAACCACCACTAAATGCTAGAAGAAGGTAGAAATTTTCACCGAAATAACAGTAATAATATTTAAGATTTAGATTCTTAAAGTTAAATCGAAATCGAGGTTGACGACAGTGAACTCTCCGAATTTAACAGGAGTTCTAATATTTATAACAGCTCAAAATAGGACGATGAAGAGTATGAATAAATTTTGATGCCTAGCAGAGAATAATAAGAGGATAATCTTTAAATTGTTTTGTGATTTTAATCTAAAAAAATAAATATGACTTCTCTCTTATTTTGAATTGATTAATAAATAAATAATTGAAAAATTAAAAAAAAAAAAAATAAAAGCTCAAAATATTATTTATTAGTTTTTAAATATTTGAACAAACTAGTAAATTTACTTAAACAATGACAAATAAAAAGGAAGCTTCATAATAATAAATTAAAAGTAAAAAAGTTAATAATATAAAGAATTTAAAATAAATAAACATAATAAATAGATATGTTAAATCAAAAAAAATAAAATAATAAAATGTTTCTTTATCAAGTATTTGCTTTTTAATAGATTCATTTTATCCACTAAAATATTAATAAATATTAATAATAATTTATAATTTAATAATAAATAAATAATTTATATCTTTTATATAAACAATAATTTACATTTGTGTAGCTACTTTTTTACTTGTATATATATTTAAACTAATTACATTAATAATATTTAAATTTTACCCCCTAAAAAAAAATCTCTCTTTTCCATTTTTTTTTAATAAACTTATATGATATTCTTATTTTTCATGTTTTAGAAAAATTGCTTTTATAAGATTAAGTAAATAATAGTAAGTTTTAAATTTTACAAAAGAAATAATTAAATCATTATGTTAATTATATTTGACTTAAAAATAATTGTAGTTTTTTATTATATAATTCAATAATCAATAATGATACATATATATATATTTTATAAAATTAACAAAGGAAAATTTTAAGGGTAATTATATAAAAATATAAATAATCTTTCATAAATCGGCGGAATCTTTAATATTCTATGCTTTTTCCTAAACTTTTTCTTAAAAATCTTATAAATTTTCTTCTACTTTTTCAACGTATTCTTAAGTTTTTTCTTAGAAATCTCTTAAAATTTGTTCCCCCTAAAATAAAATAATTATTTAGTAATTTATAATAATAATTTTACAATGAAAAAAATATTTAGAAAAAAATTAAAATATTAAATATTAAAAGACTCATTTTATTCTATAATTTTTATAAAAATCTATATAAATTACATCCTATAATGCTTGCTATACACCAGCTCCGAAATTGAGGGGAAAAAATAGTTTTACAATATCCCACAAACTATCTTAATTTTTAATATCTTCATACAAAACCCAAATTTAAGCAGTCAAAATAGCAGAAACTAATAATTCTAAAATTATTACCAAAAAATACTTCCAACTTTTCATTTCCCATGCCAATCCAGATAATTTAAGAGGAATTTCTAAAAATACCCAAATAAATAAAGCTAAAACTATATGATCAGTCATACTTTGCAACTAAATAAATATTTAAATTTTTATAAATTATATAATTATTTTAAAAATATTATTTATAGCTCATTATGATACTATTAATATTTAATATCTTTAAAAAATTCTTCAATAACGAATATTTTTATAAAAAACAATTTAAATAGGTAAATGAATTTTATTATATTAATTAATTCAAGCAAAAAAAATGAGATTTTAATAGAAACCATATAATTTTTGATATAAAATACATATTAAACTATTATTTACATTCAATATATGTGCCAAATAGTAGAAAAATATGATTCTAACCAATTTAATACCAAATTAAATTATTATAGGGTAAAGCCATCCCGTGCTTTAATGTTCTCTATTAGCTCTTTCATTTTTTCTTTATAATATATAATTAAAAACTTTGAACCATATTACAGATATCATAGTGGTAATTCCAGCTATAACTAATATTTTGCATTTTTCATCTATAATGTCATCTATATTAAAAACTACTACTTACTATTATAAATAATTACTCATGCTATATGTTTATAAATATTATTATTTTTAATTTATTTTATTTTTTGCTTTTTTCTTAGTAATTTATTTTATAATTGTATATTAATATATTTTATTTTTTAATTATTTTAATTTTTTATTATTCTTTATTTTCTTCCAATTTAAAAGCTTATTAAGTATTAATAAATCTATTAATTTTTATTTAAGTCCAATAATTTTATTATTACACTCTACACTCAAAAAATAAACATTTGGCACAATTTTAAATAAAAAAATACAAATTCTTAATATATATATATAAATAAATATAGATCTATTAACCAATAACAACTTCTTTTTATTTTTATAAAAATAACTATTAAAAATTAAAACAAAATGTAAAAACTATAAATGAAAAACATTTCTTATATATATATAATTTAATATCCATAAATCAATTAGTTTTAATATTCACAAATAAAACATAGAATTTTGTAACTTAGAACTAAACTTGCCCTAATAAGTATCTCCAATCAAAGTAGCTAATTTTTCAGCATACTTATATACCCCAGGGGTCCTAACAGCTCCTTACCAATTATAATAATTATAACATTAATAATAAACTAATAGCCAATAAGTTTCTTCATTCCAATCTATTTCGTTATAAGTTACCTAATATCTTACAGGTTTGGCAGTTCCTTAATTAACATTTTAAGCAACTTAGTAAAATTCGAAATTTTTCTGAGTTATCACATCTGCAACTGTACTCCCTGTAAAAAATTATTGTCAGTTTTTAAATTATATTTATTTATAAAATAAATATATATATATATTTATAATATTTATAGTAATTTTATCAACTAAAAAATCATTTCTTATTTTAAAAATGATTTTTTTAATTAGTTTTAGTGTTTGAACCATTTTTATTAAGAATATTATAATATATATATATTAATTTTTATAAATAAATTTACCTGGATAAGGATTATGTATGTCAAATTTAGATCCATGGGCTCCTCTTGCATTCCTGTTTTAAGACTATTACTAAACACCTTTATAGAAAAATTTTTAATCAGGATTAGCATTTATCACAATACAAGCAATTTTAGGATCAAATTTAACAAATTATTTATTTTCATTTTTAGCAATTTATTCTAAAATTTCATTAAAATCTGCAATTCCTCTTTTTATTTGCTTTACCTCATTTTCGGTAACAGCCTAAATTTACCCTTCTCCCAGTCCATATCGGAAAATGACTATTTCTTTAGGACATTTTTTATCATTATGCTAATAATACTGTAATATTGACTCAGTTACTCTTTTTTTAATATCTTTTATGAATTCCTTTAAAAAAATTTAAATTTAAATTAAACAGTTTATATGATAATAGAAATATTAATATAAATTTAATCATTAATAGCTTTTTAAGTAAAGAAATTATGGAATGTAAATATCAACTTTTTAAATTTTTATAATTTTTAATTTATTTAAAGTAGAACATATTTTTTATTTAAGAAAATATTTTTAATTTTTATTTAATTTTCCAATATTTTTTTAATAAATTTGATATTAGGAAATATTTTATTATATTTTTTTAAAATTTACACTCTCAGGTTTCAAAAAGCTAGCTTAGGCAAAATATTTACTAAAATTTTCATCAAGTGAAGAAACAAAAGCAACGCATCTTTTTCTATCTTTAACAAGTAATTTTTTATAATGAGCTATACCTATTAACATTGTTTAACATCCTACTTGCTAGGGTCTTTCAACTTCCCATAAAGGTTCATTTAATTTTGCATTTATTTGTAAAGCAATATTTCCCAAAATACTTAAACTAAAATTTTTAGCCATTAAAGTATCTTTAATTGCATTTTGGTGAATAATACCTTTTTTCTTCAAAAACAACTCCTAAAAAATTATAAACACGTTTTATAAATTAACTTGAAATTTTTTATTAATAATTTATTTTTAAATTAAAATACTTAATACATATAATTATTTATTTACCTTAAGTTTACTGTATAAAGTTGAACTTTAAAATTGATCAATTAATGTTATAACTACTTTAGGTATATTTTTTTCTAAAGTTCCTAAATATCCCTCCACATTATTTACCCATTAATCGTCTGACATTCTAGGTAGACTTACCATTTAAGGTGAATCAAGTGTTATTCCATAAGCTTTTGTACTGAATTTTAAAGAACTCAAAAATTTGTCGGCAATTTAATCACAATAGTTATCCTTTTTAGTATAAATAATTACCCAATCATTATTCTATAAAAATATAGGACTTTTAATCGCTGTTTATTAAATTTTAAATAAACCTTTGTTAGGTATTATTTCTTAATTATGACTCAAAAATAATTTTGGTGGCTTAGCTTCAAAGCTGTTAAATATAAATTAATAATAATATTATTATAATATAATACAACTTAAATATAAATAAAAATAATTGTATAAAAATAAATATAATTTGTTGATGTTTTACCCTTAAACTTCTTAGAGATTAACTTTTTCATTCTAATCAATTTATTATTCGATTTATTATTATTTAAATTAAGGTACAATATTTTCAATTATATTTCTTATATACTCTACTCTTTAATTAGGTTATAATTTAGTATATTTTGAAACTTCTTACATAGATTTATGATTTTTTCTTTACTGGTCGCTCATTCCAGTTAAAAACATTAATTCAGGTACCAAAAAACTAATTAAGTTAATTTATAAATGATACTGAATTTTATATCATTTTATTCAAATATATAAATTTATTAATTTTTATATTTATGTATTCTAAACATTTTTATATTTATTTAAAAATTAATAATGCTCAGTTTTAAATTAAATAAGCTAAATTTTTTTATTAATATACTTATAAAATTATATGAATATATTACACTGTATCTATTCTTTCTTCCACTTAGCCAGTTTCTTTATTAAATTACCTTACTTTAACTGAACTCTCAATCATAAATTGATCAGCATCTTTAATTTTAACTCCATAAGCTTCATAGAAATATTAAATAAAGCTAACATTTTTGCCCTTTTTATTGTAAAAGAATTCGTCTTTAGGACTTTTATTTAAATGAAATTCTTCTATTCTATATGAATTAAATGACCCATATGTGGCTATACAATTTCTTCCTATAAGATTATTAATAGCATCTTATTCATTTTGATAATTTTTGCAATTGTAAAATTCCTATAATACAGTATTCGAACTCATCACTCTTGAACTGAAATCTGCTAAGGCATAACAACTCTAAACATAAAAAAGAGACATTAATATACTATTTATATAAAATTTTTATCATCTTAAAAAAGTTTTAATGATACTTTCACTATTTATTAAAATTATTATAAATATGTATAATAACTTTAAAAATTTGTATAATATTTAATAAAAATTTTGTAGTTATTTTATTAATTTAATTACATTATTGTTGAAATGTACACTAGTTTTAATGCCTCTCCAAACTTTTAAATCAAATTAGTCGATTAAAAATTAATTAATTTCTGATTTTTTATAAAAATTTCCTCTTCTTCCAATTTATTAATACCCTTAATCTCTCAAAATATTTCTTATAGTGACATTAAAAAACTAATATAAATAATATTTAATATTTTCGTCGAATTAATAATTTTTTGTTTTATTTATTTTAATATATAAATTTTTACTTGGTAAAATTAAGATATGATTTAATTTATAATATAAAAAATAAAAAATAGTAAATTAATTAAAATAAATTACCTATGATGCGATATTTGAAGTTCCTTCTGGTAATTAATTTAAATCAAATTATTAAACGTATGTAACAATCACACTATATTTATCAGTTTTAAATTCTTATTCTTATTCAACGTGTTAATATGATACTAAGTTATCTCCAGCTGAAAAATTTAATAAATAAAAAATCTAAAAATGCATTAAATTAGAATATTTAATAATTCTAACTGAAAATTAAAATTATTTAACATAAAAAAGTAAAAATAATTATTACAAAATTGGCAACTTTTTCCGTAAATTTGTATGGCTTATTTTTTTACTTAGCTAAAAGTTTTTATTTTTAATTAAGTTGAATCACTTTCAAAAGCTGGATCAAATTTTACTTAATATTAAAAAATTTTTGGAAAATCTATGGTTTTCAATAAACAAACATTGGTAATATATTGTTTTTTATTGAATTGATTAACAATAGTGGAATCAGATCTATTAGGTCGATTTTAATATTTTTATAAAATTTAAGATATATCCATTAAAATCTTTATATTATTTGCAAATTATTATTATTATATTTATTGTATCGATTTTATTTTTCTTTTTATTTATTATTATTATATCAAAAACTATTATTAAATAAATACCCAAATAATCATATTTCAACTAATTTTATCAAAACTATATAGAAAAACATGTTTTTCAATAGATAAAATATGTTTCCCTATTTATAAGAAAATATTTTGACAAAAAATCAAAACTTTAATAAATATATATAAATAATAATATATAATTTTTTTAATAATTATATCTTGATAAAAATAATAAAAAAATAAAATTATAGAAAATGAGCTATTTTTATTTATTTTTGACAATAAATAAAGGAAATTTTAATTTTTATTAATGTCTAATATTAATTGATAATTATCTTTATTATTATAATTTAAATATTAATACATATTTCAATTTAATAACTAAATTGAATATATTATAAATATTGTCATAAAAAATAAACAATTATACTTATTTTATAAATAAAAAATAAAAGTATTAATAAATTTATATAATAAACAAATTTAAAATATGGAAATATGGTATAAAGCAAGATGTCTTTAGATTTTGTAGTTCTTAAAAAAATTAATTTTATTAGATTTTTTATTAAGTGATAAAAAAAATATAAATATATTACAAAAAATTTTAAATGAATTATAAGAAAATGAAGAAAGAAATTAGTCTTGAAGTTAATTTTACTTATTTTTTATAATATTAATTGATATATATATTTATTTAAGAAGATAGTTATTGCTATTTAGCCTTTTTGTAGTTAAATCATTAAAATATATTTATGCCCCTACTAATTCAAATAATTTTGTATTATTTTTTCAAATTTCATGAAAACTTTAAAATCTAAAATTATATAAATTTATATATCATTAAAAAAAATAATATAAGATTTTAAAAAAAGATTTTTAGCTATTAAAAAATATATTAACTCCGTGGATTTAATATAAATAATTATTATATTTTTAACTTATTATTCAAATCTTCATATACAATAATAAATTATAAATATAAAATTTTTATTTATTTTTATTTAAAATAATCTATATATTCTTTTGTAAACCATACTATTATTATTATATAAATTATTATTTTAATCTAGAAATTTAAAACTTATAAATATAAACTTAGATAAAATTAACTTAAATAATAATGTATAAAGGTCTTAATAATGATATTATGTAATTAAAATTTAGTACAAGTAAAATTTAGCTAATATTAATATTTTTAGACTTTTTAATTCTTTTTTCAATCAATTAAGTTATAAAATAAAAAAATCTAATATTTAAAAGGATTGTTACGTTATAAAGTAATAAAAAATTATAAATTGAAGTTTTTATTTGCTTACATATTTCCTTTTAATAAATATATTTTTACAAACATGTAATTAATTTCTTAAGTTAGTATTTTTATTAAAATTAAACTAAATTAATAAATTATATTCATTTATAAATAAAATTTAAATATTTAAACAACAATTCTGTAATTAAAATTTCACTTTCATTTGACAAAAACCAAAGGAAGAGAAAAACAATACTTATGATTATTGAGTTATTAATTTAAAATAATGATTTTTTACAAAAATTAAATTCATTATTTATATAAAAAAAATGTATACTAATTTATATTTATATAATAATAAAAAAATATATTTCAAGTATTTTTTTAAAATTAAAATATCAATTTTCGAGTATATTATTAAATTATATAAAAAAAATTTTAAGTAAATTCATATTTGCATTAAATTCTTTCTAAGTTTATAAATTTTATTTTAAACATTAAAATATATTAAAACAATATATTTTTAATTTGTAATTTATGAATATTTTAGATTAATAATTTTAATAATATAATTTTAATGATAAAAATCACATTTTAACTATGAAAGGATGAATTAAATATATTTATATATTCAAGTTTGGTGGTATTAAATAAATTTAAAGTGTTTAAACACGTAAAAAAATTCAATTAGAATATTCTTAATATTAATTAATTTTATTGAGATTTACTAGAAGAAAAATTTTAAAAAATTTTAAATACAAATTTATATTTAATAGTTAATTCTTAAAATGAAATCTATAATTAATACTTA
This sequence comes from Pseudocohnilembus persalinus, assembly GCA_001447515.1. Lineage (NCBI taxonomy): Eukaryota > Ciliophora > Oligohymenophorea > Philasterida > Pseudocohnilembidae > Pseudocohnilembus > Pseudocohnilembus persalinus. The sequence goes on from LDAU01000057.1 coordinate 347,786, forward strand.
TATTCAAAATTTAAAACTGTTTATTTGTATATTATTTTATTAAATTTAATTGAATTTTTTTTTAAGTTATTTAAATTTTTAAATAATTTTTAATTTAAAAATAGTCAAATATACAAAAATAAATTTAAAAAAATAATGTTTTATTTTTACTTAGAATTTTAATTTTTAGATTTAAAATTTATTTAATATTTATTATAAAAATTTTAAACTGGCATATTATACCATAATTTTTATAAAGTATCAGATTTTAATATACCTGGTCTAATAGCATATATTTTCTGATATATTCTTTTTTTTGAAACAAGTTATTAGTATTATAATGATAAAGTTAATTGACTAAATTCAAAATTGAATTATTACTATTTAACATTAACCAAAAAATACGCATAAAAAGCAAATTTAATTAATTAATAAGAAATAATACATTTTTTAAGAATATTAACAAATATAAAAAGTAATATATTTAAATTATTTAGCATAAAAAGGCGTATTAAAAAAAAATATTTTTAATAAAAAATTTTGCAAAAAATACATATATAAAAATATAAAAGATTAAAAATAATTAAAAAACTTAATTGATATATATATATAAAAAAAATGCCTGGTTTCTCCAGAAATAATTCAGAAAAAATAGATTTTAATCCTTTAAATGTGATAAGGAATTAATAAGAAAAAAAATCCAAATAATACAGTTAAATTTATCAATAACAATAACAATAGTGTTAAAGAATTAGCCAAGCTTGCAATACCTTTTAAATTAATTCCTATTTTTTAAATCAAGAATTATAAAAATATAGGGTTAGAAAACCATAAAGACCCTCTATTAAAAAAAATATTGTTTTTTTAGATTAATTTAACAATTTCTTAGAAAAATTAGAAGAATTTACTTTGTATTTTGACGAAAATAAATAAATATCTACAAAATCTTTATAAGAATAAATATGCAAGTAAAAATTTAATAAGGCTTTTTATTTTATAATAATTAAAAATATACTTACATTTTTATTTATTTAAGAATTTAATAATTAAAAATTATAATTATAATTCTAAATTTTAGCTTCAAATAAAATCCAAACTACTTTAGCGGGAAAACATTGTAAATTTATGACCCAGCCACCAATATTTACCATAATTTAGATGAAAATAACAATAATTAATATTTCAACAACTTTTTGTTAAAATAATTAAATGAACTTATTTTCCTGTAAAAAGTAAATTCTGATATTCATTTAGAAAGTTAAAATACTGAAGAAAATTAAAGTTCAGAAACAAGAGAAAATCATCCTTTTTACTAATAAATTTAAATTTTCTCAGAAATTGAATCAGAAGATACAGACAATAAAATTTCTTTATAACAAAATGCTTCTTATACCATTGACGCAGAATTAATTAAAAAAAATAAGTTAAAAATTAGAAGTATTAATAAAAATGACATAGAAAATATTTCAACCAATTAAAAAATCAGAAGAGATAAAGAGAGATCTATATAATTTGCACTCGAAAAAGTTTAATAATGGAAAAATATTAAAGAATTCGGTTACACAAATGATAATGGCGAATTAATCACTGTAATTAATTAAAAAAAATATTTATATATTTATATACATATTCAAAAAAAAAATGTTTACTTAAATTTTAAAATATAATAATTATTAAAAAATATACATATAAATTACAGGGATTAACTTAAGAATAAGCTGCAAAAGTGATTGGAATGTCCAAAAAAACTTTAGAAGATTATTCTTTATAAATAAGAAAAGCATAATAGAGGGGTTTCAGTATTGAATCACATTTAGATGAAAAAATGGGAATTTTGAGAAGATTTAACAGAGATTTTGAAAAATTACAAAAATTATCAAATACTTAATAATTAGACCTAGACACAATTTTATTAAAAAATAAAGAATTATAAGATATAAATCCAAATAACATTAAACAAAACAATAATAAGAAAAAAATAACTGAAACTTTAGATATTTAGTAAAATGAAAACTAAGTACATAATAACAATTAAATTTTGTTAACAAATAAAAAAATAAGTTTAGAAAATGAAAAAATTGATTAATTAGATTTAGATCAAGATGGAATGTCTTTTGAAGATTTTTAAATGGAAATTTCAGAAAACAAAGATTTAAATTTAAAAAATTAATAAAATTCCGATAAATATGCAAAAAAACAACTAAATATTTCAAGTTTAGAAGATCTAAATATAACTAAATAAATATCAATTGAAAATTTAGATTTATCATCAGAAAACACAGATAAAAACTAAATTAAGCTTTAAAATTAAAATTAAAAAAATATTATAGCAATTTAATAAAATGCTGACTTCGTAGACACAATTTTTAGTTAGAATTCATAAGAAATTTAAAAAACAAATACAGATATTTAATAACAAGAATAATTAATATAATAATGTGATTAAAGTGATAATAATATTAATAATAATTTAACATCCTCATTTTTTTAATATACTAATTTAAATAATGATAATTGCGAAATTTTAAATACCGATTAATAACCTAATTAAAGTGAAAATGTCGAATAAAATTATGATTAAAATTTATTATTAAAAGAACAAAATGAAAATTTTGAACAAGTTCCCCCTAATTTTATAGATTATACTGAATAAATTGAATAAAGTTATTAAAATTTTAGTCTAAGGAATAGAAATTCCAATAATGATGAAAATAGTTATTATAATTATTTCGATCTCAACAATAATTAATCAGATAGCTAATTTTATTTTGATTGAATTTTATCTATATGTCTAATTAAATTTATAATATATTAAATATAATTTTATAATTAAAAATAATATAAAATATGAAAATTTGTAAATTATTATTTAAATTTAAAATTTATAAATTTAAAAACCATTACTAAATTAAACTATTTTTATAAACTTATTATAATATAAAAATATCTATATGAAATTATTTATTTGTTAATGATAATATTAAATAAAAATTACTCCTTCTTTCCATTTTATGTGAATATATAAATAAATACTAAATAATTAACATATAATATGAATTAAAAAAAATAATCCATTTAATATTATATTTTTTAAATTTTTTTAAGTTATTTTAATATAAAAGTATATGATTTTTTTAAATTTATATTACAATTATATATGGTTTCGCTATAAAATTTTAAATATGTATTTTTTTAATAGAAATTATAAATATTTTAATCAATTAAATAATTTAATTGTATATTATCTTTCAATTTATTTTTTGTAATATTAAAAATCATAATAAATTTAGATGAATTGAAGTTTCTCATATCATTTTTTAAATTAGTATACAAATATTATTATTTTTTGTATACTAATTTTATTAGATAAAAGAAAATACATAAAAAGAGGAAATTTTTTTTTGTAATTTTTGACGATTAACACTATATATATAAATTTATTATTAAAATGTTTTTATTTTAATATTTATATATATATTATAAATAATAGAAAAGTATACAAATCATCATAAAATTAACCTCCCGACCAACCTCAGAATTTATCACAGGTCTTTACTTAATTCTCCATTTTTCTAAATTTTTTATAAAATTTACACAAAATCAAAGGCATATGTTTTATCTAACAACTATAAAATCCAATAAGTAAAAACAATTACGGGTTTGCAAGCTCTAAACTCTGCAAAGACAACCACAAACCAACATTTTTTATTTAGATCCAAAAATTAACAGCATTAAGCCCATTAACGCCCTATAAAAGACACAATTAAAACTCATATCTCAAACAGGGGAAAAATATCTCTTTTTTTATTTTTTCTCAATTTTTCTAACTACTCATACATAAATAGTCGAACAAAAAGCAAAGTAAAAAAAAAGATAAAGAAATCTCAAAAAAGATTTTAATTCACCATTCCCCTCCCAAAAAGCCCTGGCCTAAACTCAACTTCGCTTCTAAAAAATTGCTGAAATCGAACTGTACAATTCGAACAAGCTTGTCTAATTAAAATTTGACATAATAAGATCGTTTAATTTTTTTTTTTTAATCTTCGTTCCTTTGAGTTTTTTTTAAGCCTTTTTTTTAGGGGAAATCTGCTAGTTCTTCTTTTTTTTGCTCTTTTTTTATCATCTCCGAAAAATTTAGATACTTTTGTAAAAATTCTAAGAGAAAATGGGCGCCGTCTAAAAAGACCTTTATTTGCCCGGTTAGACTCATTTCTTATAAGATTTTCTACGATATCTAACTCAGAACTCTTCCTCGAAACTCAAATTTATTTCTTTTTAGTTTTTAAAAGCTATTTTTTTTTTGTTTTTTTGTTTTTTTATTTATTTTTTTATTATTTTATTAAATTTTTTTATTACATGGCTTTATATGTTTTTTGTTATCAATTAAAACTGTCTCTATGATATATTCTAATCAGAATTTAATAATTTATTATTATAAGACAAAAATTTAAAAAAAATAAAAATTCATATTCTTTTCTTTTTAAACTACTTTATTCATAATATTTTTTAACAAATTATTCATTAGCTAAAATTTTAAAAGATTTATTTAATTTTATAAAATCAAATAGTATATTAATTTTTATAATTCATAAAATTTTGATTTAAATTATGGGAATTATAAATCAAAAGTAGCTCATTGTTATATACATCGTATACTTTTATGTATTATAATCTATTTTTAAATAGATTTTAATAATTAATAAATTAAGAACTTTTAAATCTATATAATTCTACATTTTATTATTATTAATATTTTATATGTATGGATTTTTTAGGTAGAATTTTTATGATATTTTATATTACATCACATAGGCTCATAATACTTAATACTTATCATGCTATTAATTAAAATATTTTCTAATTACATTTTATATTTTATAATAATAAAATATATAATATTAAATAAAAATCATATTACTTTTCAATAATCAATAAAAAATTAAAAAATATTATAACAATATGTCATAATAAACATTTTAACCTGAATTTTTGAAAGGAAAAATAGCATTCGTAACAGGTAATCAATTTATTTTACAACCCAAATATTTTTTTCTTATAAATAAAATATAAAAATTAATTTTTTTATAATTTTATATATTTCAATCTTTTTTTTTATTTTTTATTTATTAAATATTTCTATTTTAAAAAGGTGGAGCTACTGGAATATGTTATTAAATTTCTCTTTAATTAGCTTAGCATGGAGCTAAAGTTTGTATTATGAGTAGAAAATAAGAAGCCATAGACAAAGCCGTGGAATCTTTAAAGAAAGAATCAGGAAATCAAAATATATTTGGTCACACAGGAGATGTTAGAAAAACAGAATAAATAGAAAAAGCAGTAGAATACTTTGTTTAATAAGCTTAAGGGTATTATTCCTTTTAAAATTATTAAAAAAATTTATAAAATAAATATAAAATTATTATATATTAATTAATCTACAAATTTTAAAAATTAAAGTATAGTATTGTTTATTTATCTTATTATTTTTTATAAATTTATAGAGAAATTGATATTTTGGTTAATGGAGCTGCAGGAAATTTCATGGCCCCTTTTAGCTAAATTTCCCCAAATGCATTTAAAACTGTTATTGACATAGATTTATTAGGAACTTTTAACACAACCAAAGTTGTTTTCACAAAATCTATGTCCAAATTAAAATAAGGATCAATTATTAATATTAGTGCTTGGTAAAAAAAATAAAAAAAATAAATATTTATTTAATTTATTAAATATCCAAATTTAAAATTATTAAATATCTAAAGTAAAAGGATAATCAATTTTTTTTTTTATATTAAATAATTTTAAATTTTTATTTATATAATTTTAAAATTTTTAAGTATATAATTAAAAATTTTTATGTATATAATTTAAAATTTTTATGTATATATTTTAGGTTGCATGGTTGTGTTATGTAATCTCATGCAAGTGCCGCTAAAGCTGGTATTGATTCATTAACAAAAGGATTAGCAGTTGAATTAGGTCCTAGAAATATCAGAGTAAACGCTGTCGTACCTGGATCAATTGAAGGCACCGAAGGTAATTTTAAAAAAAAATTTTAATGCTATAAATTTTATTTTTTAAAAAAAAATATACCAAATATTAACAAAGAATAAACACTTATTTTAAAAATAAATTTATACCAAATATTAATAAAGGATAAAAACTTATTTTAAAAGATAAATTATGCAAAAAAATCTTCATTTATACAAAATTATTTTTAATTATTTAATATATAAAATTATCATAGGATTCAGTAAATTGTCCAAAGGAATAGATGGAAAAATTGAACAACATTTTCCTATTTAAAGAATGGGCAAAAAAAGTGATATTGCTAATATGATTCTCTTTTTAACTAGTGAAGCTTCCTCCTATATTACCGGATAAATTTTAGTTGTTGATGGAGGAGCCTAACATACTTTCCCTAATTTTGGATTACTATCTAATTAAATTAAAAATGCTTGGGTCAGCGCAAAATTATGATTTATATATTTGCTTTTTAAATATCAATTATCAAATTTTTTAAAAAAAAAAAAACAATAACACAAATACAAAAATACACATTTAATAACTTGTTAAAATTTATATAGCCCTAATATATACGCAATTTTATATATATATAATTAACTAATTTTTATAATTTTAAATATATATATATAACTTTTTTATTTACATTACTCCATAATATAAAAATATTATTAAATTAATTTTTTTTTTAAATAAATAATCACTTTTATATACAAGGTTTAAAAAATTTAATTAAAACAAAATTTATATTAATATTCCTCAATCATCTGAGTTTGAATCGTCTAAATGATCTTAATTTTCTTAAAAACCTTTATTTTTACTATTTCTATTATGCATTAATATATTATTTCTTTTTCTTTCCCAGTCATATTTTTCTTTTTCCAAATAATATTCCAAGTTTTTCCTAAAGTACATTTTTAAATATTATAAAAAATTAATAAAACATGATTATTTAATTTTAATTTAATTACTTTGAATCCTAGGGCTCATAATGATTCAGATCGACTTCAAAATTTTTAGAACTATTTTTTAATAAATTTCTTACTAGCTATCCAAATAAACTGTCTATATTTCCTTGATATTTTTCTTATTTCATTTTTGTCGTTAATTTTTCATCTTTCATATACGGAACTATTTCATTTAAAGCTTTTTATATTTCGCTAGATTATCCCTCTCTATTTTACCACAAATTATCGAAATATTTCTTTAATAGCTAAACCGGGAAAAGTCAAAACTGCTCGAAAAATTGGCAATTTTTTAAAAATTTAATCGTTTAAATATTTTAAAAATTTAAAATATAACTATGAATTAACAAAAATTAATTTGGTAAATTCTTTGAAAATTTTAATTAAAAAAATTTAAAATTATTTTTTAAAAATAATGTAATGATTTTTTTTTATATTCGCAACCAAAGCAGTTTGACATTTCCCTTTTTGTGACTTTTTCCCATCTTCCCTATCTATCAATGACTTCTTCCTAAAAAAATTAAATATTTGTAATAAATTAAATTTAATTTAATTTAAATTATAATATATCTATAATTAAGTTTAAATTTAATTATAATATATCTATAAATTTATATTTAATTGATAAAATTATATTACTTTGACTCCGAATAATTTCAAATATTCTTTGGATTTTTCTTCACTAATTTTCCTTTGATCTCCCTAATCATCACTAAACTTTTTCTCTTCTATAATTTTTTTTTTTGGATCATCTTCCAAATTTTTACTCTTATCTTATCTTGATTTTTATAATTCTTTGACATAACTTATACCCCCTTATTATAAAATTAAAAAAAAATATTTAATAGAAAAGTTAAAATAAATATAAATATATTATTTTTATTTTTACCATGTCCATTAAAAGGACACCCTTTTCCAAATAATACCATATTTTTACCCTTTTAGTTTTTTCAAAAACTAAGTCTCTGTTTTAAACCAAGTAAAACAAAAAATTATTCCAAATATATATAAATAGATAATATATTTTTAAAAAAATTTACTCAAATTTCTAATAAAAAAATAAAAAAAGATAAAAATTAGCAACTTTTTTTTTTTTTTTAAAAAAATCTTAATATATATTTATATATAAAGTAATTTTTTGCTAAAACTAAGACTTAGTTTTTGAAAAAAATGTTAACGATTATTAGTAACTAGAAGTTAAATTCCAGCCCGCTAAATTCAACTAATCCCAAATTAATTTCGCAATTACGTACCCCTCCAAATCTTCGGGCCTATTTTCTATATACTAATTAATTGCAATTTTTATTTTTTCGCATTTAACCATTTTTTTTATACCAAAATTTTCCAATAAAAATTTAGAATTTAACATCTTTTCATAAGAACACGCTTATTCCGGCTTCACTTCATACTATTTAGGGTCTTTCCTTTTTGCTATTTTATTTAATAAATTATAAATAATATATAAATTATATATATTTATATATTTAATAATTCTAAATAAAACTAAAAAAACATATGTGTATTTTTCATATTTATCTTATTTACCTGGATCTTCTATAATATAACTATTATCCACATATGCAGGTTATGCATTATCTTATAGTGCTTTTTTTAACGGACCTTCATCTTCTTTAATAAAAATATTTTGTAAATCTTAAAGGGTAACACTTCCATTTTATGCAATTTAAACTTAAACCACAGTATTAAGTAATTTTTTGTTAAATTAAGTATATAATCTCTAACTAGGGTTAAAAACCTCAGTCATAGGCTCGATTTGTCCTACTATGTATATATGATTAATTTTTCTCAAATAATATTTTTCTATTTCCTATTATGTAACTGGGTCTTTTTCCTTTCTTTTTACCAGCAAAAAGTCAGTGACAGGAGCTTTTTTTATAAAAATAGGAGCCTAAAACAAATTATTTTTTAAAACAGTTAAACCTATAATATCTCTATCCAATAAATTTCCAATTAAATCGCCGCACTTCTCCCCATTATTTAAAAACTTAACACTCCCCAAAGACCCCAACTTCTTATTAATATAATCTCTAAACTAATTCAACTAATTCATATTTTCATTCAACCTAACCTGCTCCTTCAACCTCTAATCATACACATACTTATAAATTTTAGAACCCATCCCGATATTCTACATAATAAGCGGATTCTGCTCAGCATACTCGAACAACGCAAACTGTCCCCCCATACAAGACAATTTCTAAGAAGTGTCAAATTTCTAAAAAGACTCCATATTTTCCACCCCCTAATCGAAAGACAAATCCTAATTCTTAACCTTAGATTAATGTTCCAATTTCATAAAAACAGGCCTAGTTATCCCCAAAAATCGCTCGTTACTTTTTGACAACAAATGCTAAATTATGCAAAATCTGTGGTATTTTTTGTACGATTTCGGCTCCTGCTTAAACTCGTTGTACTTAAAAGACAAAGCCACCAAACTGTGCTAAATGTCAGATTCTTTAAAATTCTATTTATTTTGCTCTATTAAGTGGTCCACGGAAACTAAACCTTAAACAGGCTTTATTATTTATTCACTGTCTTTTTTTATTTAATTATCAGAACCTTTTGCTATTGACATCGCCCCCCCGTGCACAGAAGACTGAAGCTCGTGTGCAGAAATCTTGTCCATTTGGTCTAAAAAAATAAATTAATAAATAAAAATATAAAATTAAAAATATATAAATATAAAAATTTAAAATTTAAAATATAAAAATTAATATTAAGAAATACTCACAAAAATTAAAAATATTAAGAAATATTCAAAAAATTATTATTGTTAATTAAAAATATTGTAAAAAAATTAGATACTTGCTGGCTTCAAATTCTCCTGCTCTTTTTTTTATTATTCGATTTCTTTTTATTTTTTTTTCTCAATTTCTTTGAAAATCTTAGTCTCTACTGATAAAATTCCGTTAACTTTTTCCAAAAAAAACTATTTATCATTTAAATCAATTTCCACTCTATTAAGCGATCTTTTAGGCAAAAGCCAACTCTAATTAAAAACGTCCTAATTATAATAATTAAATTAATTCAAAATCATTTCTCTTTTTTTTTCAACTTAGTTTTTTCCATCTTAATTTGAACTTACTCTAAATAAGTGTCCATTTTTCTTATATTCCATTTCTTTATTCAAAATTTTTTAGTTTTTTCTTAAATTATTTACCCCGTCCCATTCTTAATCCTAAAACTCTACCATTTAAATTTGTTCTTCTTATAATTAATTTTAATCTTCATCTAAAAAATCAAGCTTTTTCTATTATTCCTATATTTTAGGTTGCTAAAAAAATTAATTTAACTCCTAATTTTCGTCGAAATTTACTTAATCAATTTTTAACTTTTTAGAAAGCATGCCGTTATTTCTTACTTTATTTGGCTTTTAAAATTCCAATTCCATTCTTTAATTTTATTATTATTAATTCTATATTAAATTTTGTTACTTTTATTCTTCGCCGTGCGCATCATCTTCTTCGTCAAATAAATTTATGTTCACACTTAATGATTATTATTTGCTAATTTCGTTTTAGTTTTAATTAAAATTTAACTATTTTTAATGTAAATTTAACATTTAATCTGGCTATTATATGGAATTTTAACGAGATAAGATCATATTTGTATTTGATTCATAGTTATTTAGTTTATTTCCACTTTCCAGCCCTAAGCTATCTTCCTAATAAGAAAAAGCTACACGAAATAATTAAAATAAATTAAAATTAATATACAATTTATTTTTAACAACAAAAAATTAAAAGAAAAAAAAAGAATATATTTAAAAAAAATTATATTATATAAATTTTACTTTTTGATAAACTTGGCTAATTTCTAAATATTTTAGAATTTTCTCCCAAATTGTTTTTAACTTTTTTAACCTATTTCAAATCTCCATTCAAAAAATACTCTTAACTATTAATAACTTGTCTAATATTTCTTTTCAGCTATTTCTTTAAATTCTAAAAAAACTCAACCTAATTCACTTAATTATAAATATTTTTGATATTATTTTCAAATTAAGACAAATTCTAACCATAATTTATAATGTGTAAAAAAAAATCTTTTTTAGACTCTCCATTTTTCTGTAAAATTCTTTTTAATTGTTCCAAATTTTTAATTTTTTCCGGCTTTTTATACTCAGCCATCTTTTTTTACTAGTACTCATCTACGTCATACAACTCATTTTCGTTAGGAATATCGATATAATTATTCATTTCCTAAATTTTCTCTCGAAAATTCTATAACTGTCTGTTAAAATATATCTCTCCTTAAAATTTATTCTTATTGTAATTATTCCTTGCAATCCCTTTGTTTATTTATTTTTAATTATAAAAATTTTTATTACATTTTCATAAAAAATCAAAAAATTAAAAAATTTATATATTTATTTATTTCTAATATTTACTTAAATGGCCCAAATATCTTTATGTGTGTTTTTGAATTTGTTTATGCGTTTTTGATGTTAAAATCTTGTATATATCTGATATTTTAAAAACATTGTGGTTCTATAACTTCGCTATTCTTTAAAAAATTTTCATTTCATGATCTTCTGGCAATTTTTCGTATTCTTCTTGACTCAAATTAGTGTTAAACTAAAAATAAAAAACGTAATAATATACTTAATAAATATAAAAATACTTGATTCATTGAATTTCATTCTAAGTTATAAAATAAAGAAAATATTATAAAATTAATATAATATACAAAAAATATTAAAATTTTCCTTCAAAATAATAATTATATAATAATATAAACAAATATAATTTTACATAATACTTAATGTCTTCCTCTTCCTACATTTCGTCCAAATCACTGTCACTACTAAGTTCTTCACTGTCTTCATCGCTATCGTCATCTTCCCCTCTATTTTTTGACCTCATTTTCATACCCAAAACCTCAAAAATAGTCTATAATAAAGCCCCATTAATCTCTTCATCTTATAATTTTTCTTCTTTCGATTTTTCTTTTCCATCTCCTTCATTATCCTTAACCAAATCTAATATAAACTTTTATTACCCATCATTATTATTATTACTACTATTATTATAATTATCATTATTATTATTGTTATCATTGTTATTATTATTATCCTAAATTTGATTACTTTAATCCTAATCCTAATTCTAAACCTAACTATTTAATTCATTTTTTTTCTTTTTGCCCCTTTTATTTTTCTAATTCTATTGTGTGCTGTTTAATGTAGTATTATTTTTTCCTTTAGGACCACGCTTTTTTTTTACCACACTCTAAGATATTTTTGACTCCTCTTCCATTTGAGATGTTTAATCATACGACTAAAAAGTATTATTATTATTTATTTCCTAATTTTATAAATTTTAAAATCTTTAGGGACTTTGGTAATGATTTTAATTCATTTATTGATTTTAACTCATTTAATGATTCTAATTCATTTAATGATTATTTTATTCATTATCATCTTCATCACTGTCCCACATTTTTAAAACTTATTACTAATATTCTACTTTTTAATGTTTAGAAAAATTTCGCTAACTTTTTTTTTTTTGTCTTTTATTTTAAAAATAGATAAATATTTTAATTTTAGTGGAAATTTGTAAAATTTTAGTATAATAGTATAATAGCTTTAATAGATAATTCATCAAATATATTATACTTTTAAATTCTATTTTGTCATAAGTTTTTACTATTTAAAGCAAATAGACGAAATTAGCATTGAATTGTATTAAAGATAAAACATAAACCATGAATATAGATATAAATATCTTTTGAATATCGTATAAGACAATATAATAAAATATAAATAATTCTATAATTTTTTTACCAAACCACTCATTTATTATCTAAAAATCAAAAAAATTGTATATTAATATAAATCTCGTAAAAAAACAAATATATTTTATTTAAAAAAATCAATTAACTTTATAACTTTAAATTGTTAAAATTATTTGATTAATTATAAAAATACTATAATTTCTAAAATAAAAAATAAAAAATAAATAAAATAACATATTAAAAAAATAACAATCGAATTTAAAAAATATAAATATAAAAAACCAAGTAATTTAAAATAAACTAAAAATTTTTGCGCTAAAAACTAATTTATATAGACAAACAAACAATCAATTATCTTTAAAAAAAAAATATACATTAATTTTAAAAAATAAAATAATAATAAAAATTCTAATCTTATTTTCCTAAATAAAAAAATAATTTTATTTTCAAATCCTTAATTTTAAAAATAAAAACAAAAAAATAAGTATCATAAAAAATGAGCACAAAATAAGAAAAATAACCAGGAATTTAAATGGTAAGAGGACCTATTAAATATGGGTCAATTATTTCGATATCGCATTAGCAAGATGACCTTGCGTTTTTGCACACTTATGGACATATAAATAAAAACCTATATGTTCGTACATTTAGAAATGAATTATAAGAAGATTAAAATAAAATTTCAACAAATTCTAAGAAATAAATGATGCCTAATATATCAAATTTCACAAATAATTAACAATAATAATAGCAAAATCAATAAATATAATAATAATAATTTTATTAAAACAAAAAACAAAAGGAATTTAATAGAAATAAATAGTTCACCCAAAGTTTATTTCAAGTTTTTCCGAGACTAACAAATGCATAAAAAAATGAAATTATTGAAAAAAAATTAGACATTAATGAAGATATTTAAGAAGAAGATTAAATTTGGGAAGACATAATAAATGAAAATGATATTAAAAATAAAATAGACGAATAATAAATAAAAAATTTATAAAAAAAATTAATGTCAGAATTTAAAGATAATTATGATACTTTCATGAAAATAAAAGGCACCAATATTTGTTATAATCATCCTATTTAACTTTTGCATATTGGTATATATAATATATTTATCTATAAACAATCAATATTATTAAATATCTTATTTTATTTAATAATTTATATAATGTTATATTTTAATTTTTTATTAAAAAATTTATTTAAGAGATTTTTATTATAATTAATATTTATTTATAATTCTTTTATTTTATACTTATAAAATAGAATCTTGTAAATTTTTGTCTTGTCATTTACAATAAATTTCAAAAATTTAAAGTTAAAATTATGCTCTGTCTCTTTAAGATTATACTTCAGAAGCAACTTTGTTTAAAATAATTCCAGCTTTTAATTATCAAAAAGAAGGTGACCAAGTAGTTTTTAGTAATGAATTAATTATGCTTATAAGAGCAATTCCATTTCACAACAAAACTACTTATTTAAATTGTTCTGACGAAGTTTCTAATCTAGAAATAAAAGATAAAAGTAAAAAATAATCGTAAAATTAATATCCTTCGTCCCCAAATAGTAAAATTTCATAATTTGCAAATAATAACAATAATGCACAAAATAATTAGAATTTTAATAACAGTAATAATCAAAATAGCAACTAATTTTCGTAAACCTAATTGGAATAGGATTAAAATTAAAATTAAAAACAAATCGAATTTAAAAACTAATACATATCTTCAAAAGGTGAAATGGGATAAGACCCCGAATCTTAAAATGGAAAAAAAATAGTAGCTAAAATTTTAATTATATTTAATATTTATAAATAAATTAATATATTATTTATTAATACTTTATAAAAATTAGATAAAAAAAAGAGAAGCTAACTTTTCGCTAGAAGAAAGTTGTTAATGGAAAATAAACCTATTTTAAAATTACATAAATCCTCAAAACTAATACCTTCTTTGTTATAATGTGATTTGGCTTGTAAAATATATAATAAATAATAATTTTGAACATACAATATATGCTAAATTTATATAACTAAATATATATAATTTTTTGAGTTTTTATTCTAAAAATTTTTTCTAAATTTAATTTTTAATAAATTAGCACCATTCTGAAACTTCTTCAATAATACTGGCCGACAAATCAAAAAAATCACAAAATCAAAACCTTTCTATAGATTTCGCTAACCTATACCATAAAGACAACCTAGAAATTAAAACAGGAAGAAGTAAAACAGGAGATTCTTTCACAGATTATTCGGGGGAAACTTTTGGAATGTGGATAATAGAAAATAAAAATTTTTATTTAGGAGGTCATGTTGAATAATTTTAACCATACAGACTTAAACACCTAGCTTCTGGACTTTATCTTTCAGTCTAAGTTAAATAATAATAATAAAATAAACCCGGATATTTAACCAATGAGCACACATAAACAATTGATTTCGACTAAAGAAATTCTAATAATAATAAAAATTTAAAAACAAATAAAAATGTTAATAATAATAACAATAATATTAATAACAACGAATAAAATAACTAAACTTAATACTAATTAACATTAAGCAATTTTCCTGATGAAACTACCTTATTTTAATTCGAACCTTTATAAAAAGGAAATTCCCACGATGAAACTGCAAATTATATTTAAGTATTATTATAATAAATACAATTTATATTTATATTATTAATTAAATATTTTTATTAATATTTTTAGGGAAATTCATTTGTTTATTTAAAAAATATATACTCAAATGGGTATATATAAGTTGTAAACCCATATGGGTAATCAGTAGGGGCAAAGTATAAAAAAAAATAAGGTATATAACTTGAACCATCTATAACTAAAGAGTGTTCAGATGATTAATTATTTAATATATACCTTTCAAATGATAGTATTGTATGGGAAATAAAATATGTAATGTAATGTTTCTAAAAATTGGTAAAATTAATTAAACTTCTTGAAAATAGCGAAAGATCTGAAAGTAAAATAAAAAATGTTTAAACTTTAAAATTTATAATTTTTTATATTTTCAATGTTAATTAAAATTTTTAATTTACACCTAAGAAATAACTCATCGATATCTCAAAAAGCTATAAGAAAAAGTTTCTAGCGCCACTTTAATTTTAAAGGATTTGGATCTGTTCTTAAATAATATGAGAAATAATACATCTCTTAATGTAAATTATGGTATTATAAATCATTTTAGATAAAAGTTACTGTAAGAATAGTACTATATTGATATTTTATTCAGAGTTTTAGAAGAATCTTTAAACATAGATGAAATTATTTCTTGGACAAAATTTTCTGAATTAAAAAAATTTCACAAAAAAGATTAAGATACTCGATCAGTTCAAACTGATAACAGAAGTTATATAGATTTAAGAAATCTTTCTGTAGATAGCCATCATATTAATCGAAGTAAAAATTACACTTTAAGTTATATATTAGATATAGTTATTAATAAAAAAATTATATCAAACAATTATTAAATTAACTTAAAATTTAATTAAGCTTAAATTTATGTTACTTTCTTCAAATTTGTATTCACTTTTTAATTATAAATTATAATTAAATTTAAATCACATTTATAATTTTCAAATATAATAATATTTGTATCAATGTTAATATAAATATTAATTGTAATTAATTAGTATTATAAATTATAAATTTATTTAATATATATTTTCAAAATATCAAAAAATCCCTTTTAATTAATATTTATCATTAATGGAAAAATAGTAATATTTAGTTTATCAAACATATTTAAATAAGGCGCATAGATATTTTAAATTAAAATATAATAATTCCCATAATTATAATTTTTTATTTTTTTAATTATATATTATTAAAAAAGTGAATACAAATTTGAATATGGTAATAATGCTAAAATGAATTATTTTATTATATAAAAAAAAGGTAATGATAGAATATCTTTAACGGGTGGTATGTATTTTAATAAAAAAGGATCAAATAGTGCAGTAAATGATTTTGAATATCTATAATTCCTTAACTATAAAGTTTAACTATGTTACAAAGTTTATTAACTTTTACAAAGTTTATGTAAAAAATTTAATAGCATATTAATCTGTTTATTTTATAATAATGAATTATAATTTTAAAAGGTAAAAATAACATAAAAAATCAAGAATAATATTATGAAAACACATATAGGATTTTAACTCACTTTAGATTTTTACCTTAGTCAGTTTATACAACCATAGAAATTTTAAAAAATAATGAATAACTATTAGATAAATTAGGAGCAAATTTTCATGTTAGTCAAATAACAATAATCGATAAAAAAATAAAAGATTTAAATTTATTTTAATACTATTCTAATGCATACCAAAAAATTATATAACCTTAGCAAACAAATATATCTTCCTAAATTAATAAAAATGACGAATTACAATTAAAAAGCAATATGTTTGAAGAAAAATCTTAAAAATAAGTTGCACAAGTATTTATTTTTAAATTTATAAAAAAAACATTTAAAATTATAAAAATAATACTTAAATTTATAAAAATAAAATTTAAATTTTTTAAATTATTCTTATAAAAAAAAAGAAATAAAGGAATTAAAAAAGGTCAGGAAGCTACAGAAATGAACAATCTTAAAATAATAAATACTTAATAGAAAGTATCAAATTTAGCAAATCCATTAATTTAATTTACTTTTTCTTTAAAATATTAATTGATCCAAAAAGTGATAATAACATGTTATTATCAGCTTACTAATTTTTACAGGCAGTTTGCAGATTTTAAAATGATGGTGTTTCTTAAAATTAGGAAATTATTTATAATTTATTTTGCTATTATGAAAATGAACCAGAAGGGGAACAAATTACAATTCCTGAGTAAAATTAATAATTTTTAATTTTTACAGATATATTAATATTCAACGCATTTTTATAATCTTACTATTAAAAGCTTCTTTGATAAATAAAATATGCTTGTCATTGATAAAAATTCTTAAAATTTAATAAGAAAATAGTTATTTTTTTATTCTGACCTAGCTTTAGCAAGAAATTTTTTATGGAGTAAGAAATTAAACCCTAAATTTGATATGAACACTTTATTAAAAAATGTTTGGCCTAGATAAATAAATGAAATCTTATCAGAATCCACAAAAATTAAAAGTTAATTGGCCAAATTAGCCATGAGTTTGTATATCGATCACGTAAATTTAAATTAAATAAATAAATAAAAAATAAAAAATTATCATTATATTTATCGAATTTATAAAAATCAATGTATAATAGGACCCACTACATAAATAAATAAGACCCTAAATTTGTAGAATATTTAGATAAAATAATGATTTGGTTTAATAAAACTAAAATTTTTTAAATAACTAATTTGCGGAATCTTATAAAACTATGATAAAAGACATAAAAAATTATTATAAATAAATAACATAACTTATAAAATAATAATACATTAAAATCAATAATATTTACAAAATCAAAGATGATTATATAAAAAAAAAAGAAGATAAAAGCAAAAAATAGTAGGCATAATAAATTCAAAATGAGCTAGATTTATCTATCGAAATTGATATTTTATATAATAATGAATTATTAGAAACAACTACATCGCTTCTCAATTTAATACTAAACTTAAATTTAATCGAGTAAATAAACTATATTAAACATATATTTATAATCTATAAAATAATTTATTTATTATAATTTTATTTTAATTTTTATTTAAAAAACACCCAGAATTTTAAACTAAAATCAAGACTACAAAAAATTAATCAATTATCTCTTAAAAATAATGACATACACACATAGATCATTAAAATTTTCTTCAAACTCTTATTTATCATATGCTAATAAGGTCCATACAAAAAAGCATCATTAAAATTTGGAATTAGGATTAGCTAATTTTGGAAATTTTTTAACATAAAATGTAGGCTTTTCTATATATAATAAACAGGTATAGGAAAATGAAGAAATAGAAGAAGATGAAACTTAATTTTCTAACACAAAAGATGTTGACTCCTTTTAAAATCCTTTAAGTAGAGGAGTTTTAATGTAAAAATAAAAATATTTAAAAAATTAAAAAAGAAAATTATCGTTTAAAATTTTTTTCAAGTATATTTAATACTTTTTAATATATAATATAGTATATTTATATATATTATTTTTAAATTGAAAATATCTGCTAACTTTTTTATCTTATAATCAAGGATTCATAATGTACTATAATCTATTCATTATGAAGACAAATAAATATTTACTTCTTAAGTAAATATTAAAATGTAAATTTGTGATATATTAGAACAAATGCTAGATTTCAGACAAGATTTTCTTTTATCAAATATTATTTATTGGTTTACTGAGCAAATAGCTTTTACTTAACTATAAAATGAAGATTAATTACAGGATGATAATGATTAATAGTAAAACAATATTATTGAAAAAATTAAAACCAATACTAGACATATTTTACCCAATATTTCAAAAGTATATTAAAATTATTTTAATAAAAATTTTCAAATAAAATAATTATGATATAACTATTTAAATATTATAATATAATAAATAGACTGGAATTAATGACATTGATGAAAAGTTATAATAACATGATGAAGATACTGGTTTATTCGGTATAAAAAAGAAAAAAACATTTATTAATTTTTTCGACCATTTAAAAGACAATAAAAACACAAAAAATTACTAAAAATAACTTGAAAAACATAAATCATTTATCTAATAACAATCATTTAAAAATACCTCTTCTAAAAATGCCTCATAAATTTTCTAAAATTAAGGCAAAAATAGTGGAAAACTGGATTTAATATAAGATTTCATTGCAGAAGACTAGAGTGATACAAATCTTAAAAATTAAAATTAAATATAATAAAAGTCTAATTTATATCAAATAAACGAAGATTAAGATGAAGAAGAAAATTAAAGTTATAATATTTTCTAACAAGTAATTCCCGAATTCTATGACTTAGATTCCTGGCTTTCAGCATCATATAAAAATGTTCCAGCTGAAAAATAACCTATTGGATCGTAATCATATAACCATTATTTATTTATTTATTTATTTATTTATTTATTTATTTTTGATTTTAAATTTTAGAATTTGGCATAATAATAAGATAATGAATGTTAAAAAAGGTAACTAAAATTACATTAAATTGATATTAATCATTCGTATTTATATTAAATTTAAATTTTTAATATATTTAATAATTTAGCGTTCTTCCTTAACTTTTGACTTCATTTATGGCGGTCTAAGATGAGGAGCTATAAAAAAGGGTTTTGAAAGTAATAATTAGGTGTTTTAATTAAAGATCAGAATTAGTTAATAATATCAAGTTATTATAAGTAATTTTTGAAGAAGAAAATAGAAATTTATATATTTATATATCTAAAGTATCTAATGTACTTAAAAAGCTAATAGAATTATAAGAAATTTGGCTATCTAAATTTATAGAATCTGAGGAACTAAACTTACAAAATATTTATGATTAAGTAAATTTAATTAAATTTAATAAAATAAATGAAATATATTAAGTTTGCAAAATTATTAATTATTTTTTATTAAAATAATAAGTTTAACTAGAATAATGACTAATAAGAAAATCCTATAAATTACATACTTAAAATATTAAAAAATCTTAAAAATGGACTGTATTTGAATGTAAAATTTCCTAATAAAATTAATTCTGATATAGAAATCGATGTAAATTATAATATAAAAACTTTTTATTTTCTTGGAAATAAACATTTAAATTTTTTAATTTTTTTTAGATAAGTAATTCAGATTTATAAATAGATCCATAAAAACAAAAAATTTATAATTATCTAAGAATTTATGAAAGTGTCATAGATTTTTTAAAAGATGGTATGCACCACTTTAAATATGTTTTAAATGAAAAAAAAATAGTAAAACAAAAACGAGATAAAATGAAAGAACTTTTTAGTTTAGTATTTTAATTTCTTATTAATTTTTGCCATTGTAATAATATATGCTTAAATTAGAATAAAAAATAATCTATAATTTTTTAATTTATTTTAATATTAATAATTATATATATAAAAAATAATTTTATAAAGAAAATCATGATAACCAAATTAAAATGTACCAGTATCTCAACCTAATAACTTCAAATCTCTAAGAGGATATAGGATAAATAGACTTAATTTGTGAAATTTTTTAAGATAACGCAGAGTTGGTTAGCTAAGTAAATAATCATTTGGTTAATATTTCTAATTTTTTTATATATCATTTATATAAAATTTTTATAAAAATAATATTAGATTGATTAAAATCTATTGGAAATGTTTGCTGATATAATAATTAGAGAAGGTAGATAGGCAAAATTCCTTAGTATTTTTATGTCAATACTCAAATGCAAAGATAAATATGTATTTGAAAATTAATTATAGGTTTTAAATATGTTTTTGCCATTAGAATTGAAAGAAAAAGAGTATTCATAAATATTTTAATTTAAACATATTTAATAAAATAATTAAAATTAAATATAATTTTACATTTAAATATTTATTAGAAAATTCTTACTCTTCTTAGAACCTAATAAAAAAAGAGATTATTTCAAAGATAATTCGCCATAAAATAATAGAAAATTAAAAAAATAATCTTCTTTTAATACTGCAATAAATGCTGAAAATGAAGATGATTTAAATTTAGATTAAAATCATATTAATTTTGATTTTGAAGAAGCACATAATTTCTAAAATAATATGACAAAATCGTATAATACTTCAGAATAAATTTCTCTTAATTTTAAAGATGAACCATTTTAATATCACGCTAAATTATTAGACTTATTAATTGAAACAACTTATATAACAGAAAAAAATGATTATGATGAAGTAAAATTAATAAGAAGCAAAAATATAATTAATTTTTAATAAAAATTATTTATTTTTCTAATTTAAATTTATTTTTTTAAGGTTTATGAGGACAACTTTGACGAAAAATATGATTTCAATATTTCTATTGCAAAATTAAGAAAAACATTTAATTATTCTATGCTTTTAAATTATTTGATAGAAGAAAAAGATGACTATATAAATGATAATTAATTTTTAGATCCAAATAAAACTTAATAAAATAACTTGATTTCAGGAGAACCTGCTATCGATGACGTCATTAAAAAATAAGCCAGAAAAAAAGGTATATAATAATATGAATATAATACTATTTAGTATTTTAATATATTATAAATTATAATTTAAAAATAATTATTAATGATTTAAAAATTATGTGTAAAAATTAAGGTATGTCAATATTAAAGCCTAAAATACTTGATTTTTTGAGAATACTCCATGTATAAAGTGAAAAAAAGTAAAATATTTAAAAAATGGACAACTTATAAGAATTCAGGAAAAAATTATGCAAGTTTTTAGACAAAGAATCTAATTTAATTTAATCGTTGAATGGAAAAAACATTAATAATTACCAGTATTAAATATTTTTATTATTATACTAATTTATTTATTAAAACAAAAAATAAAAATTTTTATATTAGATATATTGATTATATTTTTGACTCACTTCTTAATTTTGTTCTATGTTATAAAAAAAAATACATTTAATAATAATAACATGATGATGAAAGAATAGATGAAAAAAGCTTACATAAATTATCTGATGCTTTGAGTAAATAAATTAATTTATTTGAAGGCAAAATTACCCAAAGGTAAATAGATAGAGTAGAATATTTTGTAAATGAATATGTACAAACTGATGGCTATAATGGTAGCTTTATTATTATATATTTTTATAAAGATAATTAAAATATAATATTTTTTATTATTATTTTTTTATTTATTTGAATTAGGAGAAAGGTTTAAAGTTGAATTTGAAGGTATTACTAATTTAGATTTTAGAGGTCCTTTATAAAAATCTACAAATAAATTGCCAAACAAAATATAAAATAAATTCTAAGGGCTATTTAAAAATAAATAAGTAAATTTAAATGAAAAATTATTTAAACAGCAAGTCACAATACAAAATGAGCTTATTCCCTTAAGAAATCTATCCAGCAAAGAAGATGAGTATATTTTATAATATAATTACATTATAACAAAATTTATAAAATAATAAAATAAATTTTTAAAAATTTTAATTTTAATTATAGAAAAAATAATAAAATTACGTCGTCATTAATGAATTCATAATTAGAACCAATGTCACAATAATAAATGTTATAAAGTCCTATTATAACAGATGCGCAAGATATAATGCCCATTTTACAATCTCAGAGAAATTCTTAATTATAAGATTCCCCCAAAAAATCTGATAAATAGGGGAAAAAAAGTGTGCTTAAGTAAAAAAGTTTTAGATTTGGAAATCCTTTTTAATTAGTAGGAAATGTTACCAAATTCATAACTTCGGCCTCTCAAAAAAAAGAAAAATAAATAGACAGATAAGATTATAAATGTGATCAAATTTAAGAAAAATGGAACACTTTCGTAAAAGAATTTACAGATGAAAATAATACTTAAGTCCAGCAAGAAATTTAATATGAAAGACATGCAATAGCTAGTAAAAAACAACATAATTATAATAATATTCATATATATAAAAAAAATGTTAAAATTCTCTACTAATTATATTAATATACATTATTTTTTAAACATCTTTTAACATATAAATTTTTTTCTTAAACTTAATAATTTTTTTATAATTTTATTTTTAGATGCACTTCTTAATATCAATCAACTTATAGATGATGAAAGAAAATAAGACTTAGAATTTACAATAGACTGCAAAAGTTTGATATCAAAACTTATTTTGCTATTATAATCAGCGGTTTCAGATAAAAAATATAAAGATGTTGTTTTAAATTTATTAATAATTTTAATAGAAATGGTTTCGAAAAATGAAGATGAATAAGAAAAATTACAAAATTAATTTAATTCGTATGGATTAACTACCGTAGTACTTAATGTAATATGTGATACTGAAACCATGGATTCTTACATATTTTAACAATTAATTTTACTTTTAAACACCTTACTCTAGGGTGGAAATATTAATGTGCAAGAAACAATTTACAAATTTTTCATAACTAATAAAAAAAGTGAGAAATTTTTCTAAAAAATATACACATTTATCTTGGATGAAATTTAAAAAATTGAACAAATATCCAAGTAAATTAAAAACAGAAACAGATAAAATTCTATGTTTTCCAGTCAAATTTCCAGCTTATTTTCTAGCGATCCCAACTTAGGATAAATTGACCAAGATGAAGACAATGAAGAAAAATTAGAAGAAGAAGTAAAATTTCGATTATTTTAAATATAAAAAAAATATTGATAAATATATACCAATATTTTTTTTATTTTTTTTTATAATTTTATATATATATAAATATTTGAAAAGGAAAAACATCATTTAGAACTGCTATAAAATATCTTAAGCTTTTTACAGTAAAGTGTTGAAGGACATTATTTACCATTATAAAAATATTTTAAAGAATAAACAAATTCTATTAATAATTATGATATAATTTTTGCTATAATTGATCTAATAAGAGTATTCTATTATGATGCTGCTATACAGGTAATACAAATTTTTAATTTTTTTCATATTTTTAAAAATTGTTTTTTTCATATAAATATTATATAATAATATAATAATATAAAATATATAATGATATTTATCATACTTTTATTAAGAAATACTATTCTGTATTAACTCAAAGTCTAGAAACGCTTATAGAATTTGTATAAGGTCCTTGTGAATAAAATTAGTAAGCAGTTAGCGAAAGTAAATTTTTAGAAATTGCTCATGATTTGTTTACAAATAAAAAAAAGAAAAAAAAGAAAACAGGTTTATCAAGCTAATTTTTTGGAAAATAAGATACTAATTTATCTTCATCTTCTTCAAAAAAAAAATCTAACATCTCTTAAAATAACAGAGTCAGACTCGAAAAATAGGTAAATTAAATTTATCCAAACATTTTTAATTTTTTTTAATTATTGATTATTTTAAATATAAATTTATATTAGGCTATTTAAAATAACTAAGAATTTAAAGGGTGGATGATAGCAATTATTTAAAATAAAGCATTAATTTTGATTTTATCTTTAATAGAAAATAGAGAAATATATGTAAAAAAATTTAAAAAAAAATTATATTTTTTAATAAAAGAACAAATATCCTTTTTTATAAAATAATAAAAAATTTATTTTCTTTAAAATTAAAAAGGAGAAAAATTCTATCATTAGAATAATACAAAGAGAACTTGGATTAGAAGATGTTTTAAAAAAAAATTTGAGATATGTATATGAAAAATATCACGCAATTTATGGAAATGAATACAGAGAAAATGTTTTTAATCATTTAAATAATGATGATCCAATAAAAAAATTCAAAGATTACGAAGAAATTAGAAAAAATAACAAAATTTATAAAAATATTGAACCAGATTAATATTATGAATGCATAATTTAAAATGGTTTTTACATATTCTTTTTAATGCTTTATTATGTAAAAATTAAAAAATAACATATATTTTATAATATATAAGAATATAAGTAATTTATAATATTTTTAAATATTAATAAAATTTTTATATATTTATAAAGGTAGAAGTAGAAACTTGGTAAAATAATAAACCAGCTGAAAGTTTAACTATGGAATTATATAATAAGTACACATATGCCGTAATTAATAAAGAATACGAAGGTTTTTAAAAAGTAAAAAATTAAAAAAATCTTTAAATTAGTACAAAAATTTTGTTTTAAATTAAATTAATTAATATGTTTTAATTATAGGTTTTTGGAGATAATTTACTAGGACAATTGGCATCTTTTGCATAATCTTTATTTTAAACAGGAATTGGATATGCTTAGAAAATGAAAAAATTAACTATAGATCAATTAAAACAGTAAAAAAATTTAGATGAAGAAGAAACCTAAAAATAAAAGTCCAAAAGGAAAGAGGAAAAAAACAAAATGTATATAGATAGTTTCAATTTTTTTGCTAAAAATACTGCTTAAATTGAAGTAAATTTAATATAAACAAAAAAATTTAATTTTTAATTTTTAATTTTCTATTAATCAGGTAAATAGAAACGAAAAAATAGAGCTCGTATTTTTCACAAAACTCCCATTTTCCCATTTCATCTCCTAAGAATAAAAGAGAAAGTAATTATTAATTAAAAAAAGCAGTTTTTTTAATCAAAAATCTAAACATATTTATATTTATAAATTTTCTAACTCCTTAATTTTATTTTAATTTAAAAAATATTAAAATAATAAATAAAATCTTTAATATTTTTTTAATTTTCAGCTTTTAAGACAACGTAAACAGGTCCACGAACAAAACAAAAGTAGAAGATTTATTAGCTGTTTCCGAAGACTACATAAAATAAATGAAACACTAAGAAAATTTAAACCATTTTTTTTCACATAATCCACTTTTAGCATTATTAGCTAATTATGATAAACTTTGGAAAGATTTAGCCTTTTTATTTACTATAATTATTAACATCTTTATTTTAACTTCTTTTTCTACTAAGTTTAGTACTGATAGACTTTATGGATACCATTTATTTTAATTAGAGGAATATAATACAGTAAATAAAATATATAATATATAATATAAAAAAAATTATTTAAAAATTAAAATTAAAATTAAAATTTTTGAAAACTAATTTTTAAATATAAATTTTAATTTTATAGAGTAGAACTAAGAGGTATTTTTAAGGACTGGGTTTATCTATGGCTATAAGTAGTGGATTTGTGGTGTAAAAAATTTAT
This sequence comes from Pseudocohnilembus persalinus, assembly GCA_001447515.1. NCBI lineage: Eukaryota > Ciliophora > Oligohymenophorea > Philasterida > Pseudocohnilembidae > Pseudocohnilembus > Pseudocohnilembus persalinus. The sequence continues at coordinate 374,274 of LDAU01000057.1, forward strand.
AATTTTAGAATTAAATACATCAATTTTATAATATTTGATAATATTATTGTTTATTCTCATAATCATAAGACAAAATTAAATTTATAAATAAAATTAATATATAGAGCATTTTTCTTGGTAAAAACCTTGCCACTAATTGTAAGAAAAGTCTGGAAAAAAGCATAATAAGGTTTGTTAGACAAATTAATAAGGTGGACCATTAATCTAATTTTGATAATTTATCAAGTATTATAGGAACTTGAAGTCATGTATTATTTAGCATACGGGTAAATAATATATTTTTTATATAAATATAATAATAGTTATAGCAATGCTTTAAGATATTATTTAATTAATTTATTTGATTAAACAATTATTTTAATATAATTAAGTGTTTTTGCCATATTTGGAGTCACTCTACACCCTTTATTTTTCACTTTCCATTTAACTGAAATTCTAATAAGATATCCTACACTTAAAAATATTATAAACTCAGTTTGGTATCCAAGAGTATAAATAGGATTAGCCTTTTTACTTTTTATTATATTAGAATATGCTTTTTCTATAATTGGATTCTTATTTTTCAGAGACCATTTCCAAGGAAACTGTGATGAAATGTTAATTTGTTTCTTATTTTATTTTGACTGGACTTTTAAGGTAATTAATAAAATATTTATTCTAAAATTGAAAATATAAAATATAAACTTACACTAACTGTAATTTAAATTATAAATTATAATATAATATAAATTATAAATTATAATATAATATAAATTATAAATTATAATAAAAATTATTGAATATAAATTATAAATTATAATAAAAATTATATAATATAAATTTTAAATTATAACAAGGCAAATGGAGGAACCAGTGGTTGGATTACTGATAACAGTGAGGAATCTAGTTAAGCAGATTACGTTTTTGGTAGATTCGTTTGGGATACTTTTTCAAACTATATTTTAGTTATTATAATGATAAATATAGTTTCAGGTATTATAATTGACAGTTTTGGAGATTTAAGAGACAAAGAATATGATAAAGTAGTTGACATAACAGAAAAATGCTTCATTTGTGGAAACGATAAGTAATTAAATAATTTACTATTTATGTTTATTAAAATTAAATTTTTATATAAAAATATTAAAATTTATTTATTGTGCAAATTTTTAATTTATAGATCTGACTTTGAAAAATAAATATATAGTAAAGGTTTCTAAAAACACATAAGAATCGATCATTATATGTGGAATTACATATTTTATATAGGTTATTTAGAATTTAAAGATCCTAATGATTACATGGGTATAGAATCTTATGTTCATTAAAAACTAAAAAACAACGATACTTCATGGTAATCAATTATTTTATCTACGATGATTTATTTTAAGTTATTTTAATGATTTTAAATAAAATAATTCTTAATATTATAAAGGTTCCCATTTAATAAATCAAGGGATGTATAATCTTTAGATGATGAAGATATATAAGAAAATGAAATTTTAGATTAATGTCAAGATGACGTAAATATATATTTTTATCTTATAATTATAAAAATAAAATAAATAAATTATTATTTTTGCTAGCAAATTTATTTGAACAAGGAGATGGAAAAAATATAAAGTTTAATTAAAAATTTAAAAAATGTGTCTGAAAAGAAAAAATCATCTGAATAGTAATTAATTTGAAAAAGCAAACATATTTGATTTATACTTTTTTTAACTAATTTACGAAATTTATAATATATTTTTATATTAAATATTATGATAAATAATTTATAACTTGTTGAAATTGTTAGAATTGTTTATTTATTTGAAATTCCATAATACATATAAACAAAAAAAATAGAATTTCTAACCAAAAAAATAAACAAAAATAATATAGCTAATTTCTACACCATCAAAAAAATCTCAAATAATATATAGTCTTAAAATTAAATCTTATAAATAATTTTAATAAATGAACAAAAGTAGTCATAAAAACTTAAACACCCTTTAAAGCGCCCAAAAAATGGTACAAAACACCGATAATATACTTAAAAAATTAGACAATGATTTCAAAAACTTAAAAAATCAAAAATATTTTGAAAACCCAGAACTTGCCAACAAAAACTTCCAAAAAAGGGTATCAAGATAACAAAGCTAAATTTCTTAGCATTCAATATAATCTTCGCTATCAAAGCAAAAATAAACCCAAAAATAATTAGAAAGTCAATAAAAATTACTTCAAATATAATCATAATAATAATAAGTAGATAAATAATTACCACCTATGTATTCTATTTCCCAAAAATAAGCAATAGACTTTAAAAATCAACGTTCTTCTGTTCTCGAAGGCGCAACTGCCCATAAAATTTATACTATACAATAATTTTTTCATGATTTTTTAAAGGCCGAAAATGATAATGAAAATTTTTTTTAAGATTCAGATTTTGTAATGGATTTCGAATGCTTAGAATCGAAAAAGTAAATAAATTAATAAATTATTTTGCTAACTTTCATAAGATTCTTAAATATTTTTTTATCAAAATTTTTTAGTATTTATATTAGTCCTCAAGTAAATTCCATAAGTAATAATATAAAATTTTAACCCCTATAATTAATTCTAGAGGAAGAGTTCAAAAAAAAATTTTGTGATATTGATGAAAATGAAGATTTCTTTATTGAATAAATAGTATAAGGAAAACTATAATCTAATAATTTTTTAAAGTAATTTTTATTTTATTTATATCAATATTATCAAGTTAAGAAATGATTAAATTAATAATAAAATCCAATTTATAAATATTAGCGCATTAGCTCTAACTGCAAGTAATAAAGATTTATTTAACCATTTGACATGTTAAGATATAGATACACCAATCCCAGAAACTGAAATTGCAGATATAGAATAAGAAGAAATAGGTATTTATTTAAAATTTATAGAACCATAATTATTGAAAAACCGCTTTAGATTTTTATATAATAAATATCAAATAATTATTTTAAATAGATGTTGAAATATTCCAAAAAAAGGCTGTCTATCCTTTCAGATTTTATAAAAATAAATTTCAAAAATTTTCACTTATAACAGATACAGTCATCCCATGCCTTTAACTACCTAATTAAAAGCTAGTTCCTGTATTTTCTAGACAATAAAATCCTAACCATTTTTGGGTCTCCCTTATAGAAAAAGCATATGCAAAATTACATTAAGGATATTCCAGACTTGAAAATCTAGATTTAAGAACAGCAATAAACGATTTAACAGGCTTAGAACCAGACATAATTAATTTCCATTCAAAAGAGCAAATAAATACTGAAAATCTTATAAAAATATTGAAATTATCAAAAAATAATAAATCTATTGTCGGTTTTATAAGAACAAAACCGATTTTATCTTAAAATAATTAGCCTTCTTTAAACCAGCAAGGAAAAATCACAGTGAAGGCAAATTCTACCCTTATTAATAAAATGTATATATTTTCAAATATAGATAAAAATAATTCATTAATTATAAAAAATCCATGGGCTTAAACTTAGCCTTTAAATGATTCCGGATCTGCTTATATAACAATTAGTTTCGAAGATTTTTTTTTGTTATTTGATTAAATCGTTATACTCAAAGATTTTTCGAAAGAATGGAGGGGAATTAAATATGATGTAAATAAATAAATGAAAAAATATAAAAAATAAATAAATACAAAAATATTTTTAATAAAAATATAAATATTATTTATTTATTTAAAAAAATAAAAATTAAATATATATTATATTTTTTTCATTTTCTTGCAGTTATTTTATTTATATACATAATAAAAGGTAAAGTTGGAACCCTCATATGGCCTACCATAAGCAAATAATCAGAAATTTTTATAAAATAAATAATATTTGTTTGATATTTTGGATCTAAAAAATGAAGTTAATATATATATTCAAATAAAAGAATTAAATGGTACTATTTTAACTTAGCCAAACATAATTGGATTTATAGTATAAGAAATAGGAGAAAGAGATTTAGGTGCAAAAATTTTAAATTTTTAGCAACTAAAAATGAGCTATAAATCAGACTAATTTTCAAGAAAATTTGTTTCTGGATTCGCTCAATTAAAAAAGGGGAGATATACACTAGTACCATTCTGTAACATATAATAACCAAAAGGAACTTATTTAATATTAGAAATATATTACAATTGTAAAGGTAAAATGATAAAATATGTAATATAATTTAATTATAAAAAATATTATTATATTTATATAACTTTTACATAGATAATTTAATAAAATTCTATGAAAAATAATCTAAAGAAGTTATACTTTAAGATGCTACTAATGATATGACCTAAACATTAAGAAAATTATATGATAATATCGATTTAAAAAATATTTAACAATATGATTTAAAACCTTTAATTTCTAAAGAAATAAAATAATTTAACCTAGACGCAATTGCATTATTACCCACTTTGTATAAAGAATTTTTAATAAAAAACCCTAATTCTTGGTTACTTGCCATGAATGAAAGTAAATAAATAAATTTAGAAAAAGATATTTTTAAATTTTTATTCTAAAAAGTTTTAATGTATATATTTAATTTTGAAAGCATAAAAATAATTAAGCAAAGTTGAAATTCCTGAAAAATCTTAATAATAGGATCCATTATTACAGAACTACGAGTTGTAATATAATATAAATATTTATATATACATATATATCTTATCATATATTAAATTTAAAATTTGTATATCATAAATTTATATATCATATATCAAAATTTATATATAATAAATTTAAATTATATTATAATCTTACATTATATAAAAAAAATAGTAATAACATAGTGTCTATTCTGTTAGGAGAAGAAGAAAATGAAGATGATGAAATTAATAATACTTAAATTTAAAAAGAGTAAGTAACTGAAGATATAGTAAATTATGTAGAATAAGAATCAGAAGGAGTATATGACTTTAATTATTACGGTATGGGAGATAAGTAAAAATGATAAAAAATAAAATTATTTTATAAAATAATATAAATAAATTTTATTATTAAATTTTTAGGGGACTATCTGCAATATTAGAACTTTTAGTATAAGAGCATGAAATATTTGAAATACATTTGTCAGGAAACAATTTAACAGTAAAAAAATTTTCATACTTTAGCTCATATTATTAAGAAAAAAATATATATTTAATTATTATACTAAATTAAATTTATTTTAATTATTATATAATATAATATATTTTATATAGGATGAAGGAATCTTAAATTTGTGCTATGAATTAGAGAAATCACATCATTTTGAACTTGAAGAATTAGATTTAAGCGATAATTAAATAACAGATTTGGGAGCCAAAACTCTCATGACTTTTCCCAGTAGAATGAAAAATATAGTTAAATTAAATGTAGATTAAAACGAAAATTTTCCACCTATATTAAAAGAAAAAATTAATACTTTTTTATTAAAGAGATAAAATTAAATTGATAATTAATGATTTTTTTTTTAATATAATGTTTATAAAATATTAATTTTATCATAATGATTTAAAATTAATATTAAAATATATTTTATAAACTTTATAACTTAAATATACTTTTTTAATATATAGAATATAGAGAAGTATAATAGTTATTGTATGATTTTATAATTTTATGGAATTTACATAATCCGTATACAACAAAGTAAAAATTTCAAATAATATTTATTAGATATATAATTAATATTTAAAAATTAATGAACAAAGTATTTAGAATATTTCAAAAAATTCTATTAAAGCTATTTTACCAAACAAATTAATAAAAAAATAAAAATTTTTGTATAAAACCATAAATAAAACAATAATAATTCAACTCATTGATTAAATATACGATAATTTATTTTTTCAAAATAAAATAAATAAAATCTGAAAATACATATCAAGTATTCGTCTAAAAATTATATTTATTAACCGCACATAGTATTGTTTATTAAAATTAATTCAGATTTCATTTCAACCAAATAAAAAAATATAAAATAAATGGGTTGCTGTCAATTAAGGCCTTTTTAAATAAGTTCTTCTTAAGAAGAAATTTTTTCTCCTGAAACAGAGCGCCAGTTACAATCCCCTAAGTAAAATTAATATAGTAAAGAAAAAATTTTAGAAAATTAATAATCCGGTAATTCCAATCAGTTACTATTTTACTCTCCAAAAAATTAGTAAAAATATCAAGATGAAATTACAATAGATGACTAATAAAAATAATTGTTCTTATAAAACAAAAATCAAATCTAAAAATAATTATAATAAGAAAATAATTAATTTTTGCTTAATTTATAACCTTTAACAATGAAAGAACCATAAGATAATTTAGTAGATTAAAACTAATTAAAAAACTATTAAAATTCTAATTTTTAAAAAATAAATACAATTCATGAAGTTAAATTTTAGCAATAATTATAATAACAATCAGATTTTTTAGTTAAATATCATAAAAATTTAATAAAATCCGCCAAAGTTTACAAATCAAATGATGAATTCAATAAAAATCTAAAAAATCTAGAAAAATTGTAAGATAGACCAGATACTTGTATAGCTCCTCGTGCTTTAAAATTTAATTAAAATCATGATTAAAAAATAGCTATCATAGTCGAAAATACAAACTATTCTAAATTTATATTATAAAATTAAAATAAAAACATATATAGTAGCAATAATAATAATTAAAATTTCGGCACATCACAAAACATAAGTCATAATTTTAACCCAAATTTTTAAAATTTAAATATGTCAAATTCCTAATCGTAATTACCGCCTCTCACTTCAGACCGAACAACAAGAATATAAAATACCTAAAATTATTCTAAAGAAAATGCCTCTGAATATTTTATATCTGACCTAGAACTTCTTAGCGAAAGAATGGCTCAAAATAATAATAATAATTTAAATAATTTTTAAAATAAAAGTAATAATAAAGATATAAATTTAACTAGTGTGGGAGAAAATCAAATAAAAAATTCCAATTAAAATAGTTAAAGGCAAAATCCAATATAAAACATATGTTAAAATCAATAAGATTAATTATAACATTAAAATTAATATTAACAATATTCTTAAACACAAAATTATTTTTCAGTAAAGGGAAATTCTAACCTTAATAATTATACTAATAATAACCACTTAACTAATTTTAATTAAAATAGTCAAATAAATTTATAATTTCAATAAAGTATAGCATATGAAATTTTATTAGAAAAAAGTGTAAAATATAGTACAAAAATGGAAAATTTATAATAAAATTTATAAAGTGATAATAGTAATACATCTGAGATTTTAAAAAAAGCAGGTTTTGAAATTTTTTATTATAATAACGTATAATCTGAATCTATAGAATGCTCAAAAATGGGCTTTAAACAAATTTTAAATCAAATTTAATATAAAATATTATAAGCTAAAACTTGTAAGTAAAAAATAACGATATTCTTTATTTATTAGGGTAAAAAAAATCAAAATTAAATTTTACATTACTAATATAAAAACCTTTTTATTTAGGTATTTCGCTTGAAAAATAATCTTAGCAAGAGTAACATATATTAACATCGGATTTTAAAGCCGTTAATCTTTAAGTTAATAAATACATAAAATTTATAAAATAATAGATATTTTAATTAATTATTGCTTTATATTAAATTAAAAACAAATTTATTTTAAATAGATCCTAAATAATCTAGCCAATTCTTATAATAAATGTAAAATAATGAGTTTAATCGATTCTAATACGATATAAATACCTGATATATTAATCAACTCTATATAATATTAACCAATATAAGAAAAACCATCAGTATTATAACTAGTTTTTTAGATATAAAATTCAATTTCAAATTCAGAAAAACATATAAAAAATAATGATATTTGTACCGATAATGGCACCCATTAAAAAAATAATGAAAATGAGGATAAAAACACATTATAATAAATTTAAAATTTCAAATAAATATAAGAATCCGATAATTAAAATCTTATAAACAAATTTTTCAGACTAATAAAAAATAATGAAAATAAAAAAATAAGTGACATTGTAATCTTATTAAAAAAAGAATCTCCATAAGTAAAAATATTAGGTGGGTATAACGATTTTAAATTTAGTTATATAAATGAAAATGAGTATGAAGTTATTTCAAATGAAAGTTTTACGAAATAATAATTATTTTTGTAGTCTGAACTTATGATTTAAATTTAAAATGAAAATCATTAGCTATAAAGACTTCAAAAATAATAAGAAACCAAATTAAATATGCTAGAATAATTTATAGAAAAATAATAAAATTAAATAAAAGAGCTGAATGACAAATTTTTAAATTAAATTTCAAACCTTCAAAGAAACTAACAATAAATTTCTTAAAAGGTAAAAAATATTAGATACATTTATTTTTTTTTAATTTTTGAATTATTATTTTATAGCAAATTTTAATATTTATTTTATTTTTTATACAATTTATTTATTTTTTTAAGATTGAATAAAGTGAGTAAAATAATATAATATAATTAACTCCTGATGATATCAGAAATAAGTAAAAAAAAATATTATATTAATAATTTATAATTTTTTTTTTATTTAAAAATAATTTAATTATTATAAAGATTTACAGGTTATGGATAATTTACTACTTCTGAAAATACTTACATAGGATAATTTTATAAAGGAATGTAAAGATATATAAATTATTTAAATAATAAATGTATAAAAGTTAATTTTATTTTTTATTAATATCAAATAAAAAATAGGAAACATGGAAAAGGCACCATTAAATTTTTTTCTACCAAAGATGAATATACAGGGGATTGGGTAGATGATAAGTAAAATTATATAAAAAAAAGTATAAAAAAATTAAATCAAATTTTATAATTTTTAATATATATTTTTTAAATTAATTTTTAATTTTTAAACAAGGAGAACAGGATATGGTAAATACACTTGGGGCATTAGCCAAAATACCTACGAAGGAGAATTTAAATAAGATTAGTAATTTAATTTTACTAATATATTATTTAAAATTAATTAGCATATTTTTTATTAAATCATATATATTAAGTTTAATATATAAATATATTTAAATTATAATAGTGAACATGGTAAAGGAACATTTACGTGGCATGAAAGTGGAAATCAATATATAGGTGATTTCATTAAAAATGAGTAACAAACCACTTTAATAAAAATATTTTAATTAAATTTTAACTAAAAATTTCAGATAAACTGGACATGGGAAATTTATTTGGAAATAAAGTTAATAAGTATATGATGGATAATTTTTTAAGGGATAGTAATAATAAATATTTAAATTTTTTTTTATTTAATTTATTATGATTTAAAAATAATTATCATATTTAATTTTATCAGTTTCTAAGGGTTTGGTAAATTGTATAAAGAGAATAAAATCTTATATGAAGGCGAGTGGAAAAATGATAAAATGGTAAATTGATTTTTAAATTTACAAAAAATTATATATCACACTATTATATTATATATAAACTTTATAAGTTTAACATCTTTTTAATTATAAATAATTATAATATAATCTTTTTAATTTTTATTCTTTAATAATTTACACGCTATCTAAAATAAATTTAAATTTATTTAAATGTTTTAAAAATGTTCTATATTGATAATATAAGTATCATCTTTTTTTATTCAATTTAATGTATTGCCATTATATTTATTAATTAAATTATTTATTTCTTGGAGATTTTAGCTTTATTATTAATTGGTTTCTTATTAGAGAACTTCATCTTCTTATTAATTAAAAGGCCTTTTACCTCCTATAAATTATAAATTTTATTAATTTTTACTATAATTTTCTTCATTATTTTCTTATACAATTTTATTACTTTCTCCTTTTTATTAATCTTATATTTAATATTCATTTTTCAAACCACAATCTACTTTTAATTCTGTATCTTTTTATTATTTTTAACTTAATGTATTTTAAAAATCCATCTAATTTTATTACTAAGATAATTTTTAATTTTCCATTTCTTCTTAAGTTTATCTCAGAATATCATCAATATCTAAGTCTTCATCATCATCACTTTCATAAACAGTACGATTAAATTAATAACTATTAATATTATTCTATAAATTATTTTATTACTCCATATTTTATTAATCATTTTATTATTTTCCTTAAATTTTTGTTATTTCATTATTATTAACATTTTTATATTCTTAATCATTATTCATTTCAAAATTATTTAATTCCTAATTTAACAATTCTTACATATCCTCATCCAAATCTATTTACTTATCAATTTCTTCTTCCATTCTTTCTTTTATATTTTCTTCTTTATTCTCTTCTTCTTCAACCACTCCGTTATCCAATCTATTTTAAGCATAATCAAAAACTTCTTCATTTTCTTCATTTGTGTCATCGACATCAAATATTACATAATCATCTTTATTTATATTCCATGTTTATATAAACTGATTTATAACTTTCAAAAAATCATCCCCATTCTAATAATAAATAAAAAAAATAAAACATTAATTTTTTATAAAATAATTTTTTCTTTAAATTAAAAAAGTTTTATTATTAATTTTTTATTAATAATTATTTTATTTACACTTTATAAAATAGTCACTTTTTTAAGATACTCATTTTAAGCTATATCGTAAAATTTTTATGGCAAAAATTTGCACATTTCTTCAATAATTGAAGTTGCCATAAAAGTTTCTATATTAAGATTTTCTCCCATTTAATCTTTGTAAATATTAAATAAATGTTTCCTAATTTCCATTAATTTATCCAGCAAAATATCAAATTAATTTTAATTTAAAAATCCAGTCTCTTTATCAAAAATTTTTTTCCCTTTATTTTTAGCGTATTAAAGCATCTATTCTTCTTCAATTTCTATGACTCTCTATTATTCTAAATCTTTTTAAAAAAAAAATACAATATATAAATAATAAATAAGCTAATAAATTTCTAATTAAATTTTAAAAACCAATGAAAAAATAAAATATATATTAAAATTATACATTTTTTATGATTTTTATTTTTATTATATACCTTTAAATGGACTACTAAATGTCATATTTTTATATTTGGAACCCATATTTTTTTTTTTCTAATCATATGCAAAATTTTCCAGCATATCTATATCCAAAAAATCTTAGCCATTTTATTCTTAATCCTCTTCATTTTTTATTTATTATTTATTTTATTACTAATAACTGGAATTACCCTTTGAATTCTAATTAGCTTTAAAATTAACAAAATTATTAAAATTAATCTTTTACTAATTTATAATATTTTTATCTTTATTTAATTTATTTTTCTTATTTTCCTTTTTTTTATTAGAACTGTTTTAAAATTAAAACTCATCTAAATCCCCATAATTTATCTTATTTAAAACATCAACTGAATCTGCGGGAGCTAGCAATTTAATAACTTTTTTTTAATTTTTTTAAACTTCTGCGCCTTTATTTCCAGAATCTTTCCCAGAATTTTTCAAATTTGCTTTAATTTCCTCATAAATTTCTATTTTAAACTCCTATAATTATTTAAATTTTGTAATCGAAGCTTTTAAAATAGTCAAATACATAATTGTGTGTCCCATTTTCCTTTTAGCCCTTTCTAGTAAAAATTGCTCCTATTTCAAAACCTAAAGCATTTTTTAAATTTCATTTTAGCCCCAGGATTTTAAATACCCGTTCAACATACTTTATTCAAATTTTAATTGATATGTCTTTATTTTTGTCTTAATTTTGTTACCCTTTAATAATGTTACCAATTATTAAGAAGTTATTGGACAATCTTAAATATGAAGCTCATGCACCTTTTCTAGAATCAATAAAGCCTATTTAAATTTGTTGATTACATAAATACAATAATTTTATAAAAATTAATAGATTAATTAAATAATTAATAATATAATACCTCTTTTTTGCACTCTTTGTATTTAATATTCACATTTTACTAATTTTTACAATTATCACATGATTTTCCGCAATTTTTTGGATTAAAAATTTCTCCAAAATAAGTAAGTTGTTGTTTTCTTCGACATACAGCTTTGTCCTCACAATATTTAATCACCTATTATAAATTAACCATATTTAAATCTTTATTTTTATTACTATTTTATTAATTATTTCCTATCAAATACTAATGTGTATTCTTATCACTATTAGAATAATAAATGATGCAATGAGATTTCTAAAAAATTTTAATAAATAAGAATTAATTAATGTTATTACATTTTAACAGTAAATTTTTAATCAAATAATTTTTTGTTTATTTTTATATTAAATTTATAGATTTTATTTCCGCAATAAATAACTAAATATAAATATATTAAATAAAATAAATTAAAATAAAATAAACAATACCTTTCCATCTCTACCTGCTCTTCCCGCCTCTTAGTAATAATTTTCAACTGACTTTGAAAACGTAAAATGTAAAACAAATCTCACATTTGGCTTATTTATACCCATTCCAAAAGCAATTGTTGCAACTATCACCTATATGTCGTCCTACATCCACTCATCTTAAACAGAATTTTTGTATTTTTCACCCATACCTGCATGATAATGTTTTGATTTTATTCCCAAATTAGTCATTTACTGAGCCACCTCTTCGCACTGCTTTTACGCATTACAGTAAATAATCCCAGATTTATTAGGATACTTTATATTAAAAATTAAAAATTAAAATTTAAGTATTCATTAAATATATTTAATTAAATAAAAATTTAACTTATTTTTAATATTTAAGTCAAACTATATATATATTATTATTCTATCATTATAATTTACATTATCTCTTATAAATTCCATCATATCCCTACAAGTGTCTATTACTTTTCCACTTCTTTTATTTCTAACTTCGTAAATTAAATTAGGTCTGTTAAAAGAAGATTGGAAATATAATGTGTTTTTCATATTTAGCTAATTAATTATATCTATTTTAACTTTTTCCGTAGCAGTTGCTGTCAAAGCTAATATAGGAACCCCTGGAAAATTTAATCTTAGCTATTTGAGTAACAAATAATCTTTTCTAAATTCATGACCCCAATTACTAACACACTAAAATTAATAAATTATAAATTTATAAGTAAATAAATAAATAATAAATAAATAAATAAATAAATAAATAAATAAATAAATAAATAAATAAATAAATAAAAAAGATCCAAAATTTACATGAGCTTCATCTATAACAAACCTTATCAATTTTTTCGACTAATACAAATCAAACATAACCGATTTAAAAGAGTCTGAGGCTTAAATTTTTTCTGGTGTAACAAATAAAATCTTAGGAAAATCTTCTTTTGACCTGCACTCTCTGTAAATTTAACTTATTTTTTCCTTTGTCATGCTACCAGTCAGAGCATATGCCTTTATTTTCAAAGCGTTCATTTATCCACACTAATCATAAATTAGAGAAACCAAAGGCATAACTACGATTGTGACTCCAGTTTATACTACGGAAGGCAGTTAAAATGTCAAAGATTTTCCTCCTCCCTTTTTTTTTAAAAAAAAATATTATAAAAATAAAAATAAAATTTGTATATAAATTTATGTAGAAAAATTATATTTTTACATTTATAAAAATATAAACCCAAAATTTGTTTTATTAACAGAAAAAAAATTAAAAAATTATTAGATAATAAATTGAATATAAATATATTGATTAAAGTATATTTCTTATAATTAATCATATATTTGGTCTTAATTTATAAAATTTTAATTTTAATATACAATTATTTATTTTTAATAAAATAATATTACGCCAGTCGAAATTTGGACCGATTTTTGTTTTAATTATAGATAAATTAAAAATTAATTAGATAGCAAATAAAAATTAATTATATTAATTAAACCATATTTCTTTTAATTAACTTTATATTTAGTCTTAATTAAATTCATTATTAATTTACTATTTATTTGATTTTATTTTATCTATAATTAAAACAAAAATCGGTCCAAATTTCGACTGGAGTAATAAATAAATAATAATTAGTCCAAATTTTTATCAAAGTAATATCGATTTTTATTTTTAAAAGATATTATTACTTAAATATATAAATTATATATATATAATAATAATATAAAATTAATTTACAGTTGGCATAATAGCTAAAACATCGTGTCCACTCATTGTACAGTTTATAATAGCTCTTTGATTATTTCTAAATTTTTTAATGTTAAATGTGTTTAATGATTCATGCATAACATCTTAGTCCCATTAAAATTATTAGTTAATCTTTATAAAAATTATTTATAATATAATTTTTAATATAAAATTATAAAATCATAAATTAATTTCAACGAAATTTACTATTTTTTTTATTTTTTATAATTTTATATCTAATGATTTACCCACTTTTTGACATCTGCAAAATAATAATTTTTTTTCAAATTAGACTAGACAAATTAAGGTACTTCTTATATTATACCATTTTCATCCTCTAATTCCATTTTATTACTTTACATTTCCATTTCATTTGCAATTTAAATACTTTCGCTTTGTATTTTAACATTATTATTAAAAGATTACACAAAATTATTTCTTTTTTCCAATAACTTCTCCATAAAAGGATTCAATTTTTAAGATTAATTTATATCTTAACTATTATTTATTGAAACATTTAAATTAATACTATTATTATTTAAATTCTACACCTAATTCAATTAATTTTTACTACTATTTAACTAAAAATTATTTATATTCCCATTATTTTAATTATCAATGTTAATATTATTTGGTTAATATATACTAAATTTATCTTCTTAATTAAAAGATGCATTTTAATTTTGTTGAAAATTTGAATTTTAAATATTATTAGCAATTTAATTGTTCATATTTTATCCATTAAATATATTTTAGTATTTTTCTTCAAATGATTAATTTTATTATATCTTACTAGAATTTCTTAACGCTTCTATTTCAGATTTTTCTTTATCATGTTCTTCTAAAATCTGATCCAAATCTATATCAGAATCACTCATATTTCCTTCTTAAATTTAATTATTTTATTAAAAATTGTTTAAACCATCATTATTTAAAGGAAAATTAGCTTTATTTTAATTATTCATATTATTAAAATTATTAATTTTCATATTATTATTATTTTAACCTGAATTATTTTTTTTTAATAATTACTAAAAAATATCACTATTACTTATATTATTATTCTTATTATCACAATTTTTAATATTTTAATCAACCTAATGATTACTTAATCTCAAAGGCTTTATAGGACTCGCATATGTTTTTATATTATATTTATTTAATAAATTTGATAAATTTCCTTTATTATCATTATTATTTTTATTATTTTAATTAGAATTTAAATTTTCACTCTATTATTAATTTAAATTATTATTTTTAAAACTAAATGTATTATTATTACCACTTAAATTGTTTTAATTCGCATTAAAATTATTATTTAAACCTACTTAATTTTTATTTATTATTTAGTTTCCAAAATTTAATTTATTTTAGTTTATCTTATTCAAAATTTTATTATTTGACAACATATTTGTTTTTACCGAATTTTAATTATTACTAAAAGCATTTTATTAATTTACTTATTAATTCTGATTTAGATATTATTATTACTACATATTGTTCTAAAAATTTTATAAGTTTTAATTCTCTTTCTATTCATCCTAAACCATATTAAATTACTATAAATTTTAAACACCTTAATTTTAATTTTATTTTTAATTTTATATTTAATTTTTGCTAGCAAAATTATTATTAAAACTGTTGTTATTAGAAATATTTGTATTTTAAATGTTTTCATTGGAAAATTAGTTACTTTTTTCGGATATTTTATTTTAATTTGTGGGGTCAAAAATCTTTTATTTTACACCAAGAAAATTATTTCTCTATTAATCCTATTCTGGGCCAACTGTTATAATCTTGTGTTTTTATTCTTATTCTTATAAAATTTAATTTACTTTTTAGTTATTAAATTTTCTTTACATCATACTCATTTCTTATTTCGTATTAAACTCCTTAAAATTTTTAATTTATAACTAAACAATTGGATCATTTATCCCTTATGTTTATTATTTACAAGTTTTTAAATACTTAACCATTTAATCAAAATTTTAGTTAATTTTTATATTTCCTTGCATTTAAATAAATGGCTTAAAATTCAAACTTATACCTTAAATTTTATTATTATATGTTATTTTTTTTTATTTTTGATAACTTTTAATATAAATTTATAGAAATTATAGATATTTTTTTTGTTTTTGTTTTTAGTTTTTTAAACCAAACTAGAATTTATTTATTAACCTTTTATATTCTTGACTAAATTAAAAATTAAGAATTTGGTGGTATTTATTTATTTAAATCGGAAAACATTTAATTTATATATTATTAATAAGAAGAATAATTTGATAGCATAAAAAAAAAATATAATCATTAAAAAAATTGAAATTACTTCAAACTAAAAGCATTTAATTTAACATTATTAAAATAAAAATTATTATATAAAAAAAATATAATATCACTGCTTTTTTTTAACTTTTTTAACAAAAATTTTTGCTATAACTTTATTATACAATTTCCTTTACATAAAAGCAAATATATCTTATATTAAATAAATATTGTATTTTTTCATTATATAATTTAGAAGTGAGAAATAAAAAAAATACTAAAATTATAATAATCAAAAATATTCTAAATAATTTAATAATAAACTGGTTTTATTGTTATTACTATTCTTTTAATTAATTAAATTATTTATTAATTTTCAGCTTTTTTTTCAAATTAAAGTAAAAATTAAACAAAAAAAACAACAAATGTAAAATTTTAACTAAGTAAGGCCAAGTGGAATTCAAAGAAAAAGAGGACAATCTATAGGTTAATTAAATTTTTTAGTACATTAATTTTAAGCATATATATATATTGAAAAAATAAAATTAAGTATTTTTAATTTTAATATTATATTTTTTATTTTTAATTTTCAAAAATAACAATTAAGGACCGAAATTTAAGATTAATGTCCCAATTTTTTAATTTGAGTAAGCAGTCCACGAGGAAAAAATTGTAGATAATATATTAGAAGCACATAGGCAAAATAAATTAGATATTGATAAACTAGGGTAAAAAATTTTTATAATTAAAAAATGAAAAATATTAAAAAATAACATTAATTCTAATTTATTATTGTTTAAATTCTTAAAAAAAAAAATTTAAAAACATTTATTTTTTTCTTTATTGGTATAAAATTAAATTTTAACAGAAAAGACATAAAAAATTCGGAAAGACTTCCTATAATATAACAAAAATAATAGCATAAAAAGATTTATGGAAATTATGATTAACTAAAATTTTCTTATAATAATGCAAATGGTGAGGTAGATTTGGAAAAACTTACCTAATAAGCAGCACTAACTTTTGGCACAAAATAAAATAAAAATAAACATTAATCTTCTAAAAATAACATAAAAAATTCTCAAAAAATTATATAAATGACACAAAATAGTATGGATATATCTTTATAAAACTCTTAATAAAATTTACAAAAAAGCAGCTAAGCAATTTAAATAAAAAGATAAAAAAGAGGAATTTCTGATTATTAGGGATATAACAATAAAAATAAAGTTTAAAATAGAAATTTCTTTTACCAATAACAAAATTAAATCGAAAATTAAATAATTTTTGATAAAGAATTAAATTAAATTTCTAAAACTAATGCAATTGATGTACATAATCCTAAAAGTCATATAAGTTAAAGCTATCTAATTAAATAATGTAAATTTAATTTAACTTAATATTTAATAATAGATTTATAAATAAACACTATTTAATTAAATTTTTTTTTATTTTAAGTGAATATAGTTTTTTATATTACTTTCTGGTTTTTTATTTTAAGATCATAATTTTTTTTTTTTTTTTTTTTTTTTTATTTTAGAAAATTCTTTGAATTTGAAGGACTCTCCGCAGACCAAGAGATAAATAAGCATAAACAATTCAAAAAGATAGAAAATTACTTAATCTTAATTAGATTATCTATATATATAAAAATAATAATAAAATGATTAGAGCGGTTCTGATTAAAATTTGGTACAAAAATAAATTAACTAAGCGCAAAAACTATTACCTATTAAAAATTTTGTTAATGGACATAATAATATCAATTCCTAAAATAGTTTTCTAAATGAGCATGAAAAATACAAAAAAAAGTAACTTGAAAATAATTTTCAAGAAAAAGGTCATAATTGCCAGAAAACTCTTTAGCAATTTGATTTATTTGAAGACCAGAAGACTCCGCAAGAATGGGTCAAATTTTATGAGAACAAAAAGCTTCCTCATGCTCAATGTCCTATTTACATAAATAAGCAGTAAAAAATAATATTCATTAACTAAATAAATTAATTTTAAAATAAAATATATTTTATAATTTTTAATAAAAAAAAATCAAAAAATATTTCTACATATACTTAATTTTGCATTAAAAATAAACACTTTTCAAAAGCCAAGTCAGAATAATAAATATAAATTTTATTATAAACTTAAAATTTAAATTAAAATTAATATTAAACATAAATAAACTAAAATTAAGATCAAAATTAAATTAAAATTAAACATAAAGAAATAAATAAATTATAAAAATCAAAATTAAATACACATTTTATAAAGGTATTTATGGACCGACGTCCAGGTATTATCCTACAACGACATAACTCAAAAATACACTGTAAAAATTCTTTTAAACCAGACTCTTAAAAAAGTAGTGAGACTTTCGCTTATTTTCAAAGACGAAGAAAAGGCCCAGTTTATGCACAGAGTGAATGAAGCGAAAATTTTGCAAATGTAGGCCGAAGAAAACATAAAATTTCAAAATTTTGTAGACGCTTTGCCAGACACTTTGGCGACCCCTATGTCTAAATTGCAGAAAAATTAAATTAAAAAAAAAATTGTGTCAATTTAAAACTTTTTTTACACGAAAAATAAAGATCCAAATTTAGTCGAAAAACTAACCCAAATTCATAAATCTGAATACAATAAAAAACAAAAAAACGAAAAAATAAATGAAATCTTCGAATAAGTCGAATTTGAATACGTTCTTTTCCAAAAAAAACACAAAGTTGTGGTAATTCTTTAAATTTATTTATTAAATGTTATTTTTTAATTTTTTAATTTTTTAATTTTTAACTTTACTTTATCTTAATTTATATTTTAATTTTCAATTTTAGCATGAAATGTAATTCTAAGAAAACGACGAATTCTACAAACAAAACCACATAAAAGACCAATTCCAGCCCAAATAAATCCAACTGTTTGGTCGAATCGAGCACACAAACTACAATATAAAGCAAAATTAAGACAAAATTAGGTCTTAATTAATAATTTTCGAGAACCAAAAAATAATCGAAACTTTGGCCTCCGTTTAAAAAAGACTAGACCAGTTAAAAAATACGCCTTTATTTTAGTATGAGTATTAAAAACCAGTTGATTTAACGACTTTTAAAGCAAATTAAAATAGATTCCACAGAAATGCAATTACAACTTTAAATATTTATTTCAAAGAATTTGTAATTAATGAAATTTCGGATAATTTGTCGAAAGTTTTTAATTTTTTGGAATCTAATATGCAGACCTATAAATAAAGCAGTTTGGTGAAATTTATTTATTTAATCGACAAAATAGCCAATAATTTCATGAGATAAACTTATTTAAATAATAATGTGTAACTTTACACAGAATTTATCAAATAATTTTGCAGACCTGATAAAAATTGTAAAAAAAATTTAATTTTAATTTAATTTTGTATTTATATTTTTGTTAAATTTTTTCTAAATTATCAATAATTAAGCTCAACATTTAAACGGCCTTTGGAAAATATAAAGTGAACCTCTTTTAGTAATTGATTTAATTGCAGACAAAGATTTCAAAGTAGAAGATAAATAAAAACTTTTGAAAATGGAGAAAGAAAAAGAAAAATTAAAATAATTTTTAACTTTAAAAAAGGATTTAAATTAAAATTAACCAGATAATAAATAATAATAATAAGAACAATAAATATAAAGTGAAAATGTTGATTTACAGGAGGATGAAAAACAAGAAAATTATAAAAATAAAGAGCCCATTTTTTTTCAACCATCTTTGAAAGAAATTGAAGAAGCTATTTTAAGGCCATTTGAATAAATTGTAGAATCTAGTTTAACTTTCTAAAATTTGTAATCAGATTTAGTTCCTCTAATAGAAGACACATCATTAAATAAATATATATTCGAAATCAAAAAAGGTATATATTAAAAATAAAAAATGAATAACTAAAAAAATGCATCAACACCCTTTAAAATTAAAAAATTAATCATTTTAATAAAATTATTAGTATAATTATATTTTATAAAATTAATAAAATTGTCATCTTATCGAAATCAGATTAAATTTAATTTTTTTTAATTTAAAAAAATATAAATAAGTCTTTTAATAATAAAAACCTAAATTAATTTTTTAAAATAACAGACAACCCCATCATATCATAAGGAAAAGCCAAAATACAAAAATTCCTCTTACAATGTCTATAAGAGCCCCAAGAAATCCTGGAAAAATTCCAGAAATTCAGCTATTTTTTCACAACCAGCTGCAAAAGGCAAATAAGGAAAATTTTTTACAACCAAGATAAAAAACAAATTCCCATAATGGACCTTAAACCTAAAGCAATTCTTTGCCAATTAGATCAATTTTAAGAAGCGCAATTTTAAATTCAAAAATTCACTTCCACTAACAATTTCAAAAGCCAACTCCTTCTTATAAACACCAAATAAGCCAAATAAGTATTAGTTGAAAAATGCTAAGAATTTATATAAGCAATTCTAAAAAAAATAGACGATATTTGCGGAGATAGCTGTCAAAAAATCTTATTATAATATCAAGAAATTGAATAAAAATTAAAAATTATCCCTAAAGTAATAAAATATTAATATTCTCAATTAATTTAGAAAAATTTTAATATATTTTTAAATTAATTAAATTAAGAAAAATTAATTTAAATAAAATAAATTATAGCATGAATTTCTAATATATTTCTGATTTATTTTTAATTATTTCTAGTTTATTTCTAATTTATTTTATATAAGTTATATTTACAATCCTTTTTGTCTATTTTTTAGTTTTTAGTTTTAGATAATTCAATATTTTTATAATTTATTATTTATTATTAATTTTATTTTATTTATCAAAAAGGACGAAAAATAATGGGTATAACTTTAAACAGCTTTAAATGAAAACCAAGTCAATTTATAATAATTATAGTTAGAAATTCTACAAATAGTTGAATTTATCAGCATTCTTGACAAGTACTGTTATGCTTTTGACCAAAAAAAAGAATTTATTTTTTGGGACTTGAAATCGAGACCAGTGGAAATACTGGCTCTAGTTAACGATGCAAAATTAGTGGCTTCTAAATACGAAGAAAAATTTATGGAAAAATTAGACCAAGAAAAATCAGATTTTACTTTAGAAATAAAAGAAATTTAATCAGAATTACTAAAAGTAAAACAATTCCAAGACTACAGCAAGGTTAACCAATACGCTTAGGTAAAAAATATTAATTATATTTTTTTAAATTATAAATTAAATAGTTTTTTAAAAATTTTTAATAATTTTTAAATAGTTTTTATAGTTTTTAAATATTAACAAATAGTTATATTTTTTAACAATAAAAAATTATTTAATTTTTTTTTTTTTTTTTATATTGAAAAAAATAACTTTGACATTTCAATTTATTTTTTACAGATAGCTATGGCCCTCCAAGAAAGAATAAACAAAGCTTAAAGCACAATAGCAAATTTTAATGAAAGAGAACAAATTTTCAAGCAAATTCTGTCCGAATACCCTGAAATAATTAAAATTAAAGAATAATTTGAACCTTATTTCTAATTGTGGGAAATTGCCATTGATTTCAGTGTAGATGATGATAATTGGAGAAATGGACCGCTTTTAAAAAATAATTACCAGCAAATCGAAAAAAAAATTAACCAATATTATTATAAATAAGTACTCTAATTGATTAAGGTTTTTAATTAGTAGTTGGAGGATTTTGACACTGCTGATGTTGCTAAAAAATTAATTCATGATTTAGATAAATTCAAAGAAGTTATGTGGATGATTGAGTTTTTAACTACTGAATCTTTAAGTTCTATTAAAAAGTAAAATCACTATTTTTGGTCAACTATATTTTCTAAATTTATTATTTTTTAAAATTTTATTAAGATCAGCGATGCACTGGAATGAGCTTTTTACTAGATGTAACGTAGAATCACTTCAGTTAAATGAAGATTTAACACTGAACAATCTTTTGGAAAACGGTTTACAAAACCACAGAGACGTAATCGAAGAAATTTCTAACAAAGCAGACAAACAATGGTAAAAAAAATTATATGAACACATAGTTTTTATTTTTAAAAAGTATATATCATTTTTACCTTAAACTCAACTTTTTTCAAACATTTCATTCAAAACAAAAGCCAATTTAATTTGTTAAATTTAAAAAAAAATTAAAATATAAAATAAAAAATACAAAAACCTAAATTTAACTAAAAATACAAAATATAAATTACAAAACATAAAATAAATAATATAACAACCTAAAACATAAACTATCTAAAAAACTATTATAATCTATCTAAAACACTATATAAAAAACTATTTAAAATACTATCTAAAAATCTATATAAAAAACTATTTAATTCTATTTAAATCTCTAAACCCCCAAAAAATAATAATATATAAACTAGGGGCATCGAGAAAAGAATAAAAGAAATGGAAGAAAAAGCCAAAAACGCTCAAATAGAACTCCTGCCCTTCAAACAAACAAACTCCTACATCCTAAAGCCGCCCGACGACCTCTTCCAGCTCCTCGACGACCAGCTAAACGTCCTCCTCATGCTCAAATCCTCGCCCTTCGTAAAGCCCCTCCTAAAGCAGGCCCTGGCCCTCGAACAGCGTATAATTCTCATAATAGACACTTTGGACGAGTGTCTCCGTTGCCAGCGTTCCTGGATCTATTTGGAGCCTATTTTTTCCGCCGACGACATCTTCAAAAAATTGCCTGACGAAAAAAGATAGTTTGACAGAGTCGACGCTTATTGGCGAGATCTTATGCTGTAATTTGAAAAAGATCTAAGGATTTGGGAAAATGTAGAATCGGAAAAACTTAGAAACGACCTGAGAGCTAATAATAGGACGCTTGATGCTGTGCAGAAATCGCTTTCTGAGTATTTGGAAACTAAAAGGAGGTATTTTCCGAGGTTTTATTTTCTTTCTGATGAGGAATTGCTAGAAATTTTAGCTGATACTAAAGACCCGCTTAAGGTGCAAAAACATATCGGCAAGTGCTTTGAAGCTATCCAGGAAATCGATTTTTAAGAGGGAAAAGTGTAAATATTTTTAACAAATTTAATAACTATTGCTTTTATTTTATATTTTTATATTTTTAATTATTTAAAATTTTTATTTTTATTTTTATTTTTTGAAAATTAGTTTAAAATTATATTTGAAAGAGTTGATTTTATAATTATATATATATAAAAAAATTAGTTATATAATTATATTAATAGGGTCAAGGGAATGATCTCCTCAGAAAAAGAGAACATATAATTTGATAGTTTTATCGATGTTACTGACGGGCAAAGAAAAGGAAATGTAGAAATTTGGTTAAGCGAGATCGAACAACTAATGATTAAAACCCTAAAATCAAAAGTATTTAAAAAAAAAAAAAATTTAAAAGATAAAATAAAATTAAATAAATATCATTTTATTTTATTTATTATAAAATTATTTCTAATTTTCAGACCTAATAATGTATGGAAGACAAACAAGAGCGAAATGAATGGCTTCAAAATTGGCCCGGACAACTAATTTTAGCAGTCGACATGATAAGATGGACAAATACTACAGAGGTCACAATCCTAAATTAAAATAACCCTTTCGAGCACGTTTCAGATTGGAACGGTTAAACTTTTAAAAATTTAGGATATTTTAGAAAAGAACTAGAACACCAACTGTAAAATGTGGTACAACTGGTCAGATAAGATTTAACGCCTTTAACTAGAATGACTCTAGGCGCATTGGTCACTTTAAATGTGCACTCTAAAGACGTTATTTAAGATTTAGAAAAAAAATAAGTCTCATCCTTAGAAGATTTCTCCTGGCTTTCGCAATTAAGGTAAACAAATATATAAATTAAAAGAATACAAAATAATGAAAATTAAAGTAAAAAAATTAAATAATAAATGAAACAATTCAAAATTATAAAAATCGAAGAAATTTCAAATAATAAATTCAAAAAAAAATTTAGTTTTATAAAATTAAAAATTATTAAAATAATAATTAATTTAAAAACCCTAAGATATGAGCAACAAGAAACCAAAAAAGAGCAAAAAACCCTCCAAGTAAAAATGATAAACGCAAACATAAAATACGGCTTTGAATACCTAGGAAACTCCCCCAGACTCGTAATTACGCCCTTAACTGACAGGTGCTACAGAACCTTAATGGGCGCCAAACACTTACAGTACGGAGGCGCCCCCGAAGGCCCCGCCGGAACTGGAAAAACTGAAACTGTTAAAGATTTGGCCAAGGCTTTGGCCGTCCAGTGCGTAGTTTTCAACTGTTCTGATGGACTTAACTATTTAGCCATGAGGAAATTCTTTAAAGGGCTGGCTTCTTCAGGGTAAAATTTTAATAAAAAAACTAATTTAAAATTATTTAAAACCTACTGTTATAAATACAAATATAATTCATAAATACAAATATAATTCAACACTATAAACTTATTTAAATTCTAAATTTGAATCTAATATTTTCATTTTCGTTTTTAAGCTAACTAAAAAATTAAAAATTAAATTAAAATTAAAAATTAAATTAAATTAAAATTTAAAAATTAAATTAAATTAAAATTTAAAAAACTGTAAAAAAAAGGGCTTGGTGCTGCTTCGACGAATTCAACCGAATAGACCTAGAAGTGCTCTCCGTAATAGCCCAGCAAGTGCTGACCATCCAAGAAGCAATAAAAAGCCAAAAAAAGCTGTTCATTTTCGACGACGAAGAAATCCCGCTAATCCTTTCCTGCGCCGTAAACATAACAATGAACCCTGGCTACGCAGGCCGTTCAGAGCTGCCCGACAATTTAAAGGCGCTTTTCCGGCCCTGCGCTATGATGGTCCCTGACTACGCTATGATTTCCGAAATTTACTTGTATTCTGTCGGATTTACAGAGGCCAGAAGCCTTGCCAAAAAAGTAGTTGCCAGTTTGAGACTTTCTAGTGAACAACTTTCTTCTTAGGACCATTACGATTTTGGCATGCGGGCTGTTAAAGCTATATTGACGGCAGCTGGCAATTTAAAGAGAAAAATGCTTGCTGAGTCTGAAGGTAAATAATATATGTAGATATAGAATTAAAAATATAGATTTTATTATAATTTTTAATATTAAAAATTGAATTTAAAATTAATGTTGATGTAAGTAAAGATATAAATTTATAAAATGATTATTAAAATTTAAAATTGAATTAAAATTAATGTCGGATATTAATTTTATATTATAATTTTTAAAATTAAAATTTAAATTTAAATTAATATCTATGTAAGATATAGAAAATTAAAATTAAAATTTAAATTTTATTCACATTTTTTAGAATAACTTTTTGTGTTGTTTCGGAAATATTAATTTTTAACAATTTAAATGTATTTTTTGTTTTATTTAAAGCTTATTTTTTTCTTTCACATTTTTAATGAATTCAAATTTTATTATTTTTAATTATTTATTTTATTGTTTTTAATAGAAATTGTGTGCTTAAAAGCATTGATGAACGTTAATTTACCTAAATTTACTATAAACGATGTTCCTTTGTTTATGTCTATAACTTCAGATTTATTTCCTAACGTTCAAATTGAAAATACAAATTACGGTTTTTTGGAAGACGGACTTAAACAGGCTTGCATAAAGCAAAATTTATAACCATTAGATAATTTCTTAACAAAATGTGTACAACTTTATGATACTGTAAAAATTTTATTAAAAATTATAGTAGCTTAAAAAAATTTTTTATTATTTTAAAACCAATTTAAAAACAGCATATCAAAATAACTAAATTTAAATTTTTAATTTTTAATTTTATTTTAAACTTAGATCAACGTAAGACACGGTTTAATGATAGTAGGACAGGCCTTTTCAGGAAAAAGTTGTATTTTAAAAACTTTATCTCTAGCCCTATCTTAACTGTCCATGGAAGACTCTCTATACAAAAAAGTCTCTATAAAATCTTTAAATCCAAAAGCAGTAACTAGCGACCAGTTGTTCGGAAAACTAGACCCCAACACAAAATCGTGGTCCGACGGTATAGTAGCTTTATTAATGAGATAATGCGCAAATTCAGAAAAAAAACAAGAAAGACACTGGATTGGTAAAATAAAATAAAACAATATTTAATTAGATTAAATTAGATTTAATAAAAATTTTTAAAATAAAGTTAAAATAGAAATAATTTTAGAAAATAGAATTAATTTTTGATAATTAAACCCTACAATATATTTATAAAATTTTCCTCGTTTTAGTTGTCTTCTAAATGTCCATATAGTGAATTTACTTTAATTTTTAGCAAATTACAGGGTTTTTTATTTTATTTTTATTTATTTTCCTTTTCTTCAACCCTATTTACAGTATTAAATATCTTCCCTCCTCAAAATCAATTTTAAACAAAAAATTAAATTAAATAAAATAAATTAAAAGTAATAATATAAATAATAAAAATTTAACCAATTTTTAACAGTTTTCGACGGCCCTGTAGACGCAATTTGGATCGAAAACATGAACACAGTTCTAGACGACAACAAAAAACTCTGCCTAACCTCAGGTGAAATAATAAAAATGACTTCCTAAATGACAATGATGTTCGAAGTCGCAGATCTGGCCGAGGCTTCTCCGGCCACAGTTTCGAGGTGCGGAATGGTTTTTTTGGAAACTTAGTCGCTCGGATTTAACGTCTTAATTTAGTCTTTTATCCAAAATTTACCAGAAAATTTATCCATTTTTTCCGAAAGAATTTAAACTTTGTTGTAGTGGGCCGTCGATGCAACTTTGGCTTGGTGCCAAAAATACGCCCATTTTCCGGTCCACAACAGCTTTATGGCTATGGTTTCAACTGCCTTAAAATACCTTTCTATTTATACCGAAAAATATAGAGAATAAGAAGGAATCGAAACTTTAAAATGCACAAGAGATGTAAATTTATTCAGTTTTTTTGCAAATTTTATTTATTTATTTTATATTTAATTTCTTTTGCGAATTTATTTATTTATTTTATATTTAATTTTTTTTATATATTTATTTCTACCTAAATATATATACATTTTTACAATATTTTTTATCTATTTAAAATTTTTCATTTTTCATCTTCTATTTTTAGACTCTTGAAGATTTAGAAAATTATATTTTATTTTGTGTTATTTGGAGTATTGGAGCAGCTATTGATACGGAATCCAGAATTAAATTCAATGAATTCATGCATCATTTAGTTTCCGGAAGTCCTGATTTGGTTGAGAGATATTAAATCAATTTTTTTTTAAATTTTCCCTACACCCCTCAATCTTTGAAAGAAACCATTCCCGAAAACATGTCTTTTTTTTCTTATTTATACGATATAGAGCAAAGAAAATGGATTTAATGGGTCAAAGTTCAGCCACCCTACTAAATAACAGTAATTTTCAATAAAAAATTTATTAAAAAGAGTATAAAATTAAAAAATAAAAATTAATCAATTAAGCTAATTTTTTTCCCTTTTTTTTAATAATTTACTTAGCCCGGCGGACACTTCCACGAAATCTTCATTCCAACCCAAGACTCAATCAGAAACACTTTTTTCCTAAACCTAAGTGCCCAAAACAACCAGCACATTTTGTTCTGCGGCCCCACAGGCACCGGAAAAACCTCCTCAATTTCACTAGAAATAAAAAAAAATTACCTCACTCCAACCAGCACCTACATGGCCACAGCCTTCTCCGGAAAAACAACTCAAAATTAACTCCAACAACTAATTGAGTCCAAAGTCTCTTCCAGAAGAAGAAAAGGCGTTTTCGGACCCGAAGAAGGCAAAAAAAATATACTTATCTTTATAGATGACCTTAATATGCCCCAAAAAGACCTTTATGGCTCCCAGCCCCCCATTGAATTGCTCAGACAGTGGATGGATACCGGAGCCTTTTACGATTTGGAAACTAAATAAATTAAAAAATTAGTCGGTAAAATCATATATTTTTATTTTATAATTAGTATCTAAACCTATTTTATATTGAAAAATAAAATAAAAGAAAATTTTAAAGTATAAACTAATAAAATTTTAAAATATAAAATTAAACTAATAAATTACAAATTAAACTAGTAAAATTTAAAAATTTAAAAATTAAACTAATAAAATCTAAAAATTAAAATTTTTTTGAAGGAATGACCTTTGTCTCAGCAATGCTGCCCTCAGGAAACCAAATAACTCTCAGATTTCTGCGCCACTTCAACACCTTCTACGTCGCGCCCTTCGACAAATACTCCCTTACTAAAATTTTTTCCTCTATTCTCGACTGGTACTTCCTAAGTCAGCCCGTCTCTCCCTCCCTAAGCCTAAAAGAGCTCCAGCCAAAACTGGTAAATTCAACGATAAATCTCTACGAACAAATCCAAAAGCAGCAGCAACTCCTGCCCACCCCGCACAAATCGCACTACCTCTACAACCTCAGAGACCTTTCAAAAGTCTTCTAAGGAATCTGCCTCGCAAAACACAATTACTCCTACAAAACCCCCGAAGATCTAATTTCCCTCTGGATCCACGAATGTTAAAGAGTTTTCAGAGACAGACTTATCAACCTATAGGACCAACAAATCTTTGATACACTTTAAAAACAAATTCTAATTTAAAATTTCCAAAAGGGCTACGACCAAATCGTCAAGCAAGAGCCGCTGCTATGGGCCAATTTCGTGCCTAATTCCGATAATTTTTAGAAAAGCTAAATTATCTAAAAAAGCTAAATTATCTAGAAAAATTAAATAAACTAAAAAAATTAAATTAACTAAAAAAACGGCGTTTACTGCGAAATAAAAGACCTTGAACTTCTTTCGCAAAAAACTAACGAGTATTTAGAAGAGTATAACTAGGTCTACACCAGTAATAGAATGAACTTGGTTTTGTTCATGAGTGCTATTTAACATGTAATCAAAATTGTTAGAGTCATGGAAATTTAGTTTGGCCACAGCCTCTTAGTCGGCGTAGGCGGCTCGGGAAGAAAAAGGTTCTCAAATTAAATTTTATATATTTTTTATATATTTTTTATATTTTTATATATTTTATATATTTTCTATCTTAAATTTATTATTAATACTAGATAATTTCAAATTTATTGAAAAATTATTCAATTTTTAACAAATATTTATAGTTTGGCTACTTTGAGCTCTTTCATATCTACTTCTTCTGAGCCCTTATAAATAGACTAGGAGTCTTGGATCGATGAATTGTAAAGAATTGTGAAACAGGCAGGTTTAGACGAAAAACCCTGCATGTTTTTATTTAGTGATACCCAAATAAATGACGAAAATAATCTGGAACAAATTTGTAATTTACTAAATACAGGCGAAATCCCTAACCTTTTCAACCAGGAGGATAAAGCCAAACTTTTAGAAGATATTCAATTCCAAGTATATAATTAAACAAATATATATATAAAAAAAATTAACCAACCTATATACTTTTTATATCATAACTTATGATATACCCATTTAGATGATTTATCTTTCTTTAAAAAAAATAAATTCTAATATATAATTTTTATACATTTAAATAAAAAATTAACCATTATAAATATTTTTTTTTAAAAAAAAAAAAATAGGGCACCCCCACTGAAAAAATAAACCACTTCCTAAGTCAGTGTAAACAAAATTTGCACGTAGTTTTGGCTTTTTCGCCCGTAGGAGACAAATTCAGGACCAGACTAAGAAATTTCCCCGCACTCGTAAATTGTACCACAATTGACTGGTTTTTAGCTTGGCCCGAAGAGGCTCTAAAAAGCACAGCCTCCAATTTTTTTTAAAATGAAATGAAAATCTAAGAAGAAAATTTAATAAATGGACTTCAAGATATCTGTGTCGATATGTAAACTAGGATATCCAATTTAACTATTAGATATAAAGATGAACTCAGAAGATTTTACTATGTTACCCCTACTTCTTATTTGGAACTTCTTTAAACTCTTAAAAAATTAGTTGACTCCAAAAATAAAAATATGTCGTAACAAATTAAAAGGTAAACAATTTAAAAAGTTAAAATTTAAAATTTAGGAAAAAAATAAAAATAAATAAATAAACTTATAAATTCCTATTTTTTTTAAAAAATAACTTATCTTAAATCTTTTTTATTTTATTTTTTTATGTAACATTTTTTATATTTTTCTTATTTAATTTATATTTTGATATTAAATACCATATTTCTTTTATTCTATATTATTTTTATACCATATTTTTTCAAACAAATTTTATACATAGATACGAAATCGGCGTGTAAAAAATAGTAGACACTGAAAAAGAGGTCGAAAAAATGCAGCAACAACTAGAGCAACTACAGCCAATCCTAAAAGAAAAAACACATCAAAACCTAGAACTTCTAAAAAAACTCTAAACCCAGTAAAAAGAAGCCGATAAAAACAAATAAATCTGCGAAATCGACCAGTAAAAATGCAACGAACAAAGAGACGAAGCCAACCAAATCAGAGAAGAGTGCCAGTAATAATTAAATAAAGTGATTCCTTTATTAGACGAAGCTGCAAAGGCTTTGGAACGTATTACTAAAGAAGATATGAACACTTTGAGGTCTTTTGTTAAGCCCCCTGAATCGGCTGCAGTTGTTATGGAAGTAAATTTTTTATTAAATATTTTTAAATAAAAAGTTTATAATTCTATAGATTAATTTTATAAAATTTGTCAATTATTATTCGAGATTAATTTTAATAATTCGTAAATTTTAAATTATATAGATTAACTTTAAAAATTTGTAATTTATTATTCAAGAATAATTTTAAATTCATACTTTATTATTTGAGATTAATTACAAAATAACAATTAATAATTTGAATTAATCGCTTATAATTCTAGATTAATTTAAAAATACTAATTCAAATATACTTATTTAACTCTGAAGACTAATATCGCTTCATTTATTACATAAAATGTTAATATTATTTAATTTTAGGGTCTGTGTTATGTATTCAACGAAGATCAAAAGGTTAAAGTTGTTTCAAATCCTGAAAACCCTAAAGAAAAACACCAAGATTTTTGGGACTACGCCAAA
Source organism: Pseudocohnilembus persalinus (assembly GCA_001447515.1). Taxonomy (NCBI): domain Eukaryota; phylum Ciliophora; class Oligohymenophorea; order Philasterida; family Pseudocohnilembidae; genus Pseudocohnilembus; species Pseudocohnilembus persalinus. The sequence continues at coordinate 405,566 of LDAU01000057.1, forward strand.
AAAAAACTCTTAAACGATAAGTTAAGAAAAAGAGTTCTCGATTTCAGAGAAGAATCAATTAGAAACATTCCTAAAGCAAAGATCGACAAACTATCTAAATTTATAGAAAATCCTCTTTTTGAAAAAGAAAAAGTTTTTAACGGCTCAAAAGCCGCCGGAAACCTGTCTCTCTGGATAAGAGCAGTCATTGATACTTACTATGCTTTACAAATCGTTGATCCGAAAGTAAACCAACAAAATTTTTTCTTAATAATTTTAACATATATAAGTTTAGATTCTATCCATCCTTCTAAAAAATAAAATTTTAAATAAATTAATATATATAAGTATTGATTCGATTCCTCCTTCTAAAAAAAAAATTTTATATAAATAAATTAATAATTAAATTAATTAATATTTAAATTAATTAAAGAAAGAAGAACTAAAACAAGCCGAACAGTCCCTCCTAAACGCAGAAAACATTTTAAACGAGAAAAAACTAGCCCTCTAAAAAATCTTAGACCAACTAGAAATCCTGAAAGCTGAATTCGACTCCGCCCAAAAAGAACAACAACAACTAAAACAAAAGGTCGAAAAAACCCAATAACAACTAGACCGTGCTGGAAAACTAATAACCGGCCTCGCCCAGGAAAAAAAATCCTGGAGCGAAAAAGCCGCCGCCTTCGAAAAACAACTAGTAACTGTTATCGGCGACTGTCTCCTTTCTAGCGCTATAATTGCCTATTTGGGCGCCTTTCCTATCGCTTATAGAGAAGAAATGATCGCGATTTGGAAAAAATTACTTCAAGAAAAATAAATTCAATTTTCAGAAAATTTCTCAATATAAAATATACTTTCAAACCCAATTCAAATCGGATAATGGACTTAGGCCTAAAAATTGCCTAATGACTCCTTTTCTATTGATAATGCTATCATTTTAAAAAATGCCAACCGATTTCCGCTCATGATCGACCCCTAGTCTTAGGCGAATAATTGGGTCAAAAAATTAGAATAAAATAGAAATCTCACCATTTTAAGACCTACCTTGGTATTTAATTACTTCTATATTTTATATTTATAAATAATTAAACTAATTAAAATAAAAGCAAAAATAATTATTTCTTTTAAAACAATTTTCTTTTTATTTCAGAGCGAAAAAGAAATAATATTAAAACTAGAACAGTGTGTCCAACTAGGCCTCCCAGTGCTTTTAGAAAACGTAACTGAAAATATTGATCCTATTTTCGAGCCAATTCTTTTGAAAAAAATCATTCTGTTTGGAGGCTCTTATAAAATAAAATTCAGAGAAAAGCTGCTTAATTACTCAAAAGACTTTCAATTTTACATGACGACCAAATACACAAATCCGCATTATTCGCCAGAAATTTGCGTAAAAGTCACTTTACTAAATTTCCAGGTCACAGTAGAGGGACTCGAAGATCAAATGCTCAATATTATCGTCTAACAATAAGAACCTATGAAAGATAAATAAAGACAATAAAATATAGAAGACTTTTTTAAATTCAAAGAACAGTAACAAAATACCGAAGATCTTATCTTAAAATTGCTCAATGATGTATCCTAAAAAATAAAATAAAAATATAATAATATATATATTAATAAAAATAAAAATTCTGGTCTTTTAGTTAATTTTTAAATTATAAAATTTTTCAAATTATTATATTTTTTTTAAAATAAGTCTTAAGGAAACCTTTTGGAAGATGATCAACTAATAAATACTTTAGAAACTTCCAAAAGAGAGTCCAAAGAAATTGAAGAAGCATTAATTTAACAAGGGCACTTTAAATGTATCATTGATCAAATAAGAGAATTCTATAGAGAAGTTGCTATTAGAGTCGCAAATATGTATTTTGTTATTTTAGATTTGTCCTATATAGAACCAACATATTAATGGTCTTTAGAATTTTATATTGCAATTTTTATGAAAGCTATTTAGAATGCCTAAACAGTAATATTTTACTTATTTTTTTTAATTATTTATTTATCACATAAAAATTAAATGCCAAAAATTTATTATTAATATGCTAAATTAACCTATTTTTTCAAATTATTAAATTTTTAAAAAAAGTCAAAAGATTTAATAGTGAACAACATAATCAACTAATTCATGGTTTTCCTCTATGAAAATATATGCAGATCCTTACTAGAAAAAGACAAATTAATTTTTTCTTTCCTTTTAACACTAAGAATTCTTCAAGTTGAACAAAAAATATCTTAAAAAGAAATCAGGTTTATAATGCAAGGCTCTCAATTTTAAGACAGTTCCTATAAAAATATCCCCGAAAAGGCAAAAAAATGGGTATCAAAAACAGCTTGGTCCTCACTCCTAGAACTTGAGCAAATAAACCCTGAAATTTACAAAAATTTTTCCTAAAATTTTCTTAAAGATTTACAAGCTTGGGAAAATTTATTCCACGACCCATAAAACTATAAAAAAGATTTTCCTAAAAGCTGCGGAAATTTATAATACTACCACAAATTAACAATAATAAAAATACTTTTCGCAGATAAATTTGTTCCTGCAGTTACACACTTAGTATAGGAAATTTTAGGCTCTTATTTCATAAACCCACCTCCTTTTAATTTAGATTCAAGTATAAAAGATTCCACAGCTTTTACTCCACTAATTTTCGTACTCTCTTCTGGAGCGGATCCCAGAATCGAAATCCAAGCCAAAGCCTAAATTTATTATAAAGACCAAAAATTCACCTAAATTTCATTGGTAAATAAACCCCTATAATATAACAAATTATTTTTTTAAAATTTAATAATATAAAATACTCAACCCCAATCCCTACCCCAATGTCAACCCCAATCCCTACCCCAGCCCCTACCCCAACCCCAACCCCAATGTCAACCCAGCTATTTTTATATTAATTTTATATTTTATTTATAGGGTCAAGGTTAAGGGGAATTAGCAGAAAAGGCGATCAAGTTAGCAATTTAAGAAGGAAATTGGATTTTACTATAAAATTGTCATCTTGCGCCTTCTTTCATGCCAGAGTTAGAAAAAATACTAGAAAAAATGGAGTAAAATCCAGATTAAGTTCACGAAGAATTCAGAATTTGGCTAACCACTATGCCCTCTTCTATTTTCCCTCCTTCAATTTTAAATAAAAGTATAAAAATGACTTTTGAACCTCCAAGAGGAATAAGAAACAATCTTTTAAGGTCTTATAACGGTATAGATCCAAAATACTTTGAAAATTCACAAAAACCAGAAGAATGGTAAAAATTAATCTTAAAATCATTTTAAAAAAATTATTTCCACCTAATTTTAATTTATTAATTTAAAAAATAAAAATATTCTTATTAAAAAATTAATTGTTATTTTTATCCAAAAATTAAAGGAAAAAACTTTTATTTGGACTTTCTTTTTTCCACGCATTAATACTTGAAAGAAGGGAATTTGGCCCTTTAGGCTGGAATATCCCTTATGAATTTACTATTGCTGACTTTACTATATCTTATAGCCAATTAAAACTATTTTTAGATCAGCACGAAGAAATTCCTTGGGAAGCTTTAAATTACATGGTTGCAGAAGCCAATTATGGAGGTAAAAAAAAAAAATATAACAAATAATATCTTAAAATTTAAAATTAACTATTTAAAAATAACAAAAAAAATAAATTCTTTTAAAAAATTTTCAATTTTCAATTTATTGAACTAAAATAATCTAAAATAGGAAGAGTTACTGACCCTATCGATAGAAGGTTGATTAATACTATACTTGAAGATTTCTATAACCCTAAAATTTTAGATGACAATTATAAATTCACCAATGTAAAAAATTAAATTTAATTTATTAATTTCTGTATTTTTAATATATTATAAAAATTATAAAAATTAGAGTGGAACATATTTTTCCCCAAATTTCTAAACAATGGAAGAGTATATAGAATTTATAGAACAATTACCCTTAGATGAAGACACAGAAATTTTTGGCTTACATTCAAATGCAGCAATTACCTCCCACCTTATCTAAACTAATAAAATTTGGTAAAATAAATATTCTAAAATTTTAATTATTACATTTATAAAAATTTTTGATCATATAAATTTTTATTACTTTTTATAAATATTTCATTTCTAATATATTTTTTTTATAAGTGATACTATTTTGGGTTTGCTCCCAAGAGAAACCTCTACCTCAGGGTAAAAGCCAGAAGAAATGATTTTAGAAAAAATTACACATATGAAAAACAAATTACCTCCACTTTTTGACTCAGATTTGGTCCAAAAGTAGCATCCTGTTTAATATTAAGAATCACTTAATACAGTATTATAATAAGAAATAATCAGGTAGATATAAAAACTTATTAAAAAAAAATTATATCAAATGTCCATTATATATAAAAACTAATTATAATAAATTTAAAATTTTTTATTTACTTTTTAATATTATAAAATTTGATAAAAAAATTAATAATAAAAATTTTATATTTTTAATAATATTTTTAAATAAAAAGATATAATAAGTTGCTAAAATTAATACAATAAACCTTAGAAGAGCTTTCAAAGGCAATAAAAGGTCTTTCAGTAATGTCTCCTGATTTAGAAATGCTTTTTAATAATATTTTTGACAATAAAATACCAGAAATTTGGATAAAAATTTCATATCCTTCTTTAAAGCCTTTGGGATCTTACTTAAATGATTTAATAGAAAGATTAAACTATATGTAAAAATGGATAAACGAAGGTCCTCCAAATAATTTCTGGATTTCAGGCTTCTTTTTCACCTAATCATTTTTAACTGGAATACTTTAAAATTACGCCAGAAAAGTAATAAAAAATACAAAAAATAAACCATCTTAAAATAATAAAAAAAAAATAAATAAAAATAAAAAAATAAATAAATTAACTATAAAATCTATTTAATTTTTTCATTATATTTATAAAAATAAATTTTTTAATTAATCATTTTTATTATACCTTAATATTTAACAGTACAAACTGCCTATTGACACCTTATAATACAAGTACGAAGTTATAAATAAAAATGATAATAAAATAGACTTAAATTAAAAACCTATTAATGGATGTTATATATACGGACTCTTTTTGGATGGAGCAAGTTGGGATGAAAAAGAAAATGCCTTAGAAGAATAATTACCGAAGCAACTTTATTCAAATATTCCATTTATATATCTTTTACCAACAGAACAGAAAAATAATGAGTAACACTAATAATAATAGGTAAAAAAATAAATATAAGTTAAAAAATAACAAAAATATGTTACTTTAATTACATTTATTATATTTATATTTTATACTTAATGGTTCTATTTACTTTTTTTTATATAATTTAATTATTTATTTTTCATTTATTTTATTACATTTATTAAATTTATATTTTATACTTAATAGTTTTATTTACTTTTTTTTTATAATTTTTTTTTTTCAATTAATTTAAATAAATATTTTATTTATTTTATAAAAATTTATATAGATTTATGAATGTCCGGTTTATAAAACGACTTAAAGAAGAGGTACTTTATCTACAACAGGTCATTCCACTAATTTTGTGCTTTCAATTAATTTAAAAATTAAGTAATAACATACAGCTGAGCATTGGATAAAGAGAGGAGTAGCTCTAGTTACTTAAATTATGGAATGAATAAAATTTGAGCAAAAAAACTATGGTTAAATTATTGTATATGAAAACTAGTAAATTAATTAATATATATAAAAATACTTTATAAACAATGTAAGCTATTAAAATCATATTAGAAATAATTATTCATTTCTTATATGCTATAAAAATTTTGTATTTTATCTCACATATATATATATTATTATATTATTATTAATTTAAGAAAAAAATTTTGATATATAATTCTTAAAGATCATAGAAAGTTTTTCTAATTAATTAATTTAATATCCCTCTTTTATTTTATAAATTTAAATAAAAAAATATTAGTGCAAAAATAATCCCAAATATTTTCAAAAATAAAACAATAAATACTTATTCATACAGAAAATGGACTAACAATAGGCATAATAATACCCACTTTTAATTAACAAATATTCTAGTACATCAACTACAGTTCAATCAGACCTTCAAATAAATAATTAAAACTTTTAAAATTCACAAATTCAGAATTCTCAAAGAACCCAAATCAATATCTAATAATAATAATTGTAATAATAGCAATAATCTTCTCAAATACAAGCTCAATATTCCGAATTTCAAACGGAGCCCCCAAAACCCTCCAAAAAAAAAGAAAAAACCAGCAAAAAAGACCGAAAAAGCAAGTCAGAAAAAAAAGAAAAAAACAACAAAGTCAATCTCAGAAGCAAACACGTTAACAAATACTACAAAGTAATAGAAGAAGTCGGTTAAGGCGCCTATGGAAGAGTCTATAAAGCAGAGTACCTAAAAAACAACACTTTAGTCGCCCTCAAAAAATTTGAGTCCACCAACGACGACCACAATAATAATGGCTTCCCTATAACTGCTCTAAGGGAAATTAAATTACTTAAGTAATTGGACCATCAAAATATTCTTAAACTAAGGGAAATCATTGTCACTAAACCTAGTGAAAGAAATAGGTATATTAAATAAATAAATATAAATTTAAATAAATATAAATATCTATAATTATTTATATATACATTTATTTATATATATATATTTATTTAATTTTATGCAAAAATTTTATATTAAACTTTAAACGCTATTTTTAAATAAAGTTTATTTTTTATAAAAAATATATATATATAAAATTTTTCGTTTTACTTCGGAAAATAATTTATATATTCATATACTTTATTCATAACTTTTTTGCATTCATAATTATATTATGGAAAATATAATATATATATATAATTTGTCTTTTTAATTATAGGTTCAGAGGCTCAACTTTTATGGTTTTGGATTACATGAATCACGATTTCAGTGGACTTTTTAAAACTAAATACAGTTTTCCCTACCCTTAAATAAAAAATATAATGCTGTAAATTTTGTAAGGAGTTAACTATTTACATTAATAACAAATTTGTCACAGAGATCTGAAAATTGCAAATATTTTATTAAATAACGATGGTGTAGTAAAAATTGGAGATTTTGGTTTAGCAAGACATATGCCTTAAGAATAATAGTAATATACTTTTAAAGTAGTCACATTATGGTACCGAGCACCTGGTAAAATTAAAAATAATTTTATATACCAAAATTATTTTTTTATTACAAATAATTTAAAAATAAATAATAAACAAATAAACTATTTAATTTTTTATTTATTTTTTATATTTTTTATTAAATCAGAATTATTGCTTGGAAATAAACAATATTCTACATAGATAGACATGTGGTCTGTAGGGTGTATATTAGCTGAATTTTTGTGTGGTGATAATCTTTTAAAAGGAGACGGAGAAGCTAGATAAATTGAAAAAATTTTTGAACTTTGTGGCTCACCAAGTGAAGAATATTGGCCTGGACATAAAAATCTACCTTTATATAAAGATTTGGCCCCTAGACAAGAATATCAAAATAAATTAAAAGAAAAAGTATTGTTTAAAAATCCAAATTTGGATGAGGTTGGACTCGATTTATTAGAAAAATTGTTATAATTAAATCCAGATAAAAGACTTACAGCTGTTTAAGCATTAGAACATCCATTTTTTAAAACATAACCGTTCCCTGAAAAAATTTCTAAATTAAATGTAATATTTTTAAGTTTCTTAATTTTTAAAGAGTATATTATTTCTTAATAATTCTTATGTAATAATAACAGAAAGATGAGTGTCATGAAATGACAGTTGGAAGAAATTATAAAAGAAAAATTCATGCACCTTAAAACAATAATTAATACGGAACTGATTATAAAAATGTCAATAATATAAAAGGTTAAAACTATTATATGCAATAATCTTAGTCCAAATTTAATTACAAAGACCCATTCAAATAAAGTTCATCCAGCCAAAAATACCAATTAAATTACAATAATGGAAATAACAATAACGATGACAAAAAATATTAAAAGTAAATATTTTAAAATAATATATAATATTAAACTTTTTATATATAAAATTTAAAATATCTTAAATTTATTAAATAATTTTCTTTATTAAAGATCAAGAGACAAAGAAAAAGAAGACGTTTACAGTCCCTCTATGCTCGATAATTTAAATAATAATAATAACAATGGTAATAATAGTAGTAATAATAATAGAAATATTGGTTTTAGCAATAAAAAAGATAATTAAAAATAATAAAATTCAAATACAAATGAAAATAAAGGTCTTTCTGACCTAGCTTCTTTAGTGGCCGGAGTTTAAATTGAAAATTAAAACACAGCTTCTGGTCTTGAAGACTTATTATCAGGTTCAAAAAGAAATGGAACTGCTAATTAAAATTAAAATAATCAATAATATATTCCTGAGCCTGAATTATTTAAAAAAACTAAATTAAACTGAAAAAATAAAATAATAATAATAAAAATGAAAATAAATTTATTGTAATAAATAAAATTAATTAATTAGGTCTAATTCTATAATTTTATGTTAATTAAATTAAATTAAAATAAAATCATATATTCTATTACTCAATTAATTATATAATATGGTATAAAAATTATTTTTATTATTAATTTTTTTTAAAGAAAAATATATCATTATCATTTTTTGGCATCTTATTAACAATTAAAACTAATTTCTTCATTTTAACTTATTAAATTTTATTCTTCCAAATTTATAAATTTAAATTCTTTTTACAATTTCTATTTTTCATAAATTTTGCTAATAAACTCTTACTGTTTTTCCTTATTCATATTTTGAATTTTCTTATAATAAAAATAAAAATATTAATCTTTTATTTTATTTTATATATATATATTTACCATTTATTTTTATTAATTTAATCTATATTTTGACTTGTACTCTTATTATTATTGATTCAAATCCTTGAATAATTCATTTTTCTATTATTACTCAGTTAAAATAATTTTATCTTTATTTTCTTCTATTATTTTTTTAAAATAAGATATAGCTTAGAAATTTTATTTTAAAACGGTTATTAAATCTTTTAATTTTTTTATTCTTTCTTTTTTCTAATTATTTTTTTAGTCCTCGTTTATTTAAAATTATATAATTTGATTTTATAAATATTCCTCCTGCTCATTTTAGAATATTTATAACATTTCATGATTAAATTACTTAAAAAATTATAAAGAATTTGTTATCTTGATTTATTTTAAATTATTAAGTTTAAACTTTCATTTTATTTACTAATTAATATAAACAGCTTTCTGATTATTTTTTTCTGTTCAAATATCTTTAAAAGCTTTTAAAAATTCCTTTCACAATATTATAAGTATAATCTTATTTTATATTAGGTTATCCAAATAATAACTCATTTTTAATTATGCAAAATAACATATTTTTTTTATTTTTCCAATTTTTACAATTATTTGTTATAAATTTATGCGACATATCTTCGTTATTAACTTCATCATATAAACTTTTTTCATTATTAGTTTAATTTAAATCATTATAATCTTAATTTCTTTTTAACAACTTTAAATCTTCAAACCACTTATTATAACCGTGGCGGTATAATAATTTAAATTTTTAAAATTTTACCATTTAATCAAAATTAAAAACCACTTCGCTCTATGAAAAATATAAAAATAAAATTAATTAATCAATTTAAAATTAAAGAAATGTTATCCTTACTTATCTATAAATAAAATTAGAGTTTTTGTTTTATTTATTCTCGAATTTATTAATATAAACAACTCTATAGTCTGTAATTAATTTTAAGATATAAACTAATCTTCTTTATAATGTCTACTAGTCCTTACATTTTAAGACAAATTTATATGAAAATGGACAAAAATAAAATGCAGTATCCAGTGATTTGTTGAAGTTTTCGATCTCTTCATCTTAATATATTTTAAATACTTATTCTTAATTTAAAAAAAACATTACACATTCAGTGAAATCTTTATAGTTCATCTAAATTTTAAATAAAATTACAATAAATTTTATACTAAAATTGAGTGAAAAATATAATTTTATAAAAAAGAGAATAGAAATTCATTTATTAATACAATTAATATGTTTTTGTTACTTTATACTCCTTTGATAAAATATTCTCTTAATTTTAAGTTAAAATACTTATTTTATTAAAGTAAAATTATTCTGCATCCCTATAAATTTCTTCTTAACACTCATTGAAATTATCACTATCACATCTTATAATTAATTTATAAATTAATTAAATATAAGTATAATGAAATTTATATTATTATAATTTAGAAATTTATTTAAAACCAATTTAAATTTATGTAAGGCTTAAATTCATTTTAACTTTACTACAAAATTAAGTTTCTTATCTATAATAAATAAAAATTAAAATTACAATAAAAAATAATAATGAGATCGATAGAAATCCTTGGAATTATACTCAGAAGATAATAATTAAGAAAAAAATTTGACATCAATATCCTCATAAATATTTTTTAAACGTCTCAAAATATTATTAACATCATCATAGCTTACAACTCTAAACTTTTCTTTTTTTTTTTAATCTAAATTTTCCTCCAAAAAATGGGTAAAATTTTTAACTGCTTATTCGTACCTTTTATCGGAAACATCTCTATTAAATAAAAACAATTCAAATTTTATTTTTTTATTTCTCCAATAATTAAATTTATCATTAACCACATCATTAATTTTACTCGAATATTAAACTATATGTCTTAAAAATAAAACCAATTTAATTTAAAGTATATCTTAATTTTTCATGAAATTGTATTTAAATTTTATTTTATTTATTTACATTGGAATTTATTTTCCAACAAAAATTATATGCATAGTATTAAATATTTAATTATATTTTTATTTTTTATTTTTATAATAAAATTTTACTTTCCTGTGTCTGCTTCTCTTATTATTTTAAGCAGTTTATTCTCTACAAATTCTAAAATATTTTTGTCTTTTAAAAATAATAATTAAACCAATGGGTCTATGTCTAAGTACAAATTAAATTTTATATCAGTATTCATTATTATTTTTTTATTTTTATTTTTATCAAATTTTACAATTTTTATTACTTATAAAAATATGGTGAATAAAATACTAATATTTAATTTTTAATTGATAATTGTATTATGTAAATAAGATAAATAAAAAAGTATTGTATAATTTTACTAATATTAAATCGATAATTGGTATAAAAAATAATTATTTAAAATAATAAATTAAAATTTTAAATTATTAAATGTTTTTGAAATATGTATATATATTTAAATAACAAATCTAATATATTGATTAATTTGCTTTATAATTATAATAAATTTTAATTATTTTATTAATTATTAAAAAATCATTAAATTCTTGACACCTATTTCTTAGAATTTGTATTTTTTCTTAAACTATACAATATTTGCTTACTCTATTTGATATCCAAGCTTTATATATCTTAAATTTTTAATAAATCAAATTTCCAAGCAAACTATTCAAAATACAAATCCCCCAAATCTAAAACTCTATCAATGTCAAAATATTCATTTTTTTCCTTTTTAAAGCTCAATTATTAGCTATCTTATTCTTATTCTTTTTCTTATTATTCTATTTCTAATTCTTATTCTTATTTTTAATAATTTTTTTTATAATCATCATATAATTCATAAAAATCCTCAATCTTACCATTTTCACCTAAAATAGCTTTCAAATTCTATAAATAATTTAACAACTCTTAATCAATTAATTAAATATCTTTATTTTCAATGAAATTTTATAATTACTATATCTATTAATTAAAATCTTATTATTATTCTTACTCATTCTGTTTAATTTTATTACTTTTTATACCTGAATCTGTAACTTGCGGCCTTTCTCCATTTAACATTTCATTTTTATTAATTTTATTTATTTCTTATAAGATTAATTCTTAATCACTTTCTTTTATTTTACCTTTATCATTTTTTTTATTAATTTTACTCTAATCTTTGCTTTTATTAATTTTTTCTTGACTATCATACTTTTTTATTTCTTTTTTAATCTTTTTTATAAATTATTTTTACTCTTCAAATTAAGGCTTTTAATGGTCGGCGAAACCTTAAAAACAGCTATTCTTTAAAATTTCCTTATTATACATAAAAACTACCGTTTGTTAACTATACAAATATAATACGAATTAACCTGAGTCAAAAATATTTATAGTATAATGTTATTGTATATTTTCATTATTATTAATATCATTTTTAGTTTTATCATTCATCAAATAAAACGAGCTATTAGAATCAAACTCTGTTTATTATTAACCTTATATTATTAATTAATTTTATGAAAAACTTTATAAGTTCTATTGATAACTGCTCATTTCACTCATACTTTATTATAAACTATAATTAGTATAATTTTTCATTTTATTTTTATTAATTATTTCTTTTAAACTTCCATCTATTTCTTCATTTTTAGTGATTTTAAAATCTTTTAGCAAATTAGACAACTAAGTTAAAAATTCTTTGTAACTATTTTTATCCTGACAGACCAATAAAATAAGTTTCATTTATTCTAAGTAATACCACTTAAATTAGCATATTTATTTCATTTTAGGCACAAAATTAGTAAATTGTATTAATTATATCTACTCATCTTACAAAGCAAATAAACTCTATATTTGTTAAAATAAATTTATATAATTATAACTATTTATAAAATGCATAATATTTTACTATAAAACTATCCTAAATGATGTATTTTTCTAAAAAAGTTTAAAAATATTTAAAATCCATTCTAATTTGTTGACCAACCATAGTTAGACAGCTTTATTAATAATTAATTTTATTAAATAATAAACATTAAAAATATATTATTAGCTAAAATATTTTTTAAAAATTTAGGAAAAATAAAATAAATTAAAAATAATATTAATTTATTTTAATATTACAAAACGCTAATATCTCTTTCATTTTCAACCAATGATAAATCACTTTCTTCGTTATTTGACATGAAACTTTTTTCACTCACTACACTTTTATTTAAAATAAATTTCTTAGTAAAGTCTAAAGTTTCATAAGGAAAAATATTCAAACATTTATCAGTTTAAGTTAAATTTTTTTTAAAATATTAAGTTAATTTTTAACAAAAATATTTCGTTTCTTTATAGTTTAACTTTATAAAACCTAATTTTAAAAGGCTTCTCCCTTATTCTATATTTTATATTTTTTCAGACCATTTTTACAATAGTTCTTCAGATTTAGCATATAAGATAACTCTAATTAATATAAAATACTATAATTTCATAATTTTAAATTTAGTAATTAAATTAATTTATATATATATTTTTAATTTTTGCTCTATTTTTAAAGTCAATTATACTTTAATATATTTTTAAAATATACATATTAATTAAATTAAAAAATATAGTTCATAAAAAGCTTTAAATACTTATTTATAAAAACTTCATTAATTTAAATATTACCAATATATATATAAGAAAATATATATATTTAATTTATTTTTTTAAATTTACTAATTAATATTGTGATTAATTCATGATGAATTTGTTTAATAAGTATTAACCCATTTGTTAATTTATAGTTTTAACAAAGAGCATTTAAAGTAAAATAAAAAATATATAGAATATTTTTTGACACAAAAAAAAGATTTTCAATTAAAAATATATCTAAGCAAATTAAACATAATCTTTATAAGATTAATAAAAATTTACACTATATTGTTTTAGATTATATATAAAGATTAGAATTTAATTGCTAAGATGATTCATATTGTTTATATATATTATAAATTATTTTAAATATAAAATTTATAAAAAAATTTTTACTCTTTATCATAAATGGAAATAAATTCGTTTCTATTTTAATCTTCTGGTGGATTCTAACATAATATATATTCTTAAATATAGGCAACTTTATCTATTAAATTATCATCATAAACAGAATTAGGAAAAATTTTATGAGAAAGCCAGTCTTTTTAAATATCAATTTGCTCATCATAAGATTATTATTACTAATTTTTTATTTCCATCATTTATATTTAATTTTTTATATTAATAAATTTTATGAATCCTTTTTTCAAACTAAATCAATAAAATTTATTATTACTATTGATTTATAATTGTATTCTTTATTTCTTAATTAAAAATAAATTTATTTTCTTTTTTTAAAATTTTTTATTAAGTACTTAAAGTCTTTATTTTATAACGTTAATTTAATTTTTATTTACTATTATAAGATAAAAGTTAAATTTTTAAATAAAAATATCGTAAAAATAAACAAAATATAAATAATTATATTTACAGTCTATTTATAATATAAATTTAAAATAACTATATATTAATTGATGAAAAAAATCATTTATTTCAAACTTCAATTTAATATTTTAAATTACACCCAACGCATTCATAATACTAATTTTTTTAACACTCTTTAAAATTTATATTTATAATATTTTATTCACCACACTATTCGCATTCATATTCAATTTCCTAATCAGAATCTTCTTCTTAATTATATAGATTTTCCTAGTTTTATTATTGCCCGTTTTAATTATATTAGTTTTGGCTATTAATTTTTATATCATTATTTTTTTCTGCTCTTTCAACATTAACTTTTTATAAATAACATTCTTTACCATTCAATTTGCTTAAATCTATATAAGTAAACATTTATAATTATAATTTTTAAAATTAAACTAAAGTTAACATAAATTGGTCATAAACAAATATTATTATTTTAAAAAATAAACTAAAAATTAACGTAAATTGTTCATAAAGAAATATCATAATTTATACATATAATTGTTTCTAAAAATTTTCTATAATATATTATTTTAATTCAAATAATTTACATATCTGTAATTCTTAGTCATACAATTTTCTTTTCTTTTCATCTTTTAAAATATTCCAAGCCTCTAAAATTCTTTTACAATTTTCTTAGTCCAAATCTCCATATTCAATTTCATTTTTATCTGTATTTTTATCTGGGTGCATTTTTTTTATTTAACTTCGAAAAGCTGCTTTAATCTATTCAAAATTTGAATCTTTGTCAATATCTAAAATTTCGTAGTAATTAACAAATTAAATATTCTATATACTCATTTTATTTTAATATTATTATTTTTTTTCAAATTAGTATTAAATTGTAAATATTAATGGTTTATTTTTATTTTTTATAAATTTTATTTATTTAAAATAATTTTTAGTTAATTCTAAGACTATTCAAAATTATTATATAAAAGATTATTTTAACCTAATTAATTACTATACTATGATTGAATATATATATTAAATATGAATATATTTGAATTATTCTTATTATAATATTAAAATAGACTAAAAGGTAAACAATTTTAATCTAATTTATTAATAAACTTGTAATTTATAAAATAAAGTTTTAATTATAATATAACTGAATAAAAAATAAACTATTTTTAAATCTAATTTCATAATTATATTTTATATGTAAATATACTAGATAATAAAATTAGTATTATTTGAACTTAAAAAATTAATTTTATATAACTTTTTATAAACATTTCGAATATTACGATAATATAAACTCAAAAAAACTTATTATAAGTTTATTTTCATCTATTTTTTTTTGAAAGTAAATTCTAATTTTCTTCTTTTCTGTTTGATTTTTATTCTTCAAAACTATTTTCACTATTCATTTACTAATTTAAAAGGTCTGACTTATAACCGCTCAAATACTTTTTTAAGTCTTTTTTTAATTTTTATTTATTTTATTCATTTTTATCCTCTTTTTAAAAAGTTTTACTTTGATTTAATTATAAATCATCATTTTAATTATATTTATATTAAGGAACATCATTTTTTTTAAATTTTTCTTATTTGTCTTCCTATTCAAATTCTTCAAATTTAGGAGGCCCTTATTTCATTAACTCTTCAAATTATTATTACATTTTTTATTTTTCAAATTTTTTCTTATATTTTTCATAATCTTCATCGCTTACTCTAAAGCAAAACCTAGGCAATAAAATTATAAAAATAATTACACTTGCAAACAGGAGATTCAAAATTAAGTCATTAAGTTTTTCTTATTCCATTTTTAATAAGTTTTAGCTAAATTTAATGTTAATTTATTAAATTTTTTTATATTCTACAAATTTTTGGGAAAAAAAATATTTATTATTATTTTTTTAAATAATTTATATTAGAATTTATCAATATTTTACTATTATATCTTAACATAAAAAGAATAAACAAACATTATTAAAATTTCATTCAATATATATAAATATAAATAAAACAAGAAAATATAGTAATAATTATTTAACAAAATATAATATATATAAATAATTTTGTCATTATATAATTAATAATTAAAATAATATTATTATTTCAAAAGTTTTCCCAAATTTAATCTTATTCGTAATCATCTTGAATTCCCCACCCATCAACCTATATTTTATTAAAAATAATAATTAAATTTATCAAACATATAAAAATGATTTAATAAAGCTATTTATATATTGTCATAGTAGATAATTTACTCCAATTTAAATCATATTAATTTTATATTTCATCTATCATTATAATATGAAATAATCGAAAATAATTTTTAATTTTACCTAGCCTAAATTTTATTATATATCACTATCTTTAAAAACCTCACTGCTGGTCCTCGTTTCCAAAGTTTTATGCTAGAAATTTTACCTATTTTATCTTCTTTAACTATAAAGAATAAAGCTTTCTTATTAATTATTTTTCTTACTATTATTTTAATAATTTTAATTTATATTATTAATACCATAATTTAAACCTTTTTAACTCCCATTCCTCACATTTATGAAATATTTTTGTCTTTAACTACCAAAATCAACAGAGTCCTACTTTTTTAATTAAATTTTTTGATCTAAATAATTATTATTTATATCCATTATGCTATTATTATAATCATTGTTATTATTATTATATTATTGTGATTATTGAGGTTATTTTTCATCTTTCTTACACTATTAACTTTTTAATTTTAAATTAGCCAAAATTTCTTTCATAGTTTAAGCTTGTTTTGGGCTTTTATAAACTTTTTACCCTTATTTTTCATTTGCTAAAATTTCATTATTTTCGTAATTATTATTAATAAATGTTTTTTCTTTTAATTAATTACCAAATAAAATTTCATTTAAACTAAGCTTTTTTTCTTTTTAATTTATATTATAAGAATTATTAAAACCAAATATAAATTTTTATTTCTTCCATTTATTCACTTCTTCTTTTTGTTGTAATTATTTATCCTCAATTTTCTTTTTCTTCGTATTTTTTTAAATTTTTATTTTTTTAGATTCTAAGTTATCATGAGATATTGTATTTTAATTTTATTACTATATATTTTATTTATCTTAAGATAGATTTATATTTTCTTTATTATTTTCATTATTATATATGTTATAATTTTAACCATAACACTATTAAACAAATTAGACTTTATTGTGTAAATTGTTATCAAATTAATCTCCTTATTCTTTATTTTAATTTTATTGTCTTTTTAAATTATCTTATAAAGCATTAATTTAAGTTATTTTACTGTCATTCACCTATTTTTAAACTTTTATTTAATTTTCAATCTTTTGTTTATGCTCTTATATTTACTTTTAAAATTTGTACAATTAATATTTTTTATCTCCTTTTCTTTTTTATTAAGCAATAAACATAGGATTCATTTATTTATCCTAAATTCTTTAAAAACATATAAAAATAAGAAATGGTTAATTTTTATATATTATATAGTATATTTATTTACTATTTTAATTGTGTTTAATTTATTGATCCTTCAGTATTTTCATTTTACCCTTTATTTTCATTATCTTTATAAAAAAAATAGACATTTCCGCGCTAATTTGGTACTTAACTGTAATTTTAAACTTAACTTTTTTTTTCTTAAATTTTTTTAAAAATTTGTATTAATTTTTTTTATTTGCTATTTGATTTAAATTTAATTAAATAATTACATTAATATAAATTACTTTTGCATATATTGTCATTATTATCAATTTCATTATCATTTTTATCAATACAACTTTTATTGCTATTTTTATAAACATCTAGTTTAAAGAATTTATTAGCCTATTATTTTGACAATTTAATCTTTATTTTATCATGTGATTATTTTTAACCTTCCTCTGTGTGCTTTTATTAGTTTTCTTAAATAGAATTGTTAATTAATTTTTTAGGATTTTCTTCTTCATTTTTTTACGAAATAATATGAAATTAAGATTTATTTTTTTCTTAGCTTATATTATTATTGATATTTTAATGTGAAATTACACTCATATTTTAACCATAACTTTTTTAATCTTAACTTTAACTTTTACTCTTAATATTTTCATATTTTTTTAGTAAAGATTTTAATTTATAACTTTTTATATGAAATTCTTTCTTTTACTTTTATTTTATTTCATTTTTCTACTTTTGAAAATTTTCACGAATCCCAGTTAACTACACTTATTCACTTTACTTAGTAAATTTCTATAAATTATTTTCATAATTTTTTTAAAATTTTATTAAATTTTTAAAAAAAACTGAGTTTTCCAAACCTTTCCTTTAGCTCTAAAATGATAGTTTATCAATTTCTTATTAGATATAATTACTATCCAACTTTCTTTAACTAGAACAGCTAACTATTTTTTAAACCTCATTAATTCTTTTAAATTCATCATTTTTTTAAAGATACTAAAAATCAAGTTTAAATTTTATTTTTCTTTTAATTTTTTCCTGGTTATCATTATCATTATTTTATTTTGTTTTATTTTTATTATCACTAACATATTCGTCTTACATTTTTAATTTGGTATCTAATTAAACTTATTTATTATTTTAATTTACTATTTCATTCATATCTTGATTATCACATATATTGTTATAATCAATTTATCTTATGCTCATTCTATTATTAATTTTGTTTTTAATATATTATATAATATTTTGATTTTTTATATATATATAAAAAAAAAAATATAAGTGTTCTATTTATTACTGTTTTTGATTTTTGCTAGTAATATTAAATTATATTTCCCTTTCAAATAGATAATATGTAAAATAAAATTTTTTAAAATAAATTTTCAAATACTCTTTTATAGTTATTGTAATATTTCAATATTACTATTTTTATTATTTTTTTATTTGAATTTTATTATATTAATAATTTATGCTAGTTCAATATTATAATTAATTTATTAAGAGATATAGTAACCTTTATAAATTTCAAAATTAAACGCCAAACTAAATACATAATCTATATATATAAGTATTATATCTACAGTTTATAGTACATATATTTTAATAATTAGATTATTAATCATATATTAATATATATAATTGATTGTATTTTAATAATTTCTATTAATTATTTCATTGAAATATATAATCCAATCTAAAATTCATATAATAAAAGTATTTAATTTCATATATCATAATCACCATTTAAGAATTTCTAATTTAATTATTAATGATATTTCGCACTATCAATAAAACTGAAAGAAGGTGGGAAAAAACCAGGTGCATTTAAATTCGTACTACTTTTCATGAATTTATTTATTGCTGGAATTCTTGAAAAATCATAAATAAACCTGTTTACATTTTTATAAGTATCATTTTCTTCTGGGGCTAAATTTCTATATAAATGAACAAACTCATAAAATTAAAAATCAACAATAGTTAAGTAATCTCCAACTAACCATTTTTATCTACTTAAAATTTAGTTAAAAATTTTCATATGCTGTCTTGGTTTT
This sequence comes from Pseudocohnilembus persalinus, assembly GCA_001447515.1. Lineage (NCBI taxonomy): Eukaryota > Ciliophora > Oligohymenophorea > Philasterida > Pseudocohnilembidae > Pseudocohnilembus > Pseudocohnilembus persalinus. The sequence continues at coordinate 425,288 of LDAU01000057.1, forward strand.
TCTAATTCTTTATTAAGTATATTTTTCCAATTCTCGTTAAAATAAAGATTTCTAACTATTGTTCTAAAGTCAGCACAAAGCCCTAATAATTATTACACTCTGCCTCTGTCTTAAATAGTTTTTCCCAACTTTAATAAAATTAATTTTTTAAATTAAAAAAATATTTAGTTATAAAAATAAAACAAATTATTAATATTAAAAAATATGTTATAATTTTTTAGATTATTAAAACAACTAGCCAAAAACTTTAAAAGAATAAAAAAAATATAGGAATTTTTAAAATATGTAATAAATATATATTTAAACATATTTAATTTATAATTACCATATCATTTCTTTCAAACCTTTAAGGTATATAATTCATAATAGCTGTTGAATCAGATAATTTATATCCATTATCATCTATATAAGGTAAATTAGGATAATCCATATTAATTAATTATTTATCTTTTTCAAACCATTCTTCTTTTTTACTAAACTTATAAATTTTTTCCTTATAATTTACTCCTAAATAGTTTAAAAGCATTCTAACAGGATGACCTCTGCCTCTTACTTCCCAGTAGCCTAAAGTAAAATTTTAACTATTATCTTTCATTATTTATAACTTTTTGTTTGTTTTGTTTTTTTTTTATATTTATTAAATTAAATATTTTTCAAAATATTTTTAAGTAATAAGATTTTTAATAAACTATTAAACCGGTTCATTTATTATATTTAAAGTTGGAATAAATATTCCAGAAAAAAAGAAAAATATAAACAATTTTTAATATATAAATAATGTACTTATTTATGTTTATTAAAATTATAATATTTTTAATCAAAATAAATTTAGAATTAGCTATATAAAAGTTAAATTCCTCAATTTAAATCAAATTTCTTCTTTATTTATAATTTTCAAATATCATACTATCCACTCAAAAATTTCTAACACAATTATTAATGATATTAAATGCTATCTATAAAAGTCTTAGATTTTGGGAAAAATCCAGGGGCATTTTAATTCGTGCTGCTTTTCATAAACTTATTAATTTATGGGATTTTTGAGAAATCTTCGATAAACCTGTCTATATTTTTATATAAATCGCCATCTTATTGGACCAAATTTTTGTAGCATAAAAAATATTCATAAAAGAAAAAATCAACAATAGTCAAATAGTCTCCCACCAACCATTTTTATTTGCTCAAAATTTTATCAAATATTTTTAATTATTATCTTGGTTTCTCTAATTCAGATTCTAATATATCTTTCCAATTTTCTTTAAAATATATGTTTCTGACTATTGTTCTAAAGTCTGATGTTAATCCTAATAGTTGTTAAACAGTTCCTCTATCCTATAATGTTTTTCCTAACTTTTATATTAAAAGCAAGATTAAGAACCAAAATAATTAAATTTTTAAAATTAATTTGAATATATATTTAAAAATATAAAGGATATACTTGAATTAAAACTATGATAATTATAAAAAAATTATAAAGATTTTTTTAAATATTTATAAAGATATTTCCTATCTTTCAAATAAAATCATAAAATTATTTTCAATCTTATACCATATAAAAAGAATTTATATCATAAAAATAAGTTTTATTAGTCAAAATGAAAAATTGAAAAAAAATATTTAATTCATTAATTTTTATTATTTACCATATCTTTTCTTCCAAATCTTTCAGGAATGTAATTTAAAATTGCAACAGATTCCGATAACTTATATCCATCATTATCAATTATATAAGGCAAGTTAGGATAATCCATGTTTAATTCTTACTTATCTTTTTCAAACCATTCTTATTTTTATTCAAAAGTATAAGTTTTTTCGGTATAATCTACTTCTAAATAATTTAAAAGCATTCTTATAGGGTGACCCCTGCCCCTCGTTTACCAATACCCAAATGTAAATTTGTTTATATTTTCTCCCATATATATAATTATTTAAAAATTTTATATCCTTATCTTGTTTTTTATAATATTATATATATTTTAACTTTACAATAAATGTGATTAATTTTTATCAAAATTTTTATTAATTGCTTTATATATATATGAAATAGTTTAATTCTAGTAAAAAAATATTAATTTTATGGTATAAAAAAAAAATTAAAATTATTTATAACTTTTTAGTATAATATACAATATACAAAAAATTAAATATAAAATAACAATATAAATCTTCATCCTATTTATATCAGTTATCATAGTACCCATCTAAAAATTTTTTATTCATTTTTTTGTGATATTAAGTAGTATCTATAAAACTATACGTAGGAAAATGACCTGGGGAATTTAAATTAGTGCTACTCTTCATAAACCTATTTATTTATGGAATTCTTGAAAAATCATCTATAAATCTGTTAATATTTTAATAGTCATCACTTTTATTAGGTACTGATATAAAATATAATTATACATATTCATAAAAAAAAAAATCAACTATGGTTAAGTAATCACCTACCAACCATTTACATTAACCTAAAATTTTATCGAAAATTTTAATTTTTTCTCTAGCTTATTCAATTGATTTTTCAAATTTTTCTTTCCAATTTTCATCAAAAAATAAGTCCCTAAAAATAGCTCTAAAATCAGCAGTTAAACCCATCAACTATTATACAATTCCCCTATCATTTAAATTTTTACCTAACTAATCAAATAAAGAAAAAAAAATCAAATTAAGACATTAAATTAATGTAATTACACTATAATAATATAAATATATATACATATATATATAATAATTAATAAACAACTAATATTAACTTATATTTAATAATATTGCTTATTTTTTTACCATCTCATTTCTTTCAAATCTTTATGGTATATAATTCATAATTGCTGCAGAATCCGACAATTTATAGCCATTATCATCGATATAAGGTAAGTTTGGGTAGTTCATATTTATTTATTATTTATCTTTTTCAAACCATTCTTCCCTTTTATTAAATTTATAAATTTTTTCATCGTATTTTAAATCTAAGTAGCTTAATAACATTCTTATAGGGTGACCTCTTCCTCTACTTTCCCAATATACTAGCTTCAATTTTTCCACTTTTTCGCTCATTATCCTTTTTTTTTATTTTTATTTTATTTTTTTATTTTTTTATCATTTAAAATTATATATATATACTCTTTTGATGTGTATATAGAATACATTATAAAGACCAGAAAAATATAAAAAAAAAAAGAAGTATTTTTTTAATAATTATGATTTTATAATAAAAATTTAAAATATATTTTTTTTTTATTTAGCTTCTTTATCCATGTATATTATGCAAGTTATAAAATATTCATTTATTTTTATTATAAAGAAATTTTAAATATAAAAATTAGATTTAATTTTACTATAATAACCTATAAACACTATAAAAGTTAATTTTTACAATTTAATATTATCTTATATGATAAAATATAATTATCATATTTCTATCATTAGAACTTAAAGTTAAACTTAATATATAAAAAGCTTAAATCATTATGTATAAAAAAATAATTGCCTTGCTATAATTGTGTTAGTAATTTAAAAAAAAAAACATAATTCAAATTATTTTTTAATCATCCAAAAAATAAGAATTAAATTAATAAATTTTGCAACATTATATTTTAAATTAAAATGAAAATAAACTTGTCGCAAAATTGTAAATATGTTAGCCATCAGAATTTATCATCCCTTATTTTATTAATAGATTTCATTATCATACTTATATTTATATTTAAAAGATTGGACTAATTGAATGATTAATTTATCATAAAGAATAACAATATCCTATTATTACATAAATTTTTTACATAATTAAAATAATTAAAATAAAATCTCTCTAATATACAATTTCTCTCAAATTTTTTATAAAAGAATATAAACAAAATCAAAATTGCTTATAAATAAATTATATTCGAATTCAAAATGGAATTTTTATCAGAAAATTTAGAAATAAAGGCCAACAAAAACTTACTATATATTTCTTCTCCTTTTGAGCATCCAAAAGAGGAAAATTAACTAAATTTACCACCTTTATAGTATGAAATTTCTACCTTTTTATAAATATTTATAATTTTTTAATTTATTAAAATCAATTTAAATTCGAACATTTTTTTAATTACATCTTTATTATCAATTTCAAAATTAAATTATGATACATTATTTTTATTATAATTTTTTATTAGAAATATCAATGATATTGAAACCGCTGTGAATAAATATATAGTTAATTCTATCCCAGATTTTGTTTCTGTAGAAAAATATCAAATTTAAAACTAAATAGTTTAAACAATAATTAATAAATTAAAAGCATATATAACAAATTTAGCGGACAATTAAGCCATAGAAAATAATGATGAAGACCATTTTTTATAGTTTATTGATTTGTTATTAGAAATTTTCATAACAACTAAAATGAACCATCTTTAGTTATTAAGTTTCAAAACAGAAATAAAGCCAGTATTTTAAAATTTAGAATAGCTAGAAAAGTGCTTAATTTCTGAAAAAATTTCATATGAACTTAAAACAAAATTACTTATTTTATATATTAATTATCACGATTAAATATAAGATAAAAAAAATGAATAATATGAATAATTACCTATAAATGCGAATGAAAGCTTAAAAATTGAATCAAAGGTAATAAAATAAACCAATTTGATATTATTTATTAAATTCCTATATAAATATTATTTATTTTTAAAGCAAATAAATGATCTTTACACCCCAATTTAGTAATTGTTTAAATAAAATGTAAATAAAACCGATATAATTACGAAAACAGAAGAAATTCAAGAGCAACTAGTAAAAATAAATAAATATTATGAAGATAACAAATTAAACTCGAATATTTTGCCCAAAATTGACTCCTAGCAATTAATAAATGAACTTTAAAATTCATAAAAATAAATTTAATTCATACAAAATTTAAGAGAATACTAATTTTTTATATCATTTTTAATTCTGCTTAATTCTGTGCAAAAAGAAGACAATAAAAACATACCTTTATTAACCAGCCATTTCATTTTCGCTAATTTTTAAATTTTCATAACCTATCAGTAATTAAACACAACCTACCAAAAAGAAAAAATAGACGAAAATTTTTCATCAAATAATTAATAATTAAAAAAAATAATAGACAGCGAAAACTTGCTCAAAAATCTTTTAAATCATTCGGTTTATATATTTTTTTATCTGTCTAATTATTAGGATATTTATATTCCTGACGGACATATTATAGAACTTCCAGATATTTCGAAAAAATTCATGTTTAAAAATAATTAAGTTCTTATTGTTAAATCTAATAATTATTAATGTCTAAATACAGTCACTGTATACACAGATGGTTATTGCGAGTTTAATAGTTCAAGTAGCTGCAAAATCAATTTAAGTAATTAAAATATCATTTATTTTTAATAATTTCACTTATTTAAACACATTAATAATATATATTTATACAATTTTAATAAATTTAATCATAAAATTCAATAATTCCTATTAAATTTTAATTTAATTAAACAAATAATATTTCTGTATTTTATTTGAAAATTTTTATTTTATTTTTATTTTTAAACAGGAGGGTAGTATTCAGCTGATACAGTCAAAGAATATTTTAAAGACTTATTACCAATGTTTCATTTAGGAAATGTAGTTTTGAGTACTTAAGATAAAGTAATTGGAAATTTAGGTTAAAATGGGTTGAATTTAAAAATTTCTTAAAGTTATATAACATAATATAAAAATCTCTTAGAGCAAACATATTCAAATTAAAATTAGGATAACGAAAAAAATCAAGTATTTTATATTAATTCCATTATAAATGACCAAAATACTTAATTTTTCAAAAATTATGCCCTTTTTTTCAGAAAAATATTTTCAATTTTAGACCTCTCTTAACAGCAAAAACACGAAATAGAAGCAATTTCTTATAATTTTATTTAAAAAAATTATAATGATGTATTTTTAAATGAGCCTTCTACGAGTTTTAACATATGCCAATAATTATCCCAAAATTCACCTGAAAATTAAAAAATCCTAGCAAAAATTACTCACTTTGTTAAAAATTAATATGGATACACAAATATAATATAAAATATTTTTTTATCAGATTTAAATCCCAATTTAAGAAATGAAAACTTTGAAAAAAATATGCTTAATTTTTACAAAAATTTTGTTACGATTTCAGTAAAATTAGCAAAAGATTAAGAAAATGAAAATTCAGTTAATTTTGTTGGATTTTTCGAATTTTTATTACAGTTACTCTTTTATAATTAAGGTCCATAATTGTGCAAAAAATAAATCAAAGATAATCTTACATTTTTCTACGAAACCAAGTTTTTACAAAATCTTAAAGATAATAATGGAAGTAAAAATATTTAAAATTGTTTTTATATATTAATTTAATTAAAGTTTAAATACTTTTTTTTAATTTAATTTTTACCATATTTTAGCAAAAAATTATTTTTTCAAAAAAATGTTCCATTTCCTATGCGATGGAAATGAAGTTTAAAGGCTAATTTAATAAATATCAAAAATAAATATTTTAAGCAAAACTGAATACACTTAAAAAAATTTAACAACTGTAGAAAACTTACTCGAATATACAAGTTATATCAACGAATAAATAGAAAAATTAATAGATTACTTAATTAACAACTTTTTGTTAGCTGAAAAATAATTTAATTACATTAACTAACCAAAATCTTTATATATTAAACAAGGATGTTAAAATTTAATACCTATTGATAAAAATTAATCAAAAAATTAAGATGAAAATTAAAATTAAATATGTGGAAAATCATTTAAATTTATTAAATCCTAAACCTTTAACTGTACTGTTTGTTAATAATATATTAATTGTAGTAATAATTAAGAAAGTTAAATAGCTTTATAATGTGAAGACTGTAAAAACAATATAGTTTGCTTGAATTGTGCTATAGTAATTATTGTTATTTTTTTTAATATTAATACATACTAATTTTAATAATTAATTAAATATATTTTTAATTTAATATTCTCTACAGTCATAATATTAATAAATTTAACTTATTTTTTTAATTTATCAGATTTATAACTGTCTTAAATGTGATAAACCTGCTTAAATAGTTAATTAATATGACAAAGAATATGTGGATTTTAAATGCGATTTTTGTGTAAGAAAACAATCAGGAAAATATCCGCAACTTTTTTGTCCATGCAACTAAAGCGTTTGTTTTTTGTGTTGGGATCAACTGGCTAATATAAAAAATTTAATACAATAAGCAGAATTAAACAAACAAAAAATTTCATGTTTTGAATGCAAAATTTCAGAAACAGAATTAAAAACTAAATAAATTTCGGAAAATGGCCAAGAAACCTAAGAAATTTCTCCTAATTTAATATTAAATTATCTGGATAAAAATAACGAAAAATGCTATTATTGTAATTTATAATCAGGAGATGCAGTTTTGTCTTTTATGTAATGCTAAAAATGTAATAAAAATTTTTGTCTTGCATGTAGCGAAAAAAAATTAACTTATCCTGAAAAAATAATTTAATTAGAAAACAGAATTAAAAATTTAGGGAAAAAAGGCATTTAAAATTAAATAACCAATGATTACGACAAATAATTATTTTCCATACTTTAATATATATTTAAAGTAAACTTATAAAATATTTTTTAATTTTTATGAATTTTTTTTTGTTAATTTTTTTTTTTAAATAATAGAAAGAATTTATAGTAAGATAATAAAATAGTAAAGAAGATATTTATAATAGCGTAGATGACTTGAAATTATACTTAAATTATTTAGTAAAACCATATGCACCTCTAGCATTTTAAGCTAAAATGAGTGATGTAAAAAATTTATTACTAATTATATTATTAATAAAAAAAATAAGGTTAATTTATATCTTATTATTTAAAAAAACAATAATATTATAAAAAAGTATATAAATTTTAAATATTTAATCTTTAATATTAAATTTTATATTTAGATAAATAATATCTTTAAGTGCAAATTTTGCCCTAATAACTATCTTAAATATAAAATACTTAATAGTGGACATTGTAAATATTGTAGTTAAGGATATTATTCTAGTCAAGAAGTTTTTGGAAGTTGTAGTAAATGTAATAGATAAATGTGTAGTAGTTGTATGTATAACTAAGTAATAATAATATATTATTTATTATAAATTAAATATTTTCAAGATTTTTTTAATTTAAATTATATAAATTAAATAAGAAATCGAAATTATAACTGTAAATGTAAACTTAATAATTGGCAGAACTCGTTGAAGACTTAGAATTATTAGATAGAGGATCTTCGACATATTAAAAAATAATTAATTGGATTAAAAACTATGACTAATACAAAGATATAGATTTCAATAACGAAAAATTAAAAACCAAAAAACTTAGAAAATAATTCCTAATTGACAAAATTGATATAATACCTAAAGATGTTTTAATAATTCATTAAAAAATGAATATTCTAAAGTTTGTCGAATTAATAAAATAGTGTAACATTGAAATTTAATTATTTTTTAAAAAAGAAATCATACCTACCTAAATATCTATTTTTTTTTTTAATTTTATAAAGAAAATAAAGAAAGTAAAGACAACCAGTAACAAACACTAGATCAAAGCGAAAAAATAACCACTTTTCTCAAAAACTTAACAATTCTCTACCTAGAACTAATAGATATATACTATAACACAATTTTTTTCACCCAAACTGAAACTCCCAGTATAATAAATATAGTAAAAAATGCATTAGCTCAACTTGGCCAAGAAATCTATAAAATATAATCTTAAGCCTAAAAACCAGGCTCCGAAAAACAAAAATAAATTCTCAAAGACCTTTAAAATGAAAATAAAACCAAAAAAACAGAAGAATCTGAAAATTTAGACGAAAAAAATAGTTAAAATAACGAAAAACAGTAGATATACTTTAAAAATTGGATAAAAGACAAAAAAATCGAAAAATTATTAGTTGAAAATTTCCCTTTAACGGGGTCCGCTTTCTGTGAAAAAATTGTTAGAACAAATTTTTCAGTTTCTTAAACTACAAATGATTAAAAAGATTAAGCCATTCATATACCAGTAATAGCTTTGTATTTTTAACTTTAATTTTAAGAATTAAATGAAAATGAATAGTCGGAAAAAACACTTATAAAAGCTTTAGAAATTATTTAAAATATATTCTACAAAAATCTCAACCTTTCTCACAATTTGAATAATCTTATTTTAGAGGCGAAATTTGACCATTATTTTTACTCAAAAATTATTAGAATTTATAAAATTGTTTATGATAAAATTTATGAAATTAACGTGGAAAATAAAAGAGATAAGTACTCGGAAAATTTTATTGAATCTTTAAGAAATCAAAATTTTGATCTTTTTAGATTGGCAGCAAAATTAGACCATATAGCTACAAAAATGACTGATACAAATATTTTAGCATATTAATACGGTAAAATGCTAGCTACTGGATCTCCTTTTGAAAATGAAGTTAAAAAAGACCAATTTTTTTAATAAAAAATAGAGGATTTAAATTAAAAAAAACCCAATACTCAAATTTAAAATCTAGTTAAAGCCATGATTAATAATTATATTCATTAAATACTACAAATTTCTCTCTAATTATAAATTATTTCATACTCACCTAAAAAAAGAATATATAATTTCATATCCTTATACCAATAAAAGTTCTGCCAAATTCCTAAAGACGAAAATAAACACCAAGTAAAAATATCAAAAAATTTATAAAATAACTATATCTTTTATTTTTTTATATATGCAAAAAAAATTATTATATTAATTAATAATATAACGAAAATTTTATTTAAATTATAATATAAAAATTTTTTAAATAGTTTAAACAAGCTTTGGACGGAATATTAAATATATTAAATATCACTAAAAACATAGATTATTTTTAACCTGAATCCTCCTAATACCTTAAAAAAGATAACTATATAAATTTGAGTGAGATAAATTAAATATATTGGAAATAAGATATTTAATACTATAACTCGATTAAAGAATAGGAAATAAACCAAAAATAATAAAAAAAACCATATATTTTGTTAAAAGTAAAACTGAATTCACTATAAGACCACTTAGAAGACAGCGACGACGATGAAATTTTAATCGTTTAATAAAAAAATAAAAACTATTTTTTACAATCCGAAATTTCACCTATGGAAAAAAGCTACTGGGCTTAAAACGAAGAATTAACACAATTATACTATAAAAATCAAGAATAAATTGAAAAAATGAATAAATAATTTAAGTATAGAGGTTTTGTTATATAAAATTATGATGAAAAATAAGAGGCCGAAATTAATTTTGAAACTAATAACTATAAATATGTTTGTAGATTTTTATTCAACAGCAACTCAGCTTCACCCGAAAAAAATAGTATAATCAAAAATTTAGGAAAACTTGCTAAAGAAATAGTTCATTATTTAAAAAAAATAGGTAAAAAAATAATAAAAAAACTTGTTTTTTATTTATTAAAAATATTTAATTATTAATAAATAATAAAATATTTCAAATTAGATTTATTTATTTAATTAATTTAAATTTATTAATTATTAGATAAAATATAGCTAAAAGCTTAAAAAACCGATTTTTTATTGGATATCGAATAATTTATAAAAAATGATATTTTTTCTACTTCCTTGCCTTACCAAGAATATTGCTTCAATTTCTTTAATTTGTATCTAAAAAATTTGGAAAAATAAATAAGTTTAATATAAAAATACAAAAATCTTAGCTTAACACATAAAAATATCGCTGAATTCGAATTTAAAAAAAATATTTACTAATAAAATATAAGACTAGGAATAGCGGCAAACCTAGGTATTGGTCTTAATTTTGGAATCTTGAAAAAAAGAAAATTCTAAGTAAATTAATTTAATTAAATTAATAAATATATTTAAAATATTCATTTAAAAACAATCAAATTGGCTTCATAAGTACCAAATATAATTATTATTAGCCTATTAATTTTACCACCTAATAACTAAAACGAGCATCAAAATTTATTTTATTAATTTATTCATATATATTCATTTATTAATTCATTTATTTTATTAATTTACAATATTTTTACTTAAAAGGAATACAATTTCTTTTCCCACGAATTACACCTCCCCCCTCCCTCCCTTACCCTCTCCCCCCAAGAATACCTAATCCAAATCCACACCTTCCAAAAATCTCTTCAGCACCAAATCCACTCCGCAAAAATAATCGCTCACCAGCAAAAACACTCCCAAAACCTATAAAACTCCAATAATAATAATAACAATAACAAAAATTTACACTGGGACACCGAAAAATGTGCCAAATAAATTGTCATAGACGACGCCGACCCCACAAAAGCCTCTATAAGCCAAAGCAACTACGTTTTCAGAAGTGTTTTAACAAACTAAGGATTTTCTGATGGCGTCCACTATTGGGAAATTAACATAGGTCCCAAGGGAAATGATCTGAAAATTGGAGTTTCTTGCTAAACCGAATTTAACTATGACTCCGCCTTTTGTGACCATAAATTTGGGTAAATTCTTGAAATAAATAAAACATAAAAATGATAAATAAAGTTTTTATTTCAACTATATGCTAATTAAATTAACAAGCCTTAAGTTAATGAAATTAATTGGAATATCAATAAAAAAAAATATTAATTAATATGAAAAAATGTAACAGATAATTAAAAATTTTGAAACATATCTCAAAATTATGAAAAATTAAACAATATACAAAAAAGTTATATTTTTTATTTTTTTGCAATTTATTTCTTCTTCTGCTTGGTTAAATAGGATAAACTTATCCGAAAATCAAATATCTTAATATTTTTTTTAAATTAAATTTAATTTAACAGTTTTGGAATATATGGACACGATCTAAGAAATGGAAGTAATGCAAGCGGTAAAAGATATAGTCCAAAAATCAGAGTAAAACCTGGATGTACAGTTGGAGTTTGTCTAAATATGGAATTAGGACAACTTAGTTTCAGTATAGATGGAACTTATTTAGGAATAGCATTTGAAGATCCATAATTATCAGAAGGCACTATTTATCCAGCTGTTTCTTTTTTAACAAGTGGATCAATTACAGCTAATTTTAATGCATAAATTCCTGAAGACTTTGGTGTCTCACTTTCTTAAAAAAATTCATATGCACATAACCTAAATTCTATTGAAAAAATGAAAATGGTATAATTAATAGATTGTAAAGAAAGACTAAGTTAATATATGGTAAATAATATTGTTTATATAGTATATTTTATTTAATTATAATAATTAATAAAAAATTATAATATATTCTTAATTAGAATGCTACTGAAATTATTATCTAAGATTTCTAATAAGTTATTGAAGAAAAGTAGATAAATAATGATGATTTATCTATTTAAGCAATAAAATATGGCAATATATTAATCAAATATTTAAATGAGATACAACTGTATTTATATAATGAAATTCAAAATTAAAAAAATACCTAATTAGAAAAACGTGAACTTTCATCAATTATTTCTGAATTTATCAAATAAGTATTATAAAATAATGTAGAAAAAATATTTAATCCATTTAGTTAATAATTTGCTTAATTTATTGACAAAAGTCTAATCATTATTTCAGAAGACTATTTAATTCAATAAAAATATTAAAATGGAGTTGAAAATCTACAACTCTATTTGACAAAATTAATTCATTTGAATTATTCTTCTAATTTCTTACAATCTTATTATTTATTAATAATTCAAAGCATCTTTAATGGTAAAATATATTTTTTAGTAAATTTTATCTTTTTAAAAAATTCTATATTATAATTTTAAAAATATAATCTCCTTTTATATTAAATAGATTAAAATTCAGAAGAAAACTAAAAACTTATATAAAATTCTATAGAATTAAAAGTCAAGAAATGGTTCTTAGATTTTTAACAATTTTATTAAGAGTTTAAATATCAATAAGAATAATCTAATAATTCTAATATTATGTGTATGAAATGTAAATAACATGCATTAAAAAAAGTAAAAAATAACAAATTTAAACTTAAATCATTAATTATTTTTTTTCTTTTTTTGTTCAAATTAATATAAAATCTAAGTACCCTAATTAGGTATGAAAACATTTTTTGTACACTAAAGTACACTAAAAATTTTTTTTCTTAAAATGCGTCAAAAACAATATTTAAGCATCAACCAAGTGAAAATAAGGTGGTTTTACTAAATTTTAGAAAAAAAAGAAGAAGAAAAGATATATAATTCAGAATAATATATCAATCTAAAGCTTTATTAATGATTATTTTAATATAAAAATTTTTTTAATATGCATGTAAAATGTTTATTTTATAAGAAAATACAGTTTAAATGAATAAAAATAGTATTATAAATAATAGCCATAAAATCCTCAAACCTAAACAGCTTAGTGTACCGCATATATCAAATGATAGAGAATTTAAACATTAACCATATGAACATAGTGGTACACTAAGCTATAATACTTTAGTATATTATAAGTGAAGAATATATATTTTACAGTAATAAATTTTTTAAATCGCCATAAAATCCTCAAACCTCAACAGCTTAGTATACCACATATATCAGTTGATAGAAAATTCAAACATTAATTATATGAACATAGTGGTACACTAAGCTATGTTACTTAAGTGTATAATAAGTGAAAAATAATATAATTTACACTATGTAAAAATAGTGAAAATGTCATGTCAGTATATTAATATATAAAATAATTATTTTTCTTAAAAATTCTTAATAATCCTCTAAATAGTTATATTATTGCGATTTTTACATTTTTTCTTGATGAATAAAATTTTTTTTTTCTTAGAGTTCCAAAATTTTTTCTTAGTGTACACTAAGGAAATTTTTTTTTTTTCTAAAATTAAGTAAAACCACCTTATATATGCCTGGTTCGTGCTAAAATGTTGTTTTTGATGCATTTTAAGAAAAAAAATTTTTAGTGTACCTTAGTGTACAAAAATTTTTTTATTACCCCTAATTATCTAAATTTTTTTATAAAAAATTAAAAAGGTAATAGACCCTTATTCACTTATTCACCATAGTTGGACTTGTAATTAGTGTCAATAAAATAAATTGAGAACAGATATATCTAACCATTGTAATTAATGTCAATATGATATGTGTTAAAATTGTTATGAGAAGCAAAAAAAAAGTATCAAACCCATAACAAAATTTTCCTAAGTTAGTGAATTCCAAAAATTAAATTATATTTACCCTCTAATGTAGGCCTATCCCAATATAGTTCCCCAATTAATTTAATTAATGAATTAAAATAAAAATGAAAATTAGTTTTTATACCTAAACTACACTTAAAAACCTATCTTGTCTTCACAAATATAATAATAGATTGATTTTTTAATTGATTCATATTTAAGATCCCTTATTATAGTAAAAAATTTATCTCTTTTATCATTATTTTACTTTTAAGATAATATCTATAAATATTTTAAAATTAATAATAAATTTTATTTTTAAGCTTTTTATTAATTTTGAACTTTCCTAAAAAAGTGAAGATGAAAGCCAAATAAAATAATTTTAGTTAGATAATTAAAATTTATCTATTATAATTACCTAACTATGCCAAAATTATCCATCTTTGATAGAAGAAATTGCTCATAAAAAAATAGGATTAAATAAAATTATTTAAAATTATGATGATGTTATAACATAAAAAAAACTTGATAACCTAATTTCTTCAAATGACAATTAATTTTTGACAAATTTAAAAAATTACCTTAACAATAAAGGTTCTGAAAATAAAGAGAATATTGAATTTGTTGAAATTCTTTTGGTAACTTAATTTTTGTAAGCCGGTCCAAATACCAATATACTTTAAATCTTCGCTTCAATTCCTTATTATTACTACCAAAACCCTCATAATTAAAGTAAAAAATTTTAATTAATTACAAATAATAAAAATAATTTTTAAATTTAATTAAAAGTAATAAATATATGTTATTTTTAATTAATAAAAAAATAGATTTGTATGAATCTTCTTGTACTGATTTATAAAAATAAATAAGTTGGTATTATATCACAGAACTAAAATAACATCAAGCTCTCATAAAAAGTAATTTATTTTATTAATAGTTAAGTTAAAATAATTTTTTTTATTAAAATTTATTTAGATTAAGATTAAAACTAACCTATCGATGAAATATACTATTACAAAAATTTCAATAATCAAAAATTTGCATTCTATTTAACTTAACACTTTTATTTCGACTATTTAAATCTTTAATTATAAGAATAGGTAAATTCTATTTTTATTTTTTTATAGAGTATCATAAATAATTTAAATTATAAAAAATTACTATATTTTAGGATGAAACTGACTTAGCCGAAATAACTGATAATTTTTAAACTATTGTTAAAGAATAACTATAGCCAACTATTGGATAATAAAATATGGAATATTATTCTTATTATTACAATTAAAATTTTGTCTCTAATATCAAACAACTATAAAGCCTTTAAGAATAGGAAAATGAAGATAAAATTAATAAAATATAAGATAGAAAAGGTAACTATATTTAAAATTAAATAACTCAATCTATATAAATAATATTTGGCTTCAAAATAATAAAAATTTTAATATTCTTACCTTTTAATAGACTTTATATAAAAAAATACCGACCAAAATACCCAAATCCCAGAAAACAAACAAATAATTATAAAAAAACTAAAAGAACAAAAAAGAAACGAACTAGACTATCTAAGCTTAAATTTCTCTTAATTAGATAAAAAAAAATCTATTACCTATCAAAAAAGTGAAGAAAAATAAAAAGAACTCTCCTCAAAACACTAGCCCAAAAAAAAAGCCAAAAAAATTTCAAACACACCTCAAAATTAACAAGAATTACTACAAATAAATTACAGTAACCTTTTCAGCTCTTATCAATAACTAAATTAACCCAAAATTAAAAAACTCGAACAAAATAAAAAAATAGCACCCTTTTCCTAAAATTTAAAAACCTTTTTAAATTAACATAATAAATATTAATATGACCAAAATATACAAAATTAAAACTTAGAATAAATATACCCTATTTTATTACACCAATAAGAAAATTAAGAAAATTAAAAAAATAAATAAGATATATAAAAAAATAATTATCATATATAAAAAAATTAATAAGATGGATAAGAAAATAATTATGATACTTAATAAGAAAATTAAGGCCTTAAAAATTGGACCTGTTTATAATGTGGGTTTATGTATAATATCATATAAATTAACAAAGAAAATTTAATATAGTAAGATATTAAGTGCTAAATTTGCTCTTTTAAACCTATTTAAGAAAATATTTAACAATAAAATGTTTAAAAATAAGAAACTAAAAAATAAAATGGTATTTATATATTTATTTTTTAAAAATAATATTATTTAGTTTAATTTTTAATTTAAATTTTTTTTTTTTTTATTTATTCATTTTAAACTTATTATATATAAATATCTCAAAAAATTTTTTTTTCTAGAATCTGAAAATTAAATTCCTCAAAATTTAAGCGGATATTTAAGGGGATTAATAAATAATGGTAAATAATATATTATTTAATTTTCATAAACATAATTTTTGCTAAATTTTTAAAAATATAATTTAAATTATAAAGACAAATAAAATTAGAAAAAAAAAGAAATAAAAGAAAATAAATAAGAAGAAAACAAAAGCTCTTAAGTTAATATTGAAAAACAATAATAAATAGAAAAAATTAAAGGAATTAAAATAAATAATGACACAAAAGTAATTGACCTTTCAAAAAAGAGTTAATAAAAAATTAACCAATATTACTTGTACTATCTTATTATGGGAACCAACTCATATTAATAATAAAATAGTAATACAAATTCAAATATAATTTTAATTATTTTTTTGTAAAAATAAAAATTTTTTAATTATTTATTTATTAATTCAACTTGCAAAGATAATGAAAATAATTAAAATGGAGAACAATTATAAACAGAACTAAAGTAAGAAGATACATAATTAGTCTAGCCTGAATAAAATACTGTATCTAGTATCTAATAAAATATCCATAAAATTATGAAATAAGTTGTAATATTAATATACCAATATAATTTAATAATTAATAATTTCGAATTTATTTTAAATAAATTGAAATAATAAAATTACATTATAAAGGAAAAGTTGGAAATTAATACTGAAGAAGAAGAAAATGAACAAATTTAGGATATAAAAGACATTTTTTACTAAAATTATAACCAGTTGCCAAAACTTAACAAAGAAAGAATTTTACTTCTACATGACCACTAAAATTTTAAAAAAATTGACATAAAATTATATAAAAAGTCAGTAAAATAAAAAATTTAAGCTGATTTAATTGACCCATGTATTAAAGATTTTAATGATAGGTAAAAAAATAAATTTAAACCAAAACATTTATATAACATATCTAAAAATTTTACTAAATAAAAAAAATGAACAAATATAATTAAATTTAATAAAATTTAAAAAATTTCTTTAAAAATAAACATCATTCTAAATTATTTAATTTATTCAAAATAATTTTCATATTTAGTGACGTAGAATCCGAAGATGAAGGTGAAATTATTGTTTAATAAATTTAAACCAACTAAGATGAACCTGTCTAAACTAAGCAAAAAAAATTAGGTGAAAATATAATTTTCAAGCCAGAATTAGAGTCACTATTTACTAATAACATTATCTATTACAATATATTTAAAAAAATAAATCCAGATAATATCATAAAAATTATAATATAGTGCTTATTAAATCTTAAATCAGATAGAAATGAATCAAATTTGTAATTATTAAAAAAATTAATTTTTTCTAATTTGCAATAATTAATATTTTTTAAATAAAAGTACTTTGATTTATTTATCTCACAATCCAATTAATGCCTACTATATTTTTGATACCCTTTATTTTTTCTTATTACTGGACTTTGAAGATATATAAGTGTTAAAAAATTATGAGGAAATTTAAGAATTTAACCTAATATTATTATAATTGATAAAAAAAACTTTAAAACAAGAGGAAAAAGATAGCATAGAAAAACAATAATAAGATTTTTAGATTAAAGACATAAAATTAGATCATTTTATGAATTTAAAACTAGAAGTTATTAAACTGCTAAATGATTCACATATAACTGAATAAAATATTATACCAGAAAATCTAAATAATCATAATAGGCACATACTTTATATATAAAAAAATTCATTTTTCTCGAAAACCCTAAATTTACAAATTTTCCAGAAAGATCAATAAATCGAAACCGTGTTAAAAAATGATAAAAATTAAATTCCATCATCATGCTCTCTACCAATTATATAAAGTGCAAGGAATATTTTATTAAAAATTTATTAATAATAACAATAATAATAATAAGTATAAGTATAATAATTAAAAAATTTAGGAAAAATTCACATATCTTTAACAATTTATTAATAATGCATTTAAGATACTAATTTATATATCAATAAAGAAGTTGATATATCACCTAATTTTTTGTCTACTTTTAAAGTTTAATAGCCCAAAGAATAATCAAAATAAAAGTAAGAAAAAGAAAATGAAAAAGAAAATTAATTAGAAAAAAATAATGAACAAAATCTAAATAAATCAAATAATTCTTCAAAGAATTAAAATCAAAATTAAATTACGCAATAAGAAATATGTAATTTTTTTTATATACATAATTTTAAATCTAAATAAAGATTATTAATTTATAAAATAAAAAATTAAAAAAATTTATTTATTCATTTTTTTCATTTATTTTATTTTCTTAGATTCTTTATTCGAACAAATGAAATTCGTTAAAAATTCTAAAGATAAAAATTTATTGAAAAATTAAAAGGATCCTATAACTTATCCTTATATAGACTTGCTAAAATTATTAAATTAAAATTCTCAAATTTTCAACTCTTTTAAAGGGGTAATTGTAAATTGTACTTATGACCTACACAATTAAATTTTAGACAAAGAGCCTAATTTACTTTTCGAAGAAATAGAAAACTTATTAGAGCCAATTTCAGTTAAATTAATTAAAAAAATAGACCAATTTATAATTTAGGGTGAAAAGTAAATAAATGAGCTTCATTTGAATTATAAAGACCCAAATCACAATAATAAAAAACTTAATAATGAATAAAATATATAGAATTAGGTAAAAATTAATAAAATATAAATTTTATTTTATTTTATATTATATTATAACTTGTTTTTAATATTAAATTTTATTATATATAGGTTGAAGAAGAAGAATTTGAGTAGATATGTAAAGATTTCTGGTAAGAAAATGAACACTCTTTATCTCTTGAAAACATGGTATAAATAAAATAATATTTTATATAATCATTTATTTTTATTAAATAATTTTAAAATAAGATAAAAATATTTACCATCAATGCTATGACAATTTTCCCTATTATCTACGATATTTACTTTGAAAAAATGTACCTTATAGACAATATAGATGTAGAATATGAGTAAAAAATATAAGAAATTAATCAAAATTAAACCCTTTCCCAAAAATAAAAATAAAAAGAAAGAAAATAATAAGAATAAATAATGAATGAAAAAAAAAAATCTGCTAAAAGTACTATAAAAAAAATTTTACTTTAAAACCTTAATAATAACAAAACTTTCACCTTGGCTTTAAGAAAATACATAGAATTTTTATTCTTTATTTAAAAAAATCTCGGAAATTAAATTAATAAAACATATCTAAAACCAGTAATTTTATTCTTATATACTGTGTACGAACTAGAAATTTCTTACGCTGTTCCATACCTGTAAAAAAAAAATTAAAAAGGGGGAACCTCAAAAAATAAGCCTAAACCCAAAACTTAAACAGAAAACCTTTAACTTGAAAATGACGTAAATTTAGAACAAAACAATAATATTAATAATAGTGAAAGTTAAAATTAAGAAAATAATAATAATAATTAAAATTAAAATGGTAATGAAAGTGAAATCGAAGAAGAATTCCCTGATGACATCCCCGAATTATCAAAAATTTTATCGAAAAAAAAATCTACCAAAAACTTCATACGAAAATCTGTTCGATACTCCAAAACTTAAATGGACATAGCAACTACATTTGAAATGCTTTTCACTTCTATATATGGCTTATTAACTAAGGTAAATAAAATAATTAAATAAACTAATTGAAATATTATAAAATAATAAAATATACATAATTTAAATAAAAATAAAATAAATAAATTTAATTTAAATTATAATAAAATAATGAAATAAAATTTAATTTAATTTAATTTAAATTAAATTATAATAAAAAAATTAAATAAATACAAATATAAAAAAGTATTTAATTTTAACTTATTTTTAATTTATGTAAATAAAAAAAATCATTAATATTTTAAATAAAATTATTTATATTCATTTAAAAATTTTAATTTAAATTAGTTATAAGATAGTGATTTCAGTTAATGCCATTTAAAAACTTTTCATGTAAACTAAATAAATTTAAATATTGACAAATTAAACACATTCTTTAAAGAAATTTCGCTTGACCATGTAATTTATATAATTATATTTATATTTAATTTTAAAAATTATATTTTAAATCATTTGATTGTAATTTTTTATAATAATTTAAAAAATTTTATGGCTTATTTATTTATTTTTTATTTATTATTTATTTTTTATTTATTATTTATTTATTATTTATATTTATATTTATTTTCTTATATATATAAAGGCTAGCTAATATATTCCTATAGTCGATAAATTATAAGCTATAAAAACCATGGCTTAAACAGTGGCAAAACAAGAAGTTTCATCAAATTTGAAATAAAAAGAAATTTATAATGATATTGATAGATCTTGTCCCTGGTCTTCCTCTTTAAAATCTATATTTTTGAGATTTACACCAGGTGAAATTGTAATGTATGATTTGAGAGTCAGGTTTTTAAATGAAGCTGGTCTAGACTGTAAAAAATGCCAATTATTAAAAACTAATTATAAAAATTAATATAAATAATAAATAAATAAAATAAAAAAAATTATAAATTTATAATTTATATTTTTTATTAAATTTAAAATGTATTTATGATTTAAAAGGGGGTGGCTTAAAAAATGAGTGGCTTGCTTTATTAAGTACAGAAGTTTTCCATCCAGATTATGGATTATTCAGACTTTCTCCTAACAAATAAAGTATACAACCTTCGCCTTTAGCGTTTTTAATTCCGGATTATATAACACATTTTAGAATGTTAGGTAGATTGGTAGCAAAAGCTGTAATAGGTAAGAAATTAAAAAATAATTATTAAAATTAAAAAATGAAGTTAAACAAAATTCATAATTCTTATTTTCTAATTATAACTAAATAATATTTATTTTTTAATAGAAAATTGGAACTTAGAAGTAACATTTAGCAAATCATTCCTTAAACATATTTTAGGAAAAGATCTTTATATATCAGATTTGGAAGACATTGACCCAGAACTAGCCAAAAATCTTAAATTTATCTTAGAAAATGATATGGGTGACGGTGAAGATTTACTTTAATATTTCAGGTATAAATTTAAATATTATGATTAATAAAATTATTTTAATAAATTAACAAATAATTTTTATTTTTAAGTTATTCCACTGAAATAATGGGAAAAATGACTGAAATTGAGCTTATACCAAATGGATTCAACACTCTGGTCACTTAAAAAAATAAAAAACAGTTCGTCAAGGTAAATAAAAATTATAAGAATATGAATTAATAATAAACTCAAATTTAATCAAAGATTATTTTTAATAAAAAAAATTGTATTAATTTTAAGTTTAGTACAAATCTAAGGCATATTTACTCTTATTTTTTAATTTTAAACCTTTATAATATTAAATTTTTATTTATTTTTTAATTTATTACGCCTGTTATTATTGAATCAAAACCATATTTTTTAGAGATTATTAATTTTTAATAATAACTTATATCATATTTACATACATACACAAAATTAATTAATATATATAATAAATTAAAATTTATTATGAATATTAAGAATAGACCGGTTTCATATTTATTTATTTATTTATTTATTTATTTATTTATTTTTCAGTGATAAAACTGTAATCTTATTTAAATATTTATGTATGTAAGTTTTTATGAATTTATATATTTTTATATATATGTGTGTATTTATGTATGTATTTATATATTTATATAAATTTATTTATATATTTATGTATTTATGTGTTTATTTATTTTCTTATTTTTGTATTAATTTAGTTAAATAATTTATTAATTAATCTAAAAAAAGGCTTTCTGCAGAGCTAAAATGACAGAAGACGTTTAAAGCTAAACAATTGCTTTCAAATAAGGAATGACAGACATAATTCCCGCTTAGTGTTTACACTATTTATCAGAAGTTGATTTGCAAAGACACTTGTCAGGTATCCCTAGATTCGACGAAAGTGTGTTAAAATAAATGAAAAAATATGCCAAACTAGAAGGATACCAAACAAAAGATAGAAATCTTATTGATTTTTTCGAATGCTTAGAAGATTTCTCAGAAACTATGAGAGCTAATTTCCTTTTCTTTTTAACAGGTAAAGCATAAAACCTTTATTTATTTTATTTTTAATAAATAGTTTACATTTTGATTTTTAACATTTATTTTACTTATTTTTAAAATTAATTTTTAAAACTTATTTTAAAATTGTTTCCTATTATTAAAATATCTGAAGTATTAAAATTTATCAAAATAATAACTTAATTTGCTTAATTTTTATTATATTTTATAAAAAGGCTCTTTCAAAATTAACTTTGAAGGTTTCAAATAAAATCCAATTAGAATTACTAAGGTTTAATCAAAGGGTTTGCCTGTAGCCCATACATGGTACAATATATTAATAAATATATGTTTGAATTAATTAATTTTCACAGCATTATTATGATTAAAATTAAAATTAAAATAAAATATTATTCTTATTCTTAAAATTTATTTTTAGCTTCAATTAAATTGAACTACCTGAATACAATGATAAAAATCTAATGAAAGAAAGATTAACTATAAGTATATTACATGGAGGTGGTGGAGGATTCCATATAGTGTGATTTTATAAAAAAAATAATTTTTTAATTAATTTTGTTTAGTTAATTAATAAAAAACTATATTTATTTTAAATAAATAGTATAATTAAAATTTATTAAATTCTAATAAATTTGTTACCTTAAATAATTTTTAATAAGATTCAATTTATAATAATTCCAAATTAATTCTAAAATAAAAAAAAAATTTAAATAAAATAGAAAAATAAAAAGTATATAAAATTTAAAGCAACATTAAGATTGAAATATCCTGACAAAATAAGATTCAAATGATACAAAAAAAAACTAAAATTTTTAATTAAATAATAAAAAAACCCTTGTATTAGTATTTTTTTTAAACCTTTAAATAATCCATAAATTAAGAAAAACTTTAAAAAATTAAATAAAATTAAGAAATTTTTAATAAACTTGCAAGTCCACTATTAAATAATTATGAATCATAAAATGAAATTCAACAAATTTAGCTAAATGAAGATTAATTATTATAGCGAAATTAATCATTTTAAAAATTAATTAATAAATTTAAAGAATATCCGCAAAATTAAATAGACATGAAATAGAATTAATTTAAAATTTATTAGCAAATTGAAAATTTACATACAATTCTTAAAATATATGAATAAAATTCATATATTAATAATAATAACAAATAAATCTAATTAGATTATACCAGATAATTAGACATTTTACTTATAATAATAGAAGATATTTTAAAAAAAACAAAAAATAAATTGACTTTGTAACAAATAAATCCAATTTTGCATTTTTTAGCCTTCAATTACTGTAAAAATATATTTATATAAAATTACATAAAATTTATTAAAAATTATTATATCTATTTTTATATTTAATAGTAAATTAATACTCTGCCGAATAAAAAATCCACAACTTCCTTTATGATAACAATTTGCATTTATACATAAAAATCCAAATCAAAAATTTTTTCGATGAATACCCAATAACTGAGAAAAACTTAAAACAAGAACTTTTACAAAATTTTTCATATTTCCTTTTTAACATACAAAATTTACACATACAGCTAAAAATAGACGACCAATTCGAAATTGATAAAATATACTTATAAGACATAAAAATCCTGACCCCTAAAACTCTTTACAGCATTTTTATTTTCCAGCTTTCCAATTTAATCGAATTTAATGAAAAACATAATAATCATATATCTTTTAAATTCACTGAACAAATTTATTTTCAGCTTATAAAAACTACACCTTTTTATTTTTAAGAATATACCAAAAAAAAATTAAGAATTCCTAATTTTTCCAGCCTTGATTTCAAATAAATTGTAAAATAAACTGCGACTAAAATTTTTTTAATGAATAAAAAACATCTTTCTCCGAATTTTGCCTTGAATTTAAATTTGGACATTTTTTAACTGTTAGAAATTTTTAAAATAATGGCTTAAACTTCTCTTTACTAAGATTCTCCCTACTTAATTACAATTTTAGACCAATTTATTGAAGAAGTTTCCACAGTTTCCGAATTCTATTAATTAAAATAAAATGCACAAAAACTTGTAAAAATTTTAAATAAATTATAATATTTAATATTTTATTTTTTTAATTTATTTTATTTTAATTTGCAAAAAAAATAGCATAAATTAAACAAAAAAGACTAATAAGAAGATTTAACCAAGTATCCTTTATTAATTAATGAATTTATCTACAATATATTAGAAATTTTATCGATATTAAATTAATAAAAATCCTTATCTAAATATGAAAATTATGAGTAAATAAAGATAATGAAAAAATTTCTTTGGAACCATTTTTTATCCAAAAGCTAGTCCCTTGAAAACAAAAATAAACTATATTTTTAAAATTTAATTACTATTTTAAATAAAGACTTCCAACATTTTTTTGAACAAAAATTAAATCATTTCAAAAATTTAGAAAATATACCATAAAATAATCTTAATTACATTGATAATTCTTAGTATCTAGAAGAATATGATATATTAAATTTATTCAAAAACTATCAAATAGTATAATTTTAATATGACCCGAAAGTTGAAAAAGACTATTCATATATTTCTCAACTAGAAATACTAAATTAATATGAAAGATACTTGGAAAATGTGGAAATTTTAGGACTAAATAGTAGTCAAATAAACGATTTCTTTACTTAAAATCTTATTTTTATTAAAAATATTTCCTGGTTCTTTCAAATTTAATAATAGTAAAGTTTGTAGGTATTATTTACTAAATTATGTGATAAATTATTCTTAATTATCGAAAAATATATGGAAAACATACAAAAAAATGATTATTTATTTTTTGTGTATTTGATAAAATAAATAATTAATAACGAATATTAGTAATAAGAACTTTAATAACTAATGCAAATTTAGAATAATTTAGAAGAAAACTCAAATTATAATAAAAATTTAAGACAAATTTTAGATCAATAAAAATAATATATTCTACAAAATGAGAAATATTTCTTTAATATACTCGTAGAAAAAACAATGTAATTTTGGACTAATTTCACAATAATCAAGCCTAAAGTATTTAATAACATAATAAACAACCCTAAAAATATATAATAACAACTTCAAAGCTTAGAAACATCTTTAATAATTAATGAAAAAGTACTAAAATAAAACTAAGACAAATAGTAATAACTCGAATTATAATACAAATTTCTAGAAATTTATTCATAAATATACAAAAACCTGCTAGAATTCTTAGAAATAAAAGACCTAAAAGAAACAAATCTTACCAAAATTTTATCTATAATTTAAAAAACAAATAATTTTTTACAACAACAACAATAATAATAAAATATAGAAATAAACATATAATAATAATAAAATTAATAATAATAAAAATAATCCGAACTATAAATTTAATCCTAAAATTTAACCACACAAATTTTAAATAACGTAAAAACGCTTAGAGATGTCAGTTTCAGAATAATAGCTGATAATCATATAAAATTTGATATTATAAAATACGAAAAACTATTATATACAATTATTTCCATGTCAGATAAATTTGATCTTTTTGATGATGGCTCATAATTGTATGATAAAAATATTTTCTAAGAATTGCAAGAATTTAACTAAAATAATTTTAATTAATTTTCAAAAAATATCTAAAAATCATTATAAATATATACTAATAGTGATTTCAAGTCCAACAGCCAGTAATTATGGGAAGGATTTAAAGATTAAATAGGACTAGAATTTCCAAATCAAAACCAAAATTGATATAATAAGTTATTTATTATAAAAAATTTATTTATAAATTTATTTATTAATAAAAATATACATTAATTTTATATAATTTTATATTTAAATAAATTCATCATAAACTTAGTAAATTATATTATATTCAATATAGAAATCTAGAAAAATTAAATTAAGTAACATTTTCACTCTTATATTTTAATTTTAGTAATATAGGAAATTTTCATCTATTATTTTATTCAATCATACTTTTTTTAAAATTAAAAAATAAAAAATTTTAATAAATTTCTTTAATTATTATAAAAAAAATATATTTTACCCTTTGCATATACAATTATTATTTTTCTTGTAATTCTTTTTAATTACTATAAAAAGTATTATTTTCTTTAGTCAAATTATTATTTTTATTAGAATAACCTCTGTTTTAACTTTATTCTAATCTTTTTTAAGCAGCTTAGTATATTTATTCTCTTCTTTTGTCTTACTAATTTATATTTTACTTACTATCAATTTTTTACTAAATTTATTTTTATTCTTTGTTTTAATAATTATTTTGTGAATGATTTTATGAGTTTTACTTTGAGTGGGTTATTTTTTTATCATTATTGAATTAATTTACAATTTTTTATGTATTTTTTTAATTTTTATCATTATTACTTAAAGATTCCTATTTTTATATTTTTTTTATTTTTTCCTGACTTTCTATATTTTATAAATATATAATAGATATTTCACTTTCAAATTAATAAAACTTTTTTAAATCTCTGTAACATTTTTATATATTAGCATATTATTTAAACTAATCCTAAACTTTTTCTTTTAAGATTTCCAATTTTTCTAAATTTATTATCCATTTTTACTAAACTTCAATATCATTATTAAATAAATCCCTTAGGTATTTTTTTTACAAAAATATTAAATGCCCAAAGCTAATTAAATATCTTAAATAATTTTCTGAATTTTGTTCCTCTTAACACCTATCAAATAATATTTTTAAAAATTTACCTAAAATGCTATCCATATTCTACACAAAAAATTGTTTTTTCTCTTTTTATTTACAACTTTCACTTACTTACCCGAATTCTAAAAATGAAATACTTAAATTCAGAATAAAAATGCTTAAATTTTTTAAAAAACCCTAGCCTTAATTTTCCTAATTATCATTAAAATTTTTTAAAACCTAAATAATACCATCTAAAAACTCGCCAATCTTAAAAAATACTTCAAAATTCGTTTAACTTACACAAAATAGATTAGAAATCAAACTAAGCAAAACTCCAAAAAATTAAATTTTCTAGCCTTTTTCCTAAAATAACGCAATTAATTTTTCCATTATTTAAAACCTGTATCCTATAAAAATTCTTTAACCTTAAATATGCAAAGCAAGTTGTCTAAAAATATCTAAAACTACTAAAAAATCCTTATTATCCCAAAAAATCAACTTATTTTAAAATATTTTATACCCCTCAGTATCTAATTCAATACTTTATTATTCTATATAAATATTAAAAATCTATGTATAAATAAAAATAGTATTTATTAATAATTTTATAAAATGATTTATTTTTATCATTAATACTATATATTTATAAAAACTTATTAAAGATAATAAAATTAAAAATATGTTATTAATTTTATTTATTTACCTATATCTTTTAAAAATTTCTCTAAAGAATTAATCTCCTATTTAAAGTCTAATTTATATTCAGAACTTTTCATTTTTTAAGAATTATTTATTTCAACCACTTTTTTCATAACTTATTATCTATTAAAAATTGGCTTAATTTGCTAAAAATTAAAAATTGGAAAATAATCACTTTCAACCCAATCAATATTTTCCCTTTTTTCGTTTTTTTCTTTTATAATTTATTACTTTAAATCATTTTCTATCTTTAAAATTAACATTTACCTTAAAAATTTTATTAATATATATGAAAAATCAAAAAAATATAATATAAATTTTTAATATATATAATAAATTACCTATCTTCTTCCTTTTACATTAATTATCTTTCTTTTTACTCTTTTTCTTTTTATAATGTGTTATCTAATATTAATTTTTTTTATTCTATTTCTATTTCCCTTTATATTTTTTCTTATTCTTATTATTCTTTTTATAATTCGCTCATTTAAATTTAACTTTTCTTTTCTACTTATTCGTCCTAAAGTTCATTATTTATATTTTAATACTAATCAATTTGACTTTTTTTATTAAAAAAAAAAATATTTAAATAAATATGGTATAAATAATATAAAAATTTTACTTTTTGTTTATATTATTTTTTTAATCGCTTTCAAAATTTTCAATTATTTTTTCAATTTTATCTAAAGATTTACTATTTTTATTATTCTCACATATACTTTAATATTTTTTAGTTTTTTTATTTTTATTTTTCTTTTTTTTTTTAGTTTTTATTTATTCTTCTTATAGATTTATTTCATTTTCCTAATCTTTATTTGAATCACTAGTACATTAACAATTATTACCCATTTATTTTAATTCTCTATTTTTTTTATTTGTTTTATTTACATTTATAAAATTTAATAAGCTATTCTTATAATAGTAGAGAATTTTAATTATGAATATTATAATTATATTTTTATTGATAATAAGAGCTCTTTTTTAACAAATTTGAAATTAATAAATTTTATTATATTTTATTTTTTTTATTAAAAAAATATTTACTTCTAATATATCTCAAATAGTAAAGAAAAGAAAAATAATTAAAAATAAATTTATTAAAAGATAAGGAAGTATATTATAATAAATATAATCAGATATAAAAACATTTAAAATGGAAAGTTCTAGTAACAATTAAATAAATAACTATCTATTACAAATAAACCAAGTTATCCAATGTTAATAAATTAAAAATTCTACAAATGAAAGTGTCTTTATAAAAATTTAGAAACCAAATTAATAAAATAGCTAATTATAATAATTTTAATCTGAACTAAAAAATGGGTTATGTTACCAATTTGAATTACAAATATTACCTACAGATTCAATAAATGAATAACTGTATTAATAAAATAATAAAATAATTAATATCTTTCAATTATTTTCTCAAACTTGTGTATTTTCCAATATTGAAAAATTTATGGATTTGAACATTATAGAAAATGATAAATTACAAATCATAATTTAAAATCAAGTATAAAACCTTGATTTGCCTGAGTTAAAAATTTTTTAATGGAATTATATACAAATTTAAATATAATATGATTAAAATGATTAAATGTAAGATTAAATAAAAGTAAATGTTTCTCATAACCAAAATAATTAACAATCTTTTAAAATTAATTAAAATATCACATAAATATAGGATTAGATACTAAATTTATCGCATTTCTAGTATAATAAGGACAATATTTTTAAAGGTTTTCTAAAAAATATTTAAATTTATTAAATAAATAAAAAATAATAAGAAAATTAAATTGAAAATTTTAATGTTGAACCTTTTAATTTATTTAATTTTGAATAAAATAAGTAACTAGCATGTTTTATTTCTCCAATTAAATCCTTGTAAGAATTAGATGATTTTACAGAAATAGAAGATAAAAATAATTTATTATTTCACCAGTAAATTTCTACAATTCCTTTATAAAATTTCTATAAAAATAAAGTAAAAGCCAATTTTATTTTTATTTTTTAAATTTTTATTATTTTTTAAAATATTTAAAATAATTAAAAGAATAAAATTTCATCAATAATATGTCATGATATGTAAGGTGGTTATTAATAAGGTAAATATAAATGTATTTTTAAATTTGTTCATAAGTTTATTTAATTATTTCAATATTAAAATTATATTTATATAAAAGATCATCTTATCGACGGAAACGAAATGTTAAACTAAAAATTAAGTTATAGATTAAAATATTTAGATTAAACTGATATATTTATATACTTTAGTCACCATAGAATTACTATACCTCCATCAAATTATACAAATATCTGCCATAAATTTGGTGTAAATATAAAAATAAATAAATAAAATAATATAAACTTAATTTAAATTATTCTCCTTACTTATATTTATTGTATTATAATTTTTTATTTATGATACTTTATAATTGAATATTTTTTCTAAATTATATTGAGAATTTTTTAGGTAAAATCTTTGGGAACTTTTATTACAGAACATGAATAAGGAAAAATTGAAAACTAAAAATTATTGTAAGGGAAAAATGGTAATCCTTTTTACTATGCAGAAAAATTGATATAAATTTGTAAATTTTACAAATTTGATGGTTATTTATTAAATTTCGAGGCAGATTTTGAAAAAAATGATGTCGAAAAATTATTAAATTGGACTAATTATTTAACTACATAAATTAAATAAGAAATCCCTCATGCAATTATAATTTGGTATGACAGCATAGTAACTGATTCAGGCAAAGTTGAATGGCAATCTTAAGTTAATGATAAAAATGTCGTAATATATATTTTTTTGTATTATACAAAATTTGATAAATTAATAAATAAATATATTTTTAAATTTAATTAAACTTAGGAATTTTTGAAAATTTCTGACTATTTTTTTACTGATTACCACTGGAATTTAGATAAATTAAAAGTATTAACTTTATGTCTTTAAAATTTTTATTATGATTTTAATTTATATAGAAACAATATTATATTATTATTTTATATAGAATTCAGCTTAATTTTGTATTGAAAACTTAAAAAAACTATACACTGGGATAGACATATGGGGAAGAGGTTAATATGAAGGTGGAAAATTTGATTCTTTTAAATCTATACAGGTAAAATATTTTCATTCAAAATTTGTTAACAACTTATTTTAAAAAATTTTTTGTTAATTCATTAATATATATATTTATTTATATAATAGGCGATAAAAAAATATAAAACTAATGTTGCAATTTTCGCCCCAGCATTCACCTATGAAACTGCTCATAATCAAAGTCAGTATATATAAAATGATCAATTTTTATGGCAAGGAATAAAGTAATTTTTAATAAAAATATAAAAAAATTAAGATAATTTTAATATTATTTAACATATATATCATATTTAATATTATTATTATTTTAAAATTAGAACTCAATAACTTTTCGACAAAAATAAAGATCAATGGAAAGAATTAATAAAAGGTGGAGATGGATGGCAAATTGTAAAAGAGGAAAATGGAGATGAGGTTGCCATGTAAAAAAATTAATAATAATAAATTTAATTCTAAATATTATATAAAAATAATTTAAAAAATTAATATGAATTTTCTTTACATTTTTAACTATTATTAATTAAAAGAACATCATATAACCCATGTTCCAGACAATTTTAAGTAAATGTGGAAGAATTAAATATTCCTTAATTTCAAGATTTAAATATATAATTTTCCTTTGAAGTAAAAGGAACGCCTCCCAAAACGGATGATTATTTTGTAATTAATTTTTTTAAAAAAAGTTATATTTAGTTTTATTTATTTTTGAATTTAAATATTTTTTAATACATTTAATTTAAAAGAATGCAGTCCTATTTGTATAGGATAAAAATTATTAACACATTACAAGTAAAGATATAAAAGGAGAAGAAGTAATAAGAAATTAATAAATTTAATTGTATAAAACAACTGAGAATTGGGAAAAACATACAATTACAATAAGTTTACCTTAGTGGATTTTATAAGAGGTGAAATATTTAAAAATTTTTGAAAAAGGATAAGATGCAGAACATTGGGGAGGGTAAAAATATAATAAAAAAAATTAATTTAGTATTTTTTATAATTAGAATTTTTATTAATTTTTTAATTTTTTTCAGCCATTTTGGAGCCAGATTTAAAAATGAAGAATTCAAAATTATAAATTAATATGATTTGAATCAAGATTTTACTCACCATTTAAACAGAAAAAAAATTTAAAATTTACCTTTTCACACATACTTTAATCTTGCGTAAGGTTAATACCATATAGAAGGATAAAAAATATAATAATAAATAGAAAATAATAATTAATAATCTTCTAAATTTACATATGATAATTTGAACGACTTCGATTTTTTTTTCCCACAAACTACTAAAATTATTTAAAATTTAAAATACATAACCCCATAAAATGAAGAAGTTAATATAAGTAAAAGATAATTAAAAATCCACGATTTATAATTAAATTATGATATAGCTTGGAATGGGAGTAATAGTATATAGCTTAAAATTTCAGAAGAAGAGGAATAAATACTTAAAATTTGTAAAACATTTTTAGAAGTAAATAAAAATAGTAATTAAAATATACTTACAAATCTTACAGTTTAATTTGATATGAAAAAGGAAAATTTAGATATTCAATTAATTTTAAAAACAAATGAAGAAAATAATCAATTCTACAGCATGGAAATTAAAAACGAGGAAAAATACGATAAGTTTTATAAATATTAATTTGAAAAATCATTTACAAATATATAAATTAAAAATGAAGTTATTGTTAAAGCTTTTTATTTAATAATTAAGTAAAAAAGTTTATAAAATATTGATTAAAATAATTGCATCAATATATCTGAATTTTTAATATCAAATTACTAAATTTAATAAGAATATCATGAATGTATGTTGTAAAATCTTCTTAAAACAGAAAGTTTAATTGATAATATATAAATTTTAACTATACCAGAAATTTATTAAGGCAAAACCAGAATTAGTATGAAAATTTAATTTTAATTTTCTAATTTACTTTATTCCTATAATAATTCTAATAATGGAATATATAAAAATTAACTTTTAAATTAAAATATAAAATATATTAGGCTTTTTATTAATAATTAATGGATAACTAACTTAAACAGGTAAAAAGGGTTTATAAAAAATAAATATTATTATCCTATTCAATAATAACAAGAAAAAAATTAATAATAACTCTAAATAAAGTTACAAGTTATACTAAATAATGGACTCTATGCTGATTTATAAAAAATATAGCCTCTTTATTATAATATATAAAAAGTGTTTGAAAATTATATCTTTTTAAATTGAATAAAACAAAAATTTTTTAATAAATATAATTATATATTATAATTCAATTATATATTTGTTACTATTAGATTATTATATATAGATTATTTAAAACCCCATTTTATTAAAGACTATTTTGATTTTTTTTATTAGAAATTAAACTAATTAAATCATAAATATAGTAATATTTTATTGATTAAATCACTAATTTGGAAAAAAATAAATAGACTAAATTTTATAAATTAAAATTCGGAACCAATAAGCTAGGATGAACTGAATTAAAAATAAAAAATGATTTTTAAATTAGTGTTACCCTTAATATTCCTTAAACTATTAACATTTAATTTACATAAAAATACTCAAACTTTTTTTATAAAACTATATTAAATATCATAATTATTTGCTTTAAATTATTAATAAAATATTAAAAAATTTATAAGCTAAATAATTATAAAGTAAGACAGCAAATTTAACAGGTTATAAATAAATATTTTTATCCATATTTAATTATTTAATTAACATGGTAAAATAGAAAAGTATTAAATATAAATTTATTTATAGTTTATGATTTAATTTATTTAAACATATTAATGGAACTTATCATAAAATATAATAATTTAATGCTTTAAATATTAATTAAAATAAAAATTTTATAAACTAATAATTAATTTAATAAAAAACTAATTTATCTCAGATTGTTTTAAAATGATAATTCTAATTTTTTAGACTGATATAAAAATATTATAATTGATATAATAAAATTAATTATTATTTAAATAATTAAATTTTTATAACTATTTATAACTATATTTATATGCATTAAATCAAAATTAATTCTAAGATTATAGATTAAATTAGTAATTTAACATATTTATATATTAAACATGGTATTGTAGTATTTTTATTGATTAAATTTCTATTTAAAAAAAAAATAATCATTCTAATATGTATTGCAAATAAGTAATATTAATAACAATAAAATTTTTAAATAAAAATAAAATATAATTTTTAGACAATAAATGGATATTTTTAGTGAAGAGTTAAAATTGAAAATCGCCAAAAACAAAATAAAGCAAAAAACTACAACAGGAGTCTCTCTAACTATAATACTTTGCTGTAAATAATATTCAAATTTATTAATAGCTTCAAAATAATTTAAATATCATATATTATAATTTTTAAATTAATTTCAAAAATTAAATTTAGAAAAATAAAAAATAAAAAATGATAAAAAATACAAGTATTATTCCAAATTTTGGCCTGTACCCAAAACTTCGTCATAAAATATAAGTTGTTTTTTAAAATAAGCCATTAAATTCTTATTTTCAGCAAATTACATATTTTTTTATTTTAAACAATGTTAAATATTAAATTTATATAAACACCCAAAAAAAATATAATTTTATAATAATTTTTTCAATTAATTACTTGCACAAAACAATATTTTCAACAAATTATTTATCAAATTTTCCAATTTCACAATAATAAAATTAAATGAAAAAAAATATCATAAAAACATAAAAATTAAAAATAATTATAAATATAAATATAATAATAATAATTTTTCAGGCCTAGCGCTATTATATTTAATATACTTGTTGAACCAATACCTAAGTGGCGGCCTAAGTCCCAAAATTTCTACAGTAACAAAAACATACGAAAAAAAAGACTATACCTTAAAATTTTCGCCGATGTAGTTCAAAGTCCCACATAACAGTACAAGAATAGCTAATTTAATTGCTGTATCAGACCCAATCAAGTACAAAAGATACTAAGAAGATTTAGCTTACACTTTTACTACTTTTGCTATGAAATGGAACGAAAAAACATAAAATTTTGATGCTATATATACATAGGTTTGTGATGATAAATAAATAAGGGAAAATCCAAAAGAATATGGGTGTTTAAATGTTAAAGATCAAGGTAAATTTATTTTATAAATATTTTTATATGATCTTTTTTTTATATTATATTCTTTACTATATTTAATTTATAATTTATATATTTATATGTATAAAAAAAAATATCAACAAAAATATAATTTAATGAATTTATTAATAAATGTTTTTTAGAGGTGAGTTTCTATATAGATTCTTAAGCTAATTCATAACCAGTAAACATTTTAAAAATTTTAAATATTCCATCATAACTTTGAATTATAAAAATATAATTAATATATAAATTTATATAATATTTTAACATTATTAGTATCTAATAAATATATTATATTTTTTTCCAGCTAAATGCTATCGTTGGAAGATGCTAATTAACCGGAACTGATTGTTTTGATTAAAGTTATATAGATATAGCTATAACAGATTTTGATTTTTATTACTATATGGATTTTATTTTAGAATAATTTGATCCAGATACTAAAAAAATAGAAAAATCTATTGAAAGGTTAACAATCCCTGGTAAACTTAATTATCATATATATTTTTATTTATATTATAAAATAAAAACAAAATATCTGCAAATTAATTAAGGTGACATTGGGTAAATTGAGGCTTTAAATATTAAATTTAAAGTAAGTACTGTAAATTACGACGATGGTTTTTTATTCAGTAATTCAAATGTAACAAAATATTATATAAATTATTTAAAAATAAACCATTTACAATTACAAATAAACAAATAATCTTAAAAATTTTTAAAAAAGGAAATAGAATTTATTTCTGGATATGAAATATAGTAAACAACTTTGACATAATAAACAATTGCCTAAAAAATATCTGATTTTGTTCCAGTTTCTGATGTAAGAAACGTTCTTTTACTTATGTAATTGGATTTAAGTTTAGAATATGATTATATCACTATTGAATATCCTAAAGTTTCAGAAATTTTGGCCTAGTTTATGAGTATAGTAAATGTAATTATGGTGATAGGAATACTGGGAAAAATGGCATCTGAATCGTCACTAAGTAAATTAAATTTCACATTTATATTTACTTATTTATTTTAATTAATAATTATAGGCGAAGAAATAATGTTTACTATATTAAATTAACAATATAAAACTACAGAACGAGATTTAAAATAAAATTATTAAAATTTTAACTTTAAATCTAGTGGTGGGATAGGTTCACTATTAAGATTAAACTTTTTACCTTTTATTTCTAAATGGAGAAAGAAAAAAAACAAATAAATATTAGAAAAAAAATTGTAAGAAAAATAAATGCATCTTAAAAATAAACAATAATATTAATTACAAAATATACAATAAAAATAAATAACCCCACAGCATTTATTACCTTAAGATATCTAAACAAAATAACATAATTAAGTAACCACATAACAAATTTAGTAAAAAGAAAAAAATTAAGAAAAAAATGCGCCTTAATAAAACTAATTTACAAATGAATACAAGGATATCGAAGATTTAAAAAGAAAAATTAAATAAGAAGAAGAAATTGATAAAATTTATTTATCACTTAAAGAAAAGGCAGATAATGCTACTACAATAATGCATTTAAATGAAGAAATTTATAAATTGAAATAGGCAGTTTAATTTTTGTTAAGTAAAGAATAATATGCAGCTTTACTTCATTGTTAAAAAAGAATTCCAGAAACAATAATATAAGAAAATTATAATTATAAAAACACAAAAAAATAATAATAATAGAAATAAAGTTAAAAAATTGATTAAAAATTTAAAATTTAAAATTTTAATGAATAAGATCAAAATTAAAACTAAATAAATGATGATTAGGATTGTGAAAACCAATAACAGGAGTAAAAAAATTAAATAATACTAAATCACTTAGAAGAACTAGAACTTTTAGAAAATGATATTTAAAAACAAAAATAACTTATAAAAAATTATTATTTTAATCCTAATTAAAATTAAAATTTATAAAAAAATGAAATAATTCTTTAAATTGATCGAAAAATTAAATAGTGTCTAAATCCCATAGAATTTTAAGAGCAAGAAGAAGAACATAATATAAGCTAATCATTTTAAAGTAGTGTAGTAAATTAAGGTTAATTTTCTTAAAGAAAATAAAATAAAGAAAATTCACATATATAACAGGAAAATAGTAATTAAAATTCTCAATAAGAACTGAAAAATATTAAAGTTAAAGTAATTTTAATAGTTTTTAATTTTAAGTTATTTATACAAAATTTTTAAATGACTAATTTTTATTAAAATAGGAAGAAAAAAAAAATGAATTGGTAAAATATGAAGAATTAGAATAAATGAGCCAAGAATAGCTGAATTAAAAAAATAGAGAATGATAATGATTTTTAAAATTAATTTACCTATATAATTTCTTATACTATTTTAATTTTATCTACATATAAAAATACTAGAACTATTTAATCTAATTCATATAAAATATAATAATTACCGGGAAATTAACCTTCTTACTATTAAAACAAAAATAATTCTTTATAATATTAAAAAAATCCAAACAATAAAATAAAAACAAAAATAAAATGCAAAACTCCAATCCATTACCTGAATCTGGAAGTAAAATAATAGATGAAGTAATTTAAAATGACAGATCAAATCCTTTTCCATTAAATTCATCATAGAAATTATAAGTAAATATAAAAAAAATTTAGAAAAAATAGCGCTATTGATTTATTTTATTTTGGAAAAAAATTAAATTTAATTAAAAATTTTATTATAAGATGGAAAAACTAGAAGATTCAATGAAACTACAATCCAAAATATTATCATAAAAATAAAATTTACAATAAATTTCCACTAATTTTCACAATTATAATTAAAATCAACAATAAACTCAAAACTAAAATAATCAAAATACAAATTAAAAAAAAAACAATGAAGTATAATTTCTATTTTTCGGAAACAAAGCAGGATTAGAAAACATAGATAAAACAAAAATTTAACAAGTTATCTACGAAGCTTCAAAAGACAGCGACTTTTATAAAAAACAAGAATAAAAAAAGTAATGAAAAAAAAAATTAAAAATTTTTCATATACCTTTGATTAAATAGAAAATTGTTTGTTTTTATAAATTTTATCTATTATTTTTAATTTTTAAAAATAAATATAAAAATATTTAAAAAAAAATATATATATAAAAATAAATATATATATATAAATTAAGATATATATATATTTATAAATAAAAACATAAATATAAAATAGAAAATAATATGATAAAAAAGTCGAAGAAATGAAATAATTAATAGAATAAACGAAAAAAAAAAGCATTGCCATGAGAGAGATAATTGAAGAAGTAGATATGAAAATAGCTAATTTTGAACAATAAAGAACAAATAATAGAATTTGGATGCATTTTGATATCGACATGTTTTTTATAGCCTGTGAAATTAGAGACAATCCTTCTTTAAAAGACGTCCCTTGCTGTGTAAAAAATTATTAAATAAAAATTTATAATATTTATTCAATATATTAAACTTTTTTATACATTTAATATATATTATTTTTTATTTTTTATTATTTAATCTTTTTAGTAATAATTTATGTTAATATTTAGGTAGGTTCGAGTATTATCTCAACTGCTAATTATGTGGCAAGAAAATATGGAGTAAGATCAGCAATGCCCGGATTTATAGCCAAAAAATTATGTCCTGAATTAGTGTTTATAAAACATAATGGTGAAAAATACAGAGAAGCTTCTAAACAGTTTAAAAGTGTTTTAGAAAAATATGACCCTGAATATGAAAGTATGGGCTCAGATGAAGCTAACCTTGATATGACTAACTATTTAAGAGAACACAATATAACTCAAAAAGAAGATATTTTAAAATTATGTAATATATAAAATTTCTTATTAAATATATTTTAATTAATTTTTCGTAATTAAAAATATTTTAAATTTGAAATTTGAAATTTTTGATTAAATATTAAACTATAAAATTAGTGACAAAATTAAATTATTTTTTTTTAGGCGCAGATATTAGAACCGAGATTTTTAACCTAACATAATTAACAGTTTCTTGTGGAATCGGACCAAATAAAATGCTCGCAAAATTAGGTACTGATATGAATAAACCTAACGGATAAACATGGATATCAGGTGACAGATAAGAAATTATTGAATTTATGGGAAAATAACCTGTAAGAAAAGTCCCAGGAATAGGAAATGTTTGTGAATAAATTTTAACTGGGTAAAAAAATAAAAAAAACAAATTTATTTCATAAAAAATATTTATAAAATTATTAAAAAACAAAAATTTACATAATATTTTATAATAGCTTAGGAATTGAAAATTGCAGTCAAATTATAGAAAATAAATATGATCTAAGAATTGTATTTTAAGACAGTTCTTATGATTTCTTTGTCAAGTCCTCTTTAGGTATAGCCAGAGCTTATCATGAAATACAGGAAGATAGAAAAGTAAATAATTAAATTAAAAACTCAAAATTAAAAAATTTTTCAAATTAAATAATATTTTAGTCCATTTCAGTTTCTAGAACC
Organism: Pseudocohnilembus persalinus; assembly: GCA_001447515.1. NCBI lineage: Eukaryota > Ciliophora > Oligohymenophorea > Philasterida > Pseudocohnilembidae > Pseudocohnilembus > Pseudocohnilembus persalinus. The sequence continues at coordinate 464,934 of LDAU01000057.1, forward strand.
TTTAAACCTATAAGCAGCAAATAACAATATATAGATAAAATAAAAGAATTATCAATTATGCTTAGTGAAGATTTAAAATCTTATGAAAAATTGGGAAAACACATTTAAATTACCTTTAAATCTATTTAATTTAATGTTACAAACAGAAGTTAAGCTCTTGATAAATTTACAGATGACCCTGAAATAATTGCAAAAGTTTGTAATTAAATATTAATGGCTAATTATCCTAAAGATCCATTAAGACTAATGGGCATAAAAATGGGTTAATTAATTGATCATGATGAACTAAAAAAAAATTCCATTGAAAAATTTTTTAAAAAATCTTTAAATAAATAGTATAAAAAAAAAATATAAAATGGTATAGTTTTAAATACAAATAATTAAAATCTCAATTAAAATATACAAGATAAACAAGTAAAACCTAAACTAACTTTAATGGGTTTGGTAAATACTAAAAATATTCAAGATTTATAAATTTCCAGTAATTCTTCTAGTATTTCCGACCTAGATAAAGTTTTGGAGGAGGAAGAACAAATTTAAAATTAAAAAAATATAGAAAATAAATCAGTTTTGGCAAAGAGTAATTTAAATTATAAAAAAAATTATATTTTAAATTAGTATAATATAAAAAAATATATATTATTTTTAAATATTGTAATTTTTAATAAATAAACTTGTATTTAAAAGATAAAACTACTAAAATGAAAGGAAAAGTATAGCCAACTATTAATGAAGAATAAGAAGATGACGAAGATATTGATATTGATGAACTTTTAAAATTAGCATCTTAAGAACATGAGTAGGAATTATTAGGATCGCAAAAAAAATAAAAAATACAAAATAATAATGAATAAAATTAAAATATTAATAATATAAGTGAGAAAAATCGAGAAATTTAAATTTAAAACGAACCTAATATCTTTAAATTTTAAGAACAAGAATGCCAAAATAATAATCAAATTCAATTACAATAATAATAAAATAACAATAGCTAAAATTTATTTAACTAAGATGAAAAAGAAAACAAAAACTTTAATAACATACTTATATCTATTTAAAACCAAGAAAAAGAGTAATAATTATAATAATAATAACTAAGCTAACAAAAAAAGTAAAATAACATACAAAAAGAAGAAAAATAAGATAATTTTGAATAATAATAATAATTAAATGATGAAAATTCTTAATAAAATGAAAAAAAAGCCGAATTAATGATGGAAGATGTCGTTCCAAGAATTTTTACCTGTTTTATTTGTAATAAAGAAATTGATTGTATGGCAAATATAACTCGTATGAATAATCATATAAACTAATGTTTAGCTGAGTAAGATTAGCCTTAGATATAGTAAAATAACGATGATAATAATAAAAATATTTCAAGCAAAAAACGGTCGAACTGGTTTTAGCCTAAAAATAGTGCAAAAAATCAAAATTAAAAAAATAATAAAAAAGCTAATAATAATAAACCTAAGTAACAAAATAAGTAATCAGGACTTCAAGGATTTTTTAAAAAATAATGATTATAGTTAAATTATTTATTTTGATTTAACTTTCATATTTATAAAATATTATTTTAATATTATTTCGTTTAGTCAAAATTTTATAGAATTTTATATATATAATACATTTTTTATTTAATTATAAAATTTTATATATTAATCCTCAAAAAATTGATACCAATATAAAATATTCATATATATATATAAAATAGTTGTATTAAATAATTTTTAGCTCTATTTTTTTATAATTAAATATTATTTTTATCATAAATCCTATTATTCGATTTAATCCTTTTCTTCAGTTTCTTATTCCATATTTTTTAATTCATCCATAATTTAGTCTATAAAAGTAGTTGCTTATTAAATATATTTCCCAGTAATTTCATAAAGTGAATTTGCCTTCATAATATATCCCTCATTGGTAACTTAAATCACCTTATATATAGTATCTTCTCCTTATTCTCCTGGTTATTATTAAATTTTCACAGTATAATTTTAATTTAAACACTCTTCTATTATCATTAAATCTAAATTATTCTTTAAACTTTAATAAATTATTCAATATTTTAATAAGTCATTTTATTAATAATAAATAATTTAATAAGTTTAAGTTTAATTTCAAATTTTTACATATCAGCAACCGGATCATTTTAATCTTTTAAACATTCTATTACATAACCTTTTAAATCTATTCTGTATTATTTAAATTATTCCCATAAATCTACATTCCTTATAGGCATATCTTTATCGTTGAATAAATTTTATTAATATTTAGCCATATAAAAAAGAAAAATTGTTTTTATTTCTAATTTATAATATGAATTTTGTTTTATTTATTTGTTTTAAAAAATAATTATTTTATTTAAAAATGGAATTTAATATCAAACTCTTAAATAAAAAATAAACATAATTATAGTAAATATAATCATTACTAGAATTTTAAATTTAAACTTAAACTCGAAAAAACTATACCACTAACAAATCAAAAATAATTAAAATGTTAAAAATATAATAAAATAAAATTAATAAAATTTTAAAACATTTCTCAACTCTCTAAATTAAATTTCAAATTATGATAATATTCCTTTTTCAAAGCATTTATTTTCCTGTCCTACATTTCAGCCAAAACCCCGTATTTCTTCTTAAAATCATTTAATAATGTACACATTTCTTATTTATTATAAGTACCTCCTTAAGCAAAAACTGAGTCCAAAAGAGCCAAAGTTTCCTTTGATTATTCTTACATTTATTTATCATAATTTAAATAATATTCACCTTCCATAATCTTATGCATATCATCACTTACCACTTCATAATTATTTATAGGACTTTATCTTTATTTTTAACCGCTTTTTTAATTATTATTTATTTTATTAATATTATTATATCTAAAATTATTCGAAAAACTTGTTTTATTCAATTTTATCTAATTTCTAAATTTATTTGTCTTAGTTTAACTTTGACATCGAGTGGAGGACATACCCTGGTATTTATCAGGCAAACTGGCCAAAAAATCAGGATTATAAACCAAATTTTTTTAATCTAATTTTGGATAACAACATGGTTTTCTACAGTTTTAGTGTTGAACTGATTTACTTTCTAATTACTTTTAAAAAAATATAGATTTAGATAAAATAAATTAATTAAAAAAAATAAAATAGTTTACTCTTTATGTTTTCGAATGAGAATTACTGAAATTTAATAAATTATTAGCACTGCTATTTATAGGCCTTTTTGGGTAGTAAATATTATTTTCTGCTGAATCTACGTATGTTTAATTTGGATTAAAACCGCCAATATATTATTCCCTTTCTTATTTTCTCTTTAAAGGCTCCATATGTTCGATTTCTTTATTTTTATTATAATAGGGGTCAAATTTCCTAAATTTTAATTAAAATTCAACTTAAATTTAATTAAAATTCAACTTAAATTTAATTAAAATCCAACTATAAATTAATAATTCTATAATAATTTATCATAAATTGATTGTATTATTAAAAATTAATAATAATATAAAATAAATAATGAAAAATATAATTTTTCATTTAGTACCTATCAAAAGAAATATTAAAAGTACTTTCCAACTAAGCCTTATATTTAGTATCATACCTTTTATAAACATTTCCCTCATAAACAACAGGCACTTCTTTTTCAGGTTCATCTTATAACTACTATTAAAGTGTCGAATTCGGCTTTTTAGGCTTATAAAAAGTCCTAGGTAAAGTTTTTTCTTCCGAAAATTTATCATTAACACTATTACTATTAAATTTTCCATAAAAAGAAGTTCCTTAAGTATATTAAGGAGTTTAAATTTAAGTAATAGACTTTTTCGCAGTCGCACTTTCCATATTTAATAATTATTCATTATGTCTAAAATATTTCATATATTTGTATCTAGGCTCAAAAGTACTCGGATTTTAACTTCCTAGTCCAATCATATTTGGAAACTAATAATTACTTGCAAATTCATCTATTTTTTATTATTAATGTTCATTTTCCTCTATTTATGCCTAATCTGGGTGTGTCACTTTTAAAGCTTACATGTATCCAGGTACGATTTTTTTTTTATTTACCAAATCCAACTCTTTATCTAAAAATATCTACTATACATCATTTAACGGTAAACCTTCATTTTAATTATATAAATATTGATATAAAATATCCTAGGGTTTGTAATTGGAATTCTAGTGTAAACTATAATTTTTCCTATAAAAGTTTTATAAAAAAATATATAAAAAATTTAATAAATTTAGGTTTTTAAAATAGTACCTTCTTTTTTTTAATTTTTCTACGTTATTTATAGGCTTTAACCCCATAATTTTTTTGTATGTTTAACCATCCATATAACCTTAATTAGTTAATGACCTATATTTTCTTTCCAAATATTCTCCTGAATTTAATTTCCAAAAATTCATTTTCTCTTATTTTTCTTTTTCCTTTTCTTTCTACAAAATCTTTTAATCAGATAGATATTAAATATTCTACTTTACTCTATATTAACTTTTATTTTCTAAAGAATGATTTTCTCCTTCTTAGTAAAACTAAGTTTATTATTTATCCTTAACCTTTCCTAAAACGGAGTCCAAATTTTCTATAAAATTAATAAAAATTAATATATTACCAGAAGCATTGAGAAAAAAAGAGAAAAAAAAAAAGGTATAATTAATTTTTTTAAATCTATTTATATTTACACATTTATGTATTTAACATAGATAAAACTGACTAAAATTTCCCAGCCTCTAAATTCCCAATTCCCAATTCTTATTAATACTTAAATTTTGGCTTCTAAATTTCCAACTCTTATTATTTTTTATCATAATAGTCAACCCAAGCCTTTGGAATTTGATCAAAATTCTTTTTTTAATTATTTGTTCTTGTATTCTAAAAATCCAAATTGCTATTACTTTTTTTACTTTAAATCCTTATTAATAGATAAAAAAAAAAAACAATTTTTATATATAGATATTATATTAACATTTATTAAATTTATATTAATATTAAAATTAAATATAAAATTTTATATAAATATTTATTAAATTATAAATAAATAAATAAATATTATTTACTGTTATTTTTTTAGTGTAGACTAAAGAAATGATTTAAAGGTTTCTGAATCTATTTATTGGCCATTTAATTCGCTTCCCTTTAAATTTTTAAATTATTAGCTGCTTTCATCTTAGCTATTAAATTATTTCATGTTATTTTATTCGGCGCTTAGTCTATAAATAAATTATAAATATTTTTTTTTCTTATTGATTAAAAATAATTTTTATTGTTTATATTTAAAAAATTTATTTTAATAATCTTAGAATTATCTAATATAAAATTACAAATAAGTATTTTCGGTATTATAGGGCTAATTTTTATTTAAATCTTTTTGTATTTGTTTTTAACCAGTACTTTTTAGCTAATTAATTTAATTATTTTATTAAATTACTTTGTTTATATTTTTATTTGTATTGTCTTATATAGACGTCATTTTTATATTATTTTTTATTTTTTTTTGACACAAATTTTATTATTCGCCTTATTTAATTTATAATTTAACAAGAATGTATATTATTTATTTTTATTTCTTTTAATATCACAAGTTTTTTATTTTAATGTTAATAAATAAAAAATTAAAATAAATTATCTTGATAATTTATTTCTAACAAATTAGTCTAATTTTAATTCCTCCATTGTTTATCTAAAATAAAATTCAGAATGATGTTTCAAATTCATATTTTATTAAAAATAATAAAAATTAATATGTTTTTTTATAATTTACTCTTAAAAAACACTTTGTATATAAATTTTTTCATAAATGCTAGATTTAAGAATCAAATTTAAAAATATTTTTTTTTGTTCATTATTAAGTAGGTTAAAAGTTTAAATAAAACTAATGAAATTAATATTAAATAAAAACTGATTATAGTCAGCGATATGAGTACTTTTTTATAATTTAATAGTATCCTTACTGCCTTTAGTTATAACATAAAGTGAAACATTTTTATATTTTAAATTATATTAAAACTTTAAATATTTTTAAAGTATCGCATAAAATATATAGATAAGGAAAAACTGGCTACCTTTAGATAGCCATATTGACCTTCTTTATAAATTTTCAAATATTATTTAATAAAAATTATATCAAAATAATATTAGAACAAAGAAATTTGCAATAAGTTTTCCTATTATGTTTCTTTTTTTACTTTTTATTAGTAATACTATAATAATGGATATGGAAATAAATTTATTAATAAAGAAAAATAGGTAAAGTTAACTTAAAGATTAATTAATTTAAAGACAAACCAGGATACTTATTGACAGGCCAATTTATCTCATGTTTATGTATTTTCTATATATCCTTAATAAAAACTTAGATAATATATTTATATGGTTTCCTTTCTGATATTTTTAATCCTACTACCTTTTTTAAAAATTAATTTTTGATTTTTATTTAGATATTAAAATATTTTTTGGAAAAAAAAAGAAAAAAAGTAATTATAGAAAATTTTACTTGCAAAATTTGTTAAAAAAATAGTTACTATCATACTTATTATTAAATAAATATTTTTGTTAATGTCAATGTTATTAATTATAAATTTTTAAGATTATCAAATTTAATGTATTTTAAGAGCTAATTTAAAAAAAAATATGTATTTTTGTTTATAAAGTTTTTTAATAGCAACTTTAAATCTATAAAAAATTAGTATTAAACAAATTTTTCTAAAATTTTTATATAAATTTATTTATTTATTTATTTATAAAATAAAAATTCAATTTCGATAAATATAGACTATTAAAGACTTACTGATTTTTATTATTTAAATTTTATAAAATTATAAGTGGGAAATATTTAAATTTAAACAAAAATAGAATGTAATTTAGTTAAAAATTAATAAAATTTTATTTTATAAACATAATTAATTTACTTATTGTAAAATCTTGATAATTTATTCGACTAGCTTGATTATTCAACTTTTTAAAAGCTACATAGCATCTAATTTCTCTCATTATATTTTATAAATATTTTATAGATTTATTTGTTATAATAAAGCCCATATTTATTTTAAATAAAAATTAGTTTCATATTACTATTTTAAACAACTGTCTATTTAAAATTACTTTTATCTTACCTATTAATTGGCTATATTTTATATTTTATACATGAGTAAATTATTTAAATATAGCTTTTTATTAAAAAATATAATATAGTTTTAAAATATTAAAATTTTTTTATATTTTCTTTATATAATTCTAAATCAAATTATATTTTTAAAATAAGGAAAAAAATATAATTATATAATAAAAAACAAAACAAGAACAAAAGAACTAAAAATTTTGAATTTGCGATACCATTTTTGGATTTTTTATAAACAAATTCTTAAAATATATTTTTGAAAACTTAACTTCCTTCTTATTAATATAAATACTTAATATAAAAATACAATAATTTTTTCTACAATTTTTAGACTCTATGACTATATATATTTAATTTAAATTTAAATAGTAGACAGAATATTATTATTAAATATAAATATTTATATTATTGATTAACTAATATTTCCAACCATTTATTATATATATTCATTTTAAATTTAAAAATAGACAGAGTTTTATTGTCATAAAACAATAGGGTATATGAACAAAAACAATTTATATTTAACTTTATTAATTTTGAAGTAAAAAAAGTAAAAATTATTTTTCTTTTGAATTAGATGTAATTTTAAAATAACTTAGGATTTTATGCAAAAATATTTCCAATTACCATTTTTAAATTCTCATATTAAATATTATATAAGGCTATAATAAGGTAGTCTTATTTGCGTTATATTCAATAATATCTATATTTTTAAACCTTATAATTTTTATTCATATATCATTTTAAGCAAATCATTAAGTTAGAAATTATATATTTGATCCCATAAATATTTTTGTATTAATTTCCCTCCTTTTAAATATTTAGCTAAGCCAGAAGGACATATCTCAACTAATTTATAGAACTTTATTTATAATATAAAAATATTATATTTTTTTAAATTAAATGCAACACAAAATTGCTCACCAATAATTATTATAAGCCTATAGTCTTTAGTTTCCCAAAATTAGCACGAAAAAGAAAACTTGAGAGTTTTTAATTAAACATTATTCACTGAAACATTATTTAATATATAATAATTAATATATCATATAATCTATAAAATATTGCAAAAATTTAGATTAATGATAAAAAAAGTAACAAAATATTAGAACTACTTTATTTATGATTTACTTAAATTAAAAAAACATATATCTATATAAATAACGATTTAAAATCATTAATTTAGAGTTGCACATTATTAAAAGATTTTTACATATTTTTTTTATATAAATTTTATATTTATAGTTTATAAATATTTTATTACCTTATTAATTTCATGATATACTATAATATTTAAAATATTTAATATATAAATTTTTATTTATAATTTAGTAAATCTTTTATAATGATATTTTTAAATTCACATATTAAATTAATCATGATTTATAATTAAATCTCAAACTAGTCAATTTTTATAATAATGTCATACATTTTAAATTCAGAAATTATTTACACTCACTGTTTTCCTTTCTCCTCTATCTTATAAATTATTTTAGTTAATACTATTTTATTACTGATTTTTTATATAATTATTAACGTTCTAAGTTTAATTAATAATATAAATATATTTATTCTCTTTCTTTTCCTAACCATAATAACTTTAACTTCCACTACCATTACTATCGCTTTAATAATCATCTTATTCTTCATTTTCATAATAGCAAGAAGAACTAGAAGAAGAAGAAGAATAAGAATAAGAATAATAGTATTATTTGTCTGAATTCAACTACTATGATTTAGCTTACTAATTTTATTAAGAGCTAGAATATTAGTAACCTGTATTGGAACCAGGATTTATTTAACTTTCATTTTTTTATTAAAAATTTAAATCCATTAAATTAATTCCAGCCTAATCTTATTAGTGTATATTTTTTCCTAATTCACCCTCTAAATTATATTTGTTAACTTAATATTAAATTGAGCAAAGCGAACTCTTTTTTTCTCTTGTCTAGGAAGAATTTTAGATATATTATGGATTATTCTAACTTGAGTTTTATTTGCTAACATGGCATCCCATTTCTTTATAGATTCAAATTTTATTTAGTTTTTTATTTAGTTTTTTTATTTTTTTTATTTTTTTTTATATTTTTTTTTTATCAATTTTTTTCATTCTCCTTTTTAATAAATACGGTTTACTTATCTTAAACTATTTTTGATAATAAAAATTAAAAAAATAGATTACTTTACCTATGAATAATTATACTTCTAAAGTGTTATAATTACTTTAAAATGTAGTAAAGTAAAACAAAATATTTTATTCTTTAAAATAAAATAATGGTAGTATAAAAAAAAAAATTTTAAATATGAATAATAATAATTTATTATAAAATTCGCTTTTAATAAAATCTAAGAATGTTAAATTATTCTAATATTCTAATTTTATCATTTACTATTTATTAATATTTCAATTTTATTATATATAATATTAAATAGAATATGAGTTTTCAATTTAGGTAAGTATACTTAATAAAATCTATAAAAAAAATAGTTTTATTACAATCATTATTTTAATTCAAATACCAAGCATTTGTGAATTTTAAAAAAATTAAAACATGTTTATTTTCTAAATATTTTTTTTTTAATTGATTTTTATGGAGACAGTATAATTATGCAACCAATACAGTAAAGTTATTAGATTTGTTTATTTTTTTTTATCAATTTACTGCTTTAATTTTGTAAAAAAATATATTATAGTTTATAAAATTAATAATTAAATAAGTTTATAAACCATTAAAAAAAACAAAAAATTGACTAAAATATGTAAATTTAAATATTTTAAAATATATATTAAGTAATTTTAAAATTCCCTGTCTATTAATTTATCATTTTTTCATAAATTAAGTATTTAAATTTGAATAAAATTAATTTTTATAGAACGAGCTATATTAAATGTTATGTTAAAATAATTTTTACATTAAATATTAATAATTAGTACACAATTGTATTTTAAATTAATTAAAATAGATAATTTATAATTATCATTATTCTTAATTTTACTCAAATAATGAAGAAATAATTTAATTTCTAACTAAACATTTGTAATATTGTATAAGTAAATTGGTTTAATTTTACATATACATTTATTTATAAATTTATTTAATTTATAACTTATGAATTAGCATATTATATAATAAAGATAAATCAAGAAGTTATTGAGTAATTGAATAAAATTAAATTATAATCATATATACTCAATTTCAATAAAAAAAAAATAGATATATTATAATTTTTTATTTATAAAATTATATAAGAATTAATTTTGTTAGTTCTTTTTAGGGTTACTACTTAATTTTTGAGGTAGTAATTTAAATTAATTTCAAGGATTAAAATAAATATTTTATAAGAAGTATAAATAAACAACAGCTTATTTTTAAGTTAATATCAGTGAAATTTTGTAAAAATTGAAAGCAAACTTAATTAATTATATAAACTATTTTTTTTCCATAATATAATAATTTTTAATTACTCTCTAAGATTTTACCAAAATATTTCCTCAATTATTAAATATTGAATTAATAATGGTTTAAAAATCAATTGACTAATATCTAAAAGAATATAAAAAATCTATTATAAAATAATAAGTTAATTTTTTTTAAAATTATAATTATAAATTAAGATCAAATCAACTTAATTGGGAACATATAGTAATATATTAATTTTATTTTATCTATGTATTCAATACATATTATTAATATTTACTTAAAATTATAAATACATTTATTAATTTTTAAGATTTTAATATACCAACAATAAATATAATTTAAAAATTTTTTTTAATTAAGTATATATTACAAATTATAAATAAGAAGAATTAAAATTCATCTAAATAAATATTGAAATTAAAAATTTTTTAGAAAAATAGCCCGTAATTTTATGTTTAAATCTAATATAGAGTAATTTATTATAAATCTATATGTTAATTAAAATAAACATTTTAAATTGAAATTAAAATAATTTTATATTTCTATATTTTAAATTATTTTAAAAATCATAGAATTGTCATTATTATATTATTATATTATTTTATTTAAAATAATTTTAAAGGTATAAATTAATAAATATCTTAAGTATATAAACTATATTTAATATTTTACAATTTGATGCAATATATTTATAGTTGGCTATTTGCTTAAATTATACTATAATAATAATTTGTTAAATGAACAAATAAATTAGATTAAATCTTTTATTATTTATTATTGAAATATTTAGTTAATCTTTGATAATAAATAAATGAACAATACCCTTATATTTATTAAATAATTAGCTTTACATACAAATTTAGTAATTTCTAAAATAATTTTAAAAAATAAATAAATTAAACTAATTTGTTAATTATTAATTAAAAAAAAAATATTATTTAAAATTTTTATACAATGAAAAAATACTAAAAAAAAGGTTTAGATGAAATGGATTCAATGTTTGGTGGCGGCAAAAAAGGCAAAAAAAATAAAGAATTTTAAGAATTTATAGATATTTCAGATATGGATATGAGCGTATTTTAATCCATTGATTTTGATTTGATTCCACATTATGAACAAGACAATAAAAATATCAACTAAGATACAATCTTAATTCTTAAAAAAATCGCAGCCTAATATAAACATGTTTTAACTTTGGAATTCAGATAATTTTGGGCTACAGTCAAATGTTCTTTCCATCTAAAAAGATCATTGGATGCATTTTTATCATATTCTTTAAAAAAAAAGTAAATAAAATTCTCAATAATAATATTTATATTTATAGCGGGGATTTGTTAAAAAATTAAAAAAATAATATTTATTTAATTCTATATTTCAAGGTACAACGCCTATTTTTATCAAGATAATGTGCCAGAAAATTATGAATATAAAGAATATAATAATTTGGTTTAATAATCAGATTAACTACTTGTAGAAATTACCAGAATGGCATTTTTAATATATTTAAGAATTATTTTCAGAAGTGAAGAAAATAGTTCATTATCAAATGCCTTTAAACTAAGTCAATTAATTTATGATGAGTAATATTTTATAAAAAATTTTTAATCTATATATGAAAATAATTTTTAATCATTTTTAAAATATCAAGATGGATTATAGATTTACCAAAAATGTTAGACATAATTGATATTTATGGAGGTAACAATAAGGAAATTGTTTAATAAATGGTATAAACTTGCTTTTAATACAATAAAAATTACAAAGAAGATTTAATAATGACATTCGAAAATTTCGCAAATGATAATTAAATTTTTAGCCAAATTTACAAAAAACTGATATAAATTTCAAGAAAAGATGATATGGATGTAATTTTGACAGATGAAGATCTTATATATAAAATGGAGACCTTAACCTAATTATTAGACTCTTTAAATTGTGTCTAAAATATCATAAATTTTATGCATAATTATTTAGATTAGGATATTCACTTTTCTATGAATATTATCTAGTACTATGAATAAATTTTCTATGAAATAGTTTTAGCTAGAAGCAAATGGATTTTAGGTAGCTATAGAAATAATTTTACACCTGTTATGGATAGAATTCTTGACTTTATTGTTTAATATTTTAAAGTCATGTTTACAAAATTATTTGAAGCTTTTTCAGGTGCTAAAAATTCAAAATAAGCTGATCTGGCTAAAAAAATAACAGGAAAAGTAGTAAAAGATTTCGGAAAAATCCAATCTTTGGGAAAAAAGGGACAGTCAAACGATAAAAGAGTAATAAACTAAATTAAAAATTATTTATAAAAATTAAAAAATTAAAAAAATTTTAATATTAGATGTGGATGATAATTGAACATGTTTCTGATGAATTTGATTTTGAAACCTTTTTCCAAATAGCTCCTTAAAAATACGACGGAGTAACAACTGACGACCTTATGATGTTTTAAGTAAAAATTGTGAGTGTATGTGAAGAAAGAAGAAAACAAATAAGCTAATATCAAGAAAATTAAAAAAATGGTTCCAATAAAAAATAAAAAACAAATAATTAAGATGAAAAAAACGAAGATGAGGATGATAATGATTCAAATTACTCTTTTGAATTTGACGACGATAAATAAGATGATAATTCATAAGAAAATAAATTAAGTGAAATTGAATTATAAAAAAAATTAGAGGAAGATGCTAAAAAAAGACTTGAAGAATAAAAAAAAAAAATGTAAGATTATGAATAATTATAGGAAAAAAAAAAAGGAATTCTTGAAATGCTTAAGAATAATTCGTAAATATATTTAATTATAAATTATTTTTTTACCTTAATTTATAAATTTTTGTTATATATTAATTTTAATCTAATAATAAAAGATCAATGAGAAAAAAAAGTAGCATGGATGATCAATACTAAGAGAATGAATAATTTGAAGCTTATAAAAAACAAGCAAAATTGGAATATGACGATGATTTTGACGAATAAGACTAGGAGTTTACCTTTAAAATTGGAGGAGACGAAAATGAAGATGAATAGGAAAGTAGAACTAAAGAAAAATTAGCAGAATTATCAGATAATGAAGAAAAAAAACATAGTAAACATAAAAAATAATAAGATTAAGATTCTGAAGATTCTTGGGATGAATTTTAGAGGAAAAGAGATGAAGGTATTTAAACCTTAATAATTTTTAAAAATAAAGATTTATTTTCTTAATTTAATATAAATATGAATATAATTTATTTATAGAGAGAAAGCTTAGATAAAAGAAAAGATCAGATGACATTAAGCATTCAGTTAGGGATCAAGGTTATGAAATAAAAGTGAACAAAAACAAAAAAGAAAAATAACAAAAAAAATAAGAAATAAAAGCTGAAGTTAAAATCCCATTAAAAAAAGAGAACCAAGAATAATAAAAACCAGATAAAACCGACCAAAAACAACAATAAAACGAAACAAAAGTTAACTAAAACCCTGAAAAATCTCAAAAAAATCCCCAAAAATAAAAAGAACAAAAAGAAAAAGAAGAAAATGACAATAAAAAAAAAGAAAAACCGGAAAAAGAGGCCAACAAACACGTAAAGTTAGGCGTAAACAGAGACCTCCAAAAAGGCTTTTAAGAAACCGAATGGGATGCCGAAATAATCGTAGACGACCGAGAATACGACCCTATAAAAGACGAAGAATACCGAAAAAGATTTTTAATAGAAGAAAAACCCGAAAAAAAAAAACCAAGAACAAGAACCCCAACCCCTAGTTCTTCGGACACTTCTGATTATGAAGAATAAGGCTCCATTTCCGGGTATACTGACTCTTCTTCGGATAAATTTACCGAGTCTGATGAAGAAAATGCTTATGGTAAAAATTCTTAAAGTAGCGAATAATTCAGTGAAGATGAAGATAAAGATGAAGATAAAAAAGAAGAATTCAAAGAAAGAAAAAGATTTAATAATTAATTAGCTAAGCACGGAAATGCTAAAAAAGCATATGCTTAGGACAGAAATAAGTAAAATTACTATGACAGAAAAGAATATGAAAAAAATAAAGAAGAGTATTCAGATTATGATGAAGATTAAAGTGACTAAAAAAATAAAAACTAGTATGATAATAAAAACAAATATTAAAAAGCCTTTAAAAATATGAGACAAGCATTGGATAAAAACCATACAAAAAATATGTATGAAGACGATTATATAGAACCCACTTAAAAATAAGAAGCTTAAGGTGGTAAAAAAAATTATAGACCACGTGATGAAAAAAAATATTATAACAAATAAGAAAAAATTCACAAAGAATCAATGGAAGCCTATGACATGGGTTCGAGTGGAGATGAAAAGGAATATATACCTAAATAAGAAAGATAAAGGCAATAATAACAAAAATAATAATAATATAAATAAAATTAATAATCATATACAAATAACAAAGATGATAATGATAACGATAATTAAAGTGTAAGATCTCATTAATCCAGAAACAGAGACAATGATTATAATAAAAGTAATAATTAAAGAGGTGGATATAAAGGTGGAAATAGAGGCAGAGGAGGATATAATAGAAACTACGATAATAGAGATAAATATTAAAATAATGAAAGAAGAAATTATAATAATAGAAGAGGAGATAATTAGGACTATGATAATAATAATAATTAAGACTAAAAAGATTACAAAAAGTATAAAAATGACGATACTTAAAATTCCAATAATAATAGATATAAACCCAGAGATAATTATAAAGATAATAGACAAAATAGAGACCAAGATAGATAAGGTGAAGATAATAACAATAACTAGAATTATAATAGTAATAATAATAGATATAAACCAAGGGATAATTATAGAGATAATAGAAGAGATAATGATAATGAAAATAATGATAATAATTATAGAAAATATAATGATAATAACAATGGAGATAGAAGGGATAATGATAGAGGTGGATATAAGGGAAGTAGAGGAAATAATAGAGGGGGAAATAGAGGAGGCAGAGGAAATAATAGAGGGGGAAATAGAGGAGGACCAAGAAATTGATAAAATATATGTTAAAATAATAATAAAAAATAATCATTTTTTTTTTTTTATTTAATATATTAAAAAAATGTTTATTTAATATCTATAAAATTGATGAGCGAATTTAATACTAAAAAGTTTATTATTGTTATTTTAAAAATAATTTATTTACTTTTTTGCTTATAATCTTCTATTAACCTATTATAATAATCCGTATTTAATATTATAAAAAATATTATATAAATAAAAAAGTAAATAATATTTACAAAAAAAACTAAACTAAACTAAACTAAATACCAAAATAAATTTAAATCATGATACCAAATTATGAAAAGCTAAATATAAAATAACAAAAAAAATTTTTGAATATACTAACCCTCACTTACAAGAATTATGAAATGGAAAAATTATACAATCTAATGTACCAACATGAGCAAGCCCCAATTTACCAAATATTTTATATATTTTTAATAATATTACAAATTTACTATTTTATTTGCCACTAAGGTTTAAATAGCCATCTTTTCGGTGAAGAATTAATCATTTTAACTGTATTAATAATATCTGCTAGTCTTTTAAAAATTAAAAAAAAATATTTTTTTATTATTCATTTTGTAAACCATAATCTAATGACTATAATTTTTACCATTTGCTCAGGCTCTGATACATCATTTATTAAAAAAAAATCTTTTTCATAATAAGAATATAAGGAAAATTTATAAGAACCACCTGGGAATTCTAAAATTTTTTTAAGAGAGCTTTCTAATGATTATATTGTAAGCAAAATTTATGTTTTTTTTACTCATGAAATTATATAAAAAGTATCAAAAATAATATATAATAAATGTATATATATATATTAAAAAGTTAAAAATTCACAATTAAAAATTTTTTAGTTTGGTTTTTTTTTGTTTTTACTTTTATGTCATATGGGAAGACAAGGCTCAAATTTCTTATTTATAGTTATAAACTTAACATCTAGCATGATATTTATAATCATAACTTCATTTGATTAGAAAAATATGGATAAAAGTTAAATATTAGAAAAAATAATTATATTATTATTGGCATACATATTTTTATTGTACTCAACGTTCAATAAAATATTGAACAAAAAAGTTGAATTTAAATATAATTATACATATTATTTAGCAAATAAAAGATAATTAGAGGTAATTTCTAACCTAAATTAAAACATAATTCTGTGCAGCTATATATAAAGTAATTAGTAAACTGAATATCTTTTATATACTAAAAAATTTTAAAACAACTTTGATATAACAACGAGTTCTGACTAAATGGGGCTTTTAAAATAATATAATATTAAATAAGATCTATATGCCAGCAAAACAAATAATCATTCAAAATTATAATAATAATAACGGCCTGTTTTTGAATATCAATAAAATATTTAATGTAATGAAAATGTAAAATTAGATATAAAAAATTAAATAAATAATTTGTCCTTATAAAACTATATATAGTTAAAATTTGATGCAATTATAAAACAAAATGAAAAAAAATCTGAAAAATTATAGGATTAAAATAAAAATATTTAGGATAACTAGGATAATAGCTAAACCTAAATTTTTAAAAGAAGAAGTACAATAATTTATAGCGAAAAAAAAGATGAAAATAAAAAATTTAAAATAGAAAACAAATTTTACATAAAACCTTAACAAATGTATTGTGATAAAATTAAAGTGTATAATTTACAAACAAGTTAAGATTATATTATAGAAATATATTATTTTGTTTATGATATTTTTATTCCTAATATATGCAGGTTTTTTCTAGTGATATCAGATCCCAATGAAAATAATAGTGAAAAATTATTAAGATAAAATGAAATTTATAAAAATACTAACTCAAACTTTATTGAAAAAATATCTTAATATTTTAAAAGTATCTAAAATAAAATTTAAATGTAAAATATGTTAAAATAAAATAATGATTAAGCTAAGTCTTTGTAAATAACTGCATTCAAATTAAAGCAAACCTTAAAAATATTTAAATATTTAAATAATTATTATAACTAACCCTTTAAAGAAAACCTTCAATTATTAAACTTAAAATAAAAATTTATTAAATAAATAGGTGAATTTCAATAATAATTTGACAAAAAAAATGTCAAAATTAACTTTAATTTTAATATAGAAAATTCATATATTATAACTTCTCCTATTCACATAAAAATTCTACTTTTGATTTTATTAAAAACTGTTAAATCAATGGTTGGAAAAGGATCAACCATAGAAATCAACATTGATTAAGTACCATATGATTCTCCAGTAAATTCGGCTCTAAATAAATCTAAAAAAAATTCAAATTATAAAAGGTTATCCTCATAAAATTATAAAACAAATTTTAATGATTCAATATTACAAAGTAATTTACAAAGCTTATGTTAAGATTTCAACAATTCAGAGGATCAACTAAGGTAATATAAAGAATCTTATGCCTTAAATTCTAATGAAAATATGAATAATTTTAAAAAATATGATTTTTTTGATATACCAATCATTTAGGATGAAGTTAATGAAAACAGTTCAAATAAAATTTTAAAAATAACTGTGATTTTCAAAAAAACTAAACTAATAAAACCTATATACAATAAAAACTAAAAATTAATAGATATAAATTTTTATTTTGCATAAAACATAAATTAAATAGGAACAAAATTTAAAAGAAATACTAATTCTAATATTTAAATATCTAGAAAATCGTTGCAGTTAAAATAGTGTACTAATATACTAAATAATTCAAATAAAAGTAACTTTAATTTACCAACGTAAACAAAAGAATAAAAATAATTTTTAAATGCTTCGAAAAATAGCAATTAGCCTAAAGAAATAAATATAAAAAATAAATAATCCAAATTGAAATACAGAAAATCTATGTTAAATGACATTCTATAAAGAATTGGTCCTATAAATAGATACGATATAAATTAAAAAAACGATCATATAGAACTAGGATTATAGATTTACTAAGATTTAACAATTTTACACCCTAAATAAAATGTCATTTAAAAATAAAAAAGCATTAAATTTTCGAATATTAATCAAAAAAAGTTTTCAAATAATGACATCAGTTCAAATAAATTATATTGTTTAACCCCTTAAAAAAATATTTAAACGAAAATAAAAACAGACAGTTTCCGGTCATTGTATAATTCTTACTAAATAAGTAGCCAACAAATAAACTATAAAAGACAAAACACAAGAAAACCTAAAAAAAGTATACTTAATCAATCTCATATTATCGATAAAAAAAGTCACTTCTCGATTGATTCGTATAACTCTTTAAAAAAAAACGAAGTTATACAATTTCATTCAGAGTAAAATTTAAATAATTATAACAGTCCTCCAGTAACCAAAATAAAATTTAGTTAAAATTATATAAAATTTCATGGAGGTGATACAATAGATGAAAATTTTAATTAAAATATGTTGTCTTCTAATTATATTTCTCCCCAAATATAAAAAAGATAAACAATACTTTTCAGTCCCTAAAAAAATAATATTTAACATTAAAACGAAAAATAATTAAAATAAAGTTAAAAAAAAAATTAGTTTGTAGAATAATATAATAAAAATAGCTCCCGAAATATATAAACTATCAATAAAAGTTAAAAAAAATTCGTTAGATAACTTGATTCCTCTTCTTCTGACATTTCCATTTCTAATAATTAATTTTAAGAAAATGCTATTTTTAAAAACCTACCTTCAAAATCTTCTAAAAATAAAATAGTGATGAATTTAAATACATTATCATAAAGCAATTGTAAAAATATTAAATTATAAAATTCTAAAAAAGATAATACTAGTTTGAAAAACTCAAAATTATCTATATAAAGATTATCATTAAAACATACTTATGGTTCTTTTTTATAAGATAATTCTTAGGAAAATTATCAAAAATAAAAAAAATTTACAAGTAATTCACTATCAAAACTGTAATAATCCTAATCAAATAATATTAAATCAATGAAATCTTATAATTTTAGTAATTAATATAAAAGTATTAATTTATAATCTGATTATTAAAATACTTTTTAAACTGATAACCAATAAAGCGAATAAAAGTTAATAAAAAAAAAATAAGAAGACAATTCCTAAAGAGCAGCAAAATATTATTAAAATTTACAATTATTTTAAGAATCACAGTAAAATTTAATAAATAGATTAAGACATGATACACACAAAAAATCATAATTTATTAGACCAAAAGGAAAAACAATCCATTGAAAATTTTATATAAAAAATGTAACTAATTTCATTTTATTATTTATGCAAATATTTAAATATAAGCTATAAAATAAACTTTTTAGTATATAATATATATTAATTGATAATGAATTATATAATTATATAAGATATAAACTTTATAAAAATTATTGAAATAAAACCTATAAATAAATTAAATGCAAATCCTCCATATTTATCACATTTAAGATTAAATGATTTCCATAAAAGGAACTCTTATTTAAAAATCAAAGATAAATTTAAAATAAACAACTACTAACAATACAAAACTAATCAAAAAAAACACCTTATAAATTCCAATTATATAATTTAAAGTAACATATTAAAAACAAACATCATGTTCAAAACTCAAAGCTATTCCTAAAATTATAAATAATAAAAGCCCAATTTTTAAATAATAATTAAACTTAAACTTTTAAATTGCATATGTCTTGTAAAACTATGATTATTTTTTTTATATATATTCTAAATCTTCTTTATTTAAACTAAATTTTTCTACTTATAAATTTTAACTGCCTTAAAAATCGCTATTTGTTGTTAAAGATTATTATATTTAATCATGGAAACTGCTTGTATTATTATTATTTATACCAGACTTATTTTTTATTAAATTCTTACATTTTTTTTATTGCCGTTTTAATTTTTCTATGTTCTACTAAATTTCTCTTAAATATATTAATTATTTTGATGAAGTAGTAAGGTTTATATCATTTTAATGTATTTTTTTAGAGGCTTTGTAAATGGCTCCAGGTATGATTATCATCAGAAATGATTAAATAATCATTGTGCCACCCACAACTTAACATTTTTAAGAGCTATTTTCCCAAATAGGTAAAAATCCTTCATAAGAAAAAAATAAACCAATTAAACAATATACAATATATAAACTAGTTGGTATACATGATTAATTATCGTTAAAATCATTTGATCTATTTAATAAATCTTATTAATTTTTTATACTATAAATATCGCTATAACTATTGCTATTGCTATCACTACATTAATCATTATTATAATCGTTTTATAAATTATTGTTAATATTGTTAAATTTTTTATGATTTTTTTATTTAATTTTCAGACCTTCTATATTATCCACATTACTTTATAAATTATTTTTCATATATATTTATTTAATCTAATTATTTTTCTAATCTTATTAATCAAAATATTATTGTATCTATTTTCTTTCAAAATCGTCGAATTACATCCCATTTTCCAAACTCTACTATATTTATGTATTAGATGTATTTAAATATTCTTTTAATTAATCATTGAAACTATAAAAATCATATTAATTTTAAACTGAAATTGATAAATCATCGTAACAATTGACATTTATTTTCTCTATTTAAAATTTAATAATCAATATTTTTTTCAGTTTTATTGAATTATAATAAAAATAATTTGAATTATTTTAAAACTTAAATACCATTTTTTTGGGACATTTCAATATATTAATTTTGTAAATTGTTTTCACTTTCCTCATTTATATTTTAATTCATACTATTTATTTTTACAATTAAATCTTATTTTTATTTTTGCCTTATATTTATTCTTTTTTATAATAAATTCTAAATTCTTAATTTATAATATTGGATTTGGTGATTAAATGAGAAATATTAGGAAATATTTTATTTCCTTTAATAGTAATTATTTCGTATGATAATTTACAAATATTTTTCCAAACACATTATTTTATATATAAATATTTAATTTATAATTTTAAATGGGCCAAAATATATAATCTTATATATGAATAAAAATTATTTCATTTTTAAATTATAATTTTTTCAATTTATCATAAAAATAACTTTAAAAACACACTTATTATTATTTTAATCTATAATAGTAGTAAAAAATTTAATTAGTAAGAATATATAATAATATAATATTTATATTTTTATAACATTCTTAGTTAAAAATAAAAAAAATTTTATTAAATTTACAAAAAAAAATAATACAAAAAAAAGCACAATCAAAGGAAAATTAACTAAATTTTTATAGTTTATCTTAAAATATCATTAAAAAATGTAAGGAACATAAGAAGATTAAAAATATAGATCATTCATTTAACCTTAAAAAGGGCCAAATGCAAATATAGATAACTAAAATTACAAACTTTAAAATAATAAATCAGAATTAGGAAATTTAAACATAACAAAATTTGATGATGACTATAGCCAAGGCTAATCACAAAAAGATTTTGTCTCTTTATAATAAAAATTATCTTAATTACAAGTAATTTTAATCAATTAAAATCATTTTAATTCAATGGAAAAACATATTTATTATTATAATTTTCGTTTTCAAATATAAATTTATAAAACGGAAAAAAAAAATAAACAAATATTTTAAGTTAAATATAGTACTTAATATGAAATATTTTTAAAATTTATATTTTTTGTATAAATAACATATTAAAAGTCATGGATAAGAAACTTAGATGAGGAATTAACTAATGATAGAAGAGATTTAATTCTTTTATAAGGAAAAGTTAATACTTTAGAAATACATACAAAATATGAGGTAGAACAATTTCGAAAATTAACCGATGTAGATGCTAAAAGACTTTAAAGTTAAATGGACTAAGGCTTTTAAAATCAAAGACAAAACCACTTTGACCTAAAAAAATAAGTAAATGAGGAAGAGTCACACCATAAATAATAAAAAAAAGAAATAATATAAATATAAAAAAAAATAGGAAGTATGGAATAAGAAATAGGACCGGGAAATATTAAAAAATCACAAGAAAGATAACTTAAATTGTAATAAATAAAATAAAGCAAAATGGAAGAAACTCTTACATAACATCCTGACGTTTCATTTATAAATAATAATAATACAAATAATTCTACTTTCCTTAACAATGAATCTCTAATAAATAACACTTTTCAAAGTGTGTTAAAATCAGGATTTATCACATAAAATTGAATAATATAATTATAAGATTCATACAAACATATATATATATATTCTTTAACTTTTTTTACCATATTAATGTTAATTTTAAATTATAATTTAAATTAAATGATAAAAAAATTAAGGATAAATGTATTTATTGTAGAAATAAAAAAATTACATTACTTATATTAAACAAAAAAGAATCATTCGGTATCAGAATCTTCTTAAAAAGAACTGAGTCTTTTCATTTTGCTGTCAATTTTGTCTTATTTCTCAACCTTTATTTTTTCTTATTAATTTTTATGATGAAATTTCTGTTATTTTTCCCATTTAATTATTTCATTTTTTTCTTTTTCGAGTTTTTTCGCTAAATTTTCTTTATATTAGTAATCTTTTACTTGTTTAATAACTTCCCCTTTATCTTAAATATCTAAGATTAAATAATCAATTTGATCGCATTTTTTTATAAGGACTTGACTTAAAAACTCTAAACTTTCTTTACTAAAATTTTCATTTTCGCCAAATTTAATTATTAACTTTTTTATTTTATATAATTTTTAAATAATTTCCGATAGTATATTTAATGAATTATCATCTATCATTTTAAAAAATAATTATTAATTTCTTTAAATTATAATAAAAAATATTAATTTAAGTTTAAAATATATATAATTACCTATATTTTTGTTGTAATCAAAAATTAAACATAAGTTTTATAATTATTTCATATTTCCAATAGATTTTAGTAATATATTAAAAGTTTAGTTATCAAATTAGTTATTCATATGGAAATTAAGACTTAATTTTTTCATTTACGATAAAAGTTGTAAAGAATTTCCTAATCTTAAAAGACTTGAAGCACCCAATATTTCGTTTGATCCAAAATTAATATCCAAAATTTCCAGATTTTAAGTTTCTTTAAACATATATTTATAATAAATTTATAATAAAAAAATATAATTTATTTTAACATAATTTATATTTACTCATCAAAGATTCTCCTAATTATAATAAAACATTATCTAAAAAATTCCTATTTAGTGCAAAATTTATTTCCAAAACTTTTAAATTATGTTATTATTTTAGTGCTTAAAAAATTTCTATAATAGAGTTAGATATAATTTTTTTATTTTCTCTTAAATTTAACTTAAAAACTAACATCTATGTAAAATTATTTTCCTTTAAACTTTTTGCCAAACTCAATAAACCATCGTCAGTAAATTAATTATTACTTCTAAAATATATATCAAGTTCTTTTAATTTTTTATTTTAAATAGCTTCACTCAAAGCAAATAAAGATTTATTAGTTAACTCACTGTTTTCTCCCATTCTTATACTTAAAACATTTAAATTATTTAACTCATTTAAATCAGAACACAGATCTTTTAAATTAAAAAATTTAAAATTGATTTTGTAGAATTTTATAATATTTTATAAAAAAATTAAAAATACAAATTAATATTATATAACCTATAAAAATATAAATTGTATGCCAGTACATCAAACTGCACTAGCATAAAATATAAAATTAATTTAATGATGAATTAAACAAAAACAATAAAAAACTGATGACTTTGTAAATAATTGATATAACAATAATTAAATATAAATTTTTTAAAAAAAAATATTCAGCTTATACTATCCTTTTGTTTTTTTTACCAAATTTAAAAAATTTATATAAAAAAATCAAAAGGGTTGTACTATAATTGTTTAGAAAAATTTCATAAAATTTGTCAATTATTATTTATGTATCATAAAATAAAAAAAATAACCAAACTAATTTCAATAATATATAAAAATTACCAATAAAAGTTTTATCACTAACATTAATAGTCCAGTCCAAATTCAGCCAAAATTCTTTTAAATTTTTCATTTTTCTTACTTTTTAACCTAATATTTAAATACTTTTATTAGTAAAATGTTCACATGATTACAAGTTAAAATCTATTTTTTCTAAATTTTCTAAATTATGAACCCCATTTAAAAATAATTGCATTCCCAAATCAGTAAACTTTTCATTTTATTAAAAATTAATTGTAATTTCTTTTAATTCTTTGAATTCGGCTAATGCATCACCTAGGACATCAAGTGATTTATCGGTAAAATATCTATTATTTCTAAAAAAAAAAACATAAAAAATAAAGTTGTAAAAATTTAAATAAAAATAATAAAACTTATTAATGATATTATATTATTTATATCAATAATTTTATAAAAAATTAGGTTTTTTATTAATTCTAGGATGTTTACGGAAACGACAAAATGAATTTAGTTTTCTTTATTTTTCTTAATTTTATTTCATTCATTAGTTTTTCAAAAAATTCATCCGATAATTTTTTACCATCATTATTTATATAAACTAATTCGTCTACTTCAAAGCATTGTTCATCCAGTTAATCTTTTATATCTTAAATAATTTTATTCATAAATTTATATATATTCTAAATTTTCAATAGCAATTATAAATGTAAATAATAAATACTATTTTTAATTTTATTTTGTTAAATTTTGTTTTGTTTTTAAAATGAAAATCTAAACTATAATAAAGTATTTCTAATTAAAATTAATTATAAATAAAAACCTATTTTGAAAAAAAATAATAGTAAGATAATATATTTTTCATACAAAAAATACTTCGAATTTTTAAAATGTTTTATTATATCCTATAATTATATTTTAAAGGATTTTTAAGTAAATATTTAAAGTTTTCCTTTTTTATAATTAATTTTTAATTTAGTATTATTTTATAAAAAATGATCAGACCATTTTATTATAATGTACTTTATAATTTTAATTTTTTAACTTTGTAAAATCAGAAAGATAAATATTCTAATCCTATAAATAATTTCTAAATAGGAATTAAAATTTTATAAACCACAAATAAAAAAACTAGATTTAATTTATATTGGAAAATTCCATCATTATATTAATATTTTATTTATTTATGAAAATTAATATCCAAAGTAACAAATATTTGTCGTTTAACCTTATGATATAAATACTATTATTTTACAGTATATTTTAAGTTTTATGATTTATATTTTGAAAAAATATCTTTAACTATTTAAAATTTAAATCTTATTTAATAAACTATATATAATTATTAATTCATTCTCATATCTATAGGTATGAAACACTTAATAACGTTTTTATTACAAATATCAGTTTACGAAGTAAAAATTCTCAGCTATTTATTTTTCAATTATTTATTTCACTATATAAATTTTAAAGTGGTAAATAAATAAATGATAAAATATTACCACTATTTTTGAATTATCATAATATTAAATTATTAATATATTTTTGGCAATATTTAATTATTCTAAATTTATTACAATGTTGTAATTAATTTATAGATGAGTAGTTAAAATAATTTATTAAAAATAAGATTATTTAATGAAATTTATTGAACAGATCAAAAACATAAGATAATAAATTAATTAAATTTCGATCATATATTATTAATTTTAACAAAAATCACTATTAAAATAACGTTTCCATTCTAATAGAGCAATATAATTTGTTATAATTAAATAAAATATAATATTATTTGCACGTATAAACTTTGTTATCAAAAAATTTAATTTATATTTTAAAACAATAAAAATTTTAACGATTAAATTATTTCTTGTAAATATATATAAAATATTAAAGTTTTATAAATTTTAAGATATTTAAGAAATAAACTTCTTTACCAATGATTTAAAATCAAGCTATTTAAATATATATATAAAATTTAGTTCGAATGTTTATCTCAAAATAAATTCTATGATATAAAATGTAATAAAAATGATGATATAAAGGATGATAATTTAAATCCAAATAATAATTTATATTGCCCTAAAAATAATTAGTTTTAAAGTATATTTATAAAATATTAAAATGATAAATCTTACTTTTAATTAAAATTTTGTATAATTATATGTTTATTTTATTTTTTTTAATTTAAATCAATTTTTTATTTTAATTAATTTTAAATATATTTATAAATTTTTATATTAGAATTTTAAATTTACAAAAAATAAATGGCTATATATTTTTTTTTTATTAAATCATTTATATGAAAATTTATAAAATTAAGAATTATTTTTTTATACTTTTTAATATTTTATCATTTTGAAATAAATAAATTAATTAATATATGATTTTATATAAACAAAAATAGAAATTATATATATTTTTTATTAAACATTATATATATTTTTTTAGTAATAACATTTAATAACAAAAAATATAAATATTAATTTTAAATTTTAGATTTTATTAGTTTATAAAAATTTTTAGATATTATTATTTAAAAATATATTCTTAGATTTGTCTATTTTTTAATATTCTAATTTATATCTGAACCATTAAATTCTAATTATTAAAACCATAATTCATATTTAAAAGTTTAATTATTTAAAGGGATGTTTTACATTAGAATTTTAAACATGTCCTATTTTTATTTCTTCCATATCACTATATTTATCAAGATTTTGAAACTCATCAAAGATTTATTCTTAATTAATTAACTAAGTATCCTCTTATTTTTCGAGTATATTAATAGCATTTTGAAAAGCACCTTTTTAATTTTATTATGTATTCCCAACTTCAATTTAGTTGTTTTATTTAAAATTATTATCTTTATCTTAAATTGAGTTTAATTCTTTATTTTCTTATTTCAACAAATAAACTGATTTATTTTTTTAATTACTATGGTTAATTTATTTATTATCCGTTTATAAGATATCATGCTATAAGCAGACAAATTCAGATGATAACTATTAAATTTCCAAATCAACAAATTCCTAGGAATTTATTATGTTTTCTTATTTTTATTGCAATTTTTCTTAATTTTTATTATAATCACCTATATTTTCATTTTAACTTTATTATTTGTTTAATTTATTATCATATAATCCTTATTCATTTTAATTTGGTGAGTTTTTTATATTATGTTCTAAATATTGTTAGTATTTATCAAAATTAAAAATTTATTTACTAGTTTGTTATTTTAATAATTATTAGCAGCTTTGATAGCCCCATTTTTAACAACTATTATTTTTACCCAAATTCAAAGAAAACTGCTAATTAAAGCAAATTTATTTTTAAGTATGTCTTGAAATTTTTAATTTATTGCACTCTTCTCTACTTAAAATAGGCATCTTTATATTATATGATAAGCTTTTACTTATTTTTCTATTTTAGTTACTTTAATTTAATGAATTAGAAGTCCCTAAAAATTAGTTATTTGTACTTTATTTACTATTCGCACATAAAGCTGTTTGTGAATTATTTCTGCTATTAACTTCATTTTATTTTTGGTTTATATTATACGAAAAATCATCTTTTAATTAATTATTTCTTATAAAATTACAAATATTATTAATTTTGCCATATTTTTATTAAATATCATCAATATTACATTGATCTTTAAACTAAGTATTCTTATCAACACTGGTTTTTTTTTTAATTTTTATATCTTTATCGGAATAAGAGGAATGATTGACATAATGTTACATGGGATAATTTTTCTAATATGTTTATTATTATTTTTTGGATTTTACAACTGTACAGCCCATTTAAAATAAATATTTTACTAATTTTTTTTTTTTATTTATTTTTATTTTATGGTTTTTTTTATTTAATTTGATTTAAATACTATTTTTATATATTTATTATAAAATTTTCATTCGATATAAAGTAAAATTTCATATAAAAAAAATTTCTAATAAAAAGAATAAAAAATTAATTCAATTTTAATTAATTGATTAGCTTTTACTAGCATCTTCTATTTATTCAAATTTTAAACTTTGTAAAATCAATTTATTTCATATAAATCAATCAGAACAGAAAAACTAAAGTATGTTAAAATTTAATCAATCTAAATTGATTTACTATACTTAAACCTCGCATGATAACATTTTATTATATTTATTAATTTTTATGATTTATAATATAAATGTTATATAAATGTTATATTAAATGTATATTTAATGTACTTTGCTATTTAAAAAATTTTTGAAATTCTAAATAAAAAAATATAATATATTCGTTTATATTTCTTTGCTTATGATATTTTTTTAGTTTCAATCTTTATGATTTTATATAAATTAAAAAATGTAAATTTTTAATTTTTCCTAATATTCTTAAAATTAAGAAATTAGCTGTATATCTTATTTTTATAATAATATCCTTTTGAATATATAATTAAATCCTATAATATTTAGTAAGTAAATATATAGAAAATAAAATATTAAACCATTTGTTTCTAGTGAAGCACTGCTTTATAAAAATAATTCAATATTTTATATAATAATTATTAAAGCCATAATTCCAGAGAAAATAAAACAAACATATAAAATATTTATAACATGACATTAACAGATAATTCTATAAATATCATAGATTAAAAAATGTCCAAATGTAGACATAAAATGGAGGCTATCTTAAAATAAATTTTATTTTCTTGATTTTAAAAATTCCAAACTTTCATTTTATATTTAAAAAACATTTAATTTAATGATATATATATAATATGAAATTTACATTTTAATTTAAATTATAAAAAGTTCCCATAATTTTTTATAGAAAACATAGAGTAATTCTATATTTTTGATATTATAAAGCTTTTAATAATAATTTATTCTATTGTTAAATAGCTTATGAAGTTAATGGGATTATTTTTATTTAATCTATGTGCATATTTTAAGTAAAAAATTTTACCATACATATACACAAAATAATAAAGTTAAAAATTAGTTTTAACATGTAAATTAGATATATTTTTATTTTAATCTAATTATGGTATGTACGAATAAATGTATGAATTATTAAATCTCTTTTAAATCAAAATATTTTAGTTCATTAATTTATTAATAAAAATGACTAAATTAAATATAAAAAGTAAAGAGAAACAAATTTAACCTTTAAAATATTTATAATTAAATTAAAAAACTATTTTATAATATCTGTAAAATTATATGTTTTATTTTTAAAAATACCTCTAAATAAAACTATTACGGTTTTACAACTATAGTTCACATATTTATAATTTGTAAAAATGAGACTTCATTTTACTATTTTTAAAATTATTGCATATGATGGTTTAATTTAAAGCATTTAAATTTAAATAGAGTTTATGTGTTGTTTATAAATTAATTTTTTTTTAAATTTTCCTTTTATGTCATTTTGGTTTAAACTCTGCTTATTTATTATTACATAAATAATTATCACTAGCTTAGATTAATTTGTTTAAATTAAAATATAATTTGCGAATGTATGGGATAATTTAAGCTGGTAAACAATAATAATACTTGAAAGTTATTAAATCAATAATTTAAAATGAAATTTATTTCTTTTAAACTTTTTTATATCATAATTTATTAATAATCAATAATGTACAATATTTATGTATGATATTTAAAAACTATGTATTATACAAAATTTAGGATTAAAAAATATAAATAATTGATTTATATTTAAAGTGATATTTATTTATTTATGAAAAGTGAATCAATTTTATATCATAGCTTCTACTTTAAATAATTTATCTATTTTTATAAAATAAAAATCAATCACAAAATAATTTAATTTTTCTCTTTTCTATACAATTGTTAAAAGCGTTTATTTATTATTCATTACTAATATTTTCAATTTCCAAAAACATTTAATTTACCACAGATGACTCGCAACTTTCTGTAATATTAAATAGCCCAGAAAACTTTTAATTATTTTCAAAACATTTATGATAGTTCTAATTTTCCCACACTTTTTATAAAATACTGATATATTTATTAAAATCTTAAGATTAAGTGTTTATAATTTGTTTTTTATCAACTAAACTATTGGATCTTTAACTTAATATTTTTTACTAATTTTCTATACTTTCTTATTTTAGAATATCAATTTATTTTTTGTAATCCTAAAATTGATTTTGATTTTATTTTTTTTGCTACATTTAGTAAATATTTTCAGTATTATATTATTATTCTTATTATAATATTTAAATATCATTTTGTACCAATTAAAATTTTTATTTATTAATATCTATACTTATAAAATTAAAGGGATCTTATATATTGTTACTTAATTTTTAAGCAAAATCATTACAAATTAATTCATTTGTGCTAGGTTGATATTATAAATTTTTTTTAATCTTTAATCCTTTATACTTTTTCCCCCTTTTAGAATATTCTTCGAATATTATATGATTTTGCGTGTCATTGTCATTGGTAATACTATCATCATTATAAATTTAATCACTATTTTATAACTTTTCATTAATTTTTATTTCACTATCATTTTTATTATTTACTTATTAATCACTTTTTTCGCTAACTTGTTTTGAATTTTATGAAGGATATTCAGTAGATATTGAATTATTTTTATTCAATTTTTGAATTCTGGTTTATTGATTACATAGAACTCTTTTTTTATTAAATATTTAATTTTATTAATTAAAATTTACAGATTGTTCCTATTATAAAAAAACAATTATCTTTTGTTAACTATTTTGAAGATACGTTTATTTTTTCATATTTTATTTTTAATTTTAACTATTAATAATTTCCTTAGACGTATAGCATCCCATTTCCAAGATTTTATTTTATTTTAATTATTTATTTTTTATTTATTTATTAAATTTTATATAATTTATAAGTTGGATTATAAGGTTACTAATAGTAATATAAATTAATATTAATTATTAATAAAATCATATTATCATACTAAAACATTTATTATATAAAAATCAATGCCATTTTTTCTATATACTGTGGTATATATTCTCATTTTTTAAACACAGCATGTTTAATTTTTTGTTGATTCAAAAATTAAAAAATATTAATTTTACATATTGTGGTATTATTTATAATTAAAAACACAGTATATTAAAAAAAATAAATTGCAATTATGGTTATAATATAATTGTTTACATATGAAAAAAATAATAATAAATTTAAATTTTATTTATATAATGTAAGAAAAATTTTACTTTAAAATAGCATTTTAACATTATTTTACATATAATTATATTTGTATTAATTGTTTAAACGAAAAAATTCAAAAAATTATTAAATTTAATTGATTTTTAAATTTGTTAGAAAAATGAAAATGTATCAGATCAAATATTTAAATACATATATTAATATAACTTTATATTTTACTAATAAAAAAAGATAAAAAAAATAAATAAATTCTAATAAATTGTTAAAAAAAATGAAAACTTTTTAATAAACACAAAAGGTTTTGATACACAAGTCCTTTTTAAAAAAAATTGGTATTGACTAAAAAATAATATTTTAAATGTAAGAATCAAATATCTTTTGAAATTTATAATATATTAAATAAAAGTTTATTTATAGATTTTTATTACTTAGAAATTATTTTAAATATATTTTATAAATAATAATATTTATATTAGAGTTTACAAACATATATTTAAAAATATAGAATTATAATTATATTTTAGTTATTTATATTTTAAATAATATTTAAATTAAAAAAATTATAATTCCTATTTAAAAATTTTAAATTATCTAAATTACATATATTTGAAACATTAAATTAAGGATATATATTTTAAATTTCATAGACTATGTATTCAAAGAATTTATATTATATTTTTGTTTTTATTTTGACTTATAAAAATTTCTAATTGTAAGAAAACATTTGAATGTATAAATTATCATTATTAACCACAAAAAATCTTAGAATAATAAACATATTTAATTAGTTAATCATTTAAGTTTATATTTAATTTAAAAATAAACCAACTTTTATTTATAAAGTGATTTAATTTTAAAAGTTTTTTATTATAGGATTATAAAAATTTATCATAAACATATTATTGTAATTAAAGTAAATAAAAATAATATATTTTGCAATTTTATAATTTTACTTTAAATATGAAAATTTTAATCGAAATTTATTGAGTAAATTATAAAAATATAAAAAAAGAAAAAATTACTTTAAATAAATGATATTAATTAATAAATTACACTTTCATAAACTAATCATAATGTATTTTTAGTTTTCTTAATGATATTTTTAATTAATGTTAATAAAATAAGATAAAAGGTTTAAAAGTAAAAAATTATTAATAAAAGAGAAAATAATTAAAAATTCTAATTAATTTTAAATATTTATGAATTAATTAGAAATAAAAACTACTAGATTACCCATATTATAAATATAAAATTTTATGAAAATTCTAAACAATTATTTAAATCCTAAATATATTATTTTGTAACTTTATTTGTTATTCAATACTATATTAACTATTTATCAAAAATTATTTAAAATTTTTTTTTTATAAATATATAACTACAAATATGATAAAACATATAATTTACATATATATACTTATTTAAATTCTAAATTAAAACTTAGGATTTTAAATATTTTATATATGTATATAATAAATTATAAAATAAAATTTATGATATTAAATAAAATTGGTACTTTTTAATAATTTATACTTGATTTAAAAATATAAGCTTATATTATTTTTTATTTATCAAATAAAAGAAGATAAAAAATACATATGTAAATATGAATTTAATAATTCAATTTTTTATTTTAGCTATTAAATTATTAATAATTCCAGGGGTTTTTTCTTAAAAATCTGGTTAAATTACATTTAAATTTTCTCCAAATTCTTATTAAACTAAGTTTTTTTTTCTAAATAATTATTATTCATAAGATTCATTTATTAACTCTGTTAAAAAAGTTCTATTTATAGAATCTATTTGTTAATTTTAAGATTTTGAGCTCGCTTTTTAATTTTTTCTACTCTTTTTGTCTATTTTTTTATCTATAAAATTAACAAATTTATCATTCTATTAATGATTGGCGGTTAATTTTATTTTATCATCTTTTAAAATTTGTATTTTATCATTTTAATTTAATTTTTTACATATACATTAATTTTTACCATAATTTTATTTTTACGCTGTAATTTAAATACTTTTGTCGTTTGTATTTTATATTCTAGTTTATATATTTTTAGAGCTATTATAATTTTAACTTTAATATTAATGATCTTAAAATTCCACTTTATTTTTTTATCTTACTAATAATTTATTTTTTTTAAATTTCTTATTTGCACTATAACTCCTTTTAGGACTCTTGGGTGGCTTATCAGAAATTATAACTTGTTACTAAGATAAAAAATCTTTTTGTTTCTTATGTTATTATAAAATATCAATATAATTAACAAAACTTTTATTTCTAATTTTTATATTATTTGTTTAGAAAGCACATTAGGGTTAATTTACAACTACATCATATTTTATCGGAACACTTTTTTAATTATCATTAGTACAATTTTTTTAGTTAGCTAGATAATCCAAACTAAATCCATGTTTTTTCTTTAATTAATTAAAATTTAGTTCTGAAACAAATGGGTTTTTTATATTCTATACTTTATTTGAATTTTCTAAAATCAATTATAAAGTATTTTAAATTTGTTTTTCATAATTATCAATCTTACTTATCTATATTTGTAAAGATTTATTCATATTAGATTCTTTATATGCTGTTTCTTGTTAACTAATTTCAATTGGTTTTATTGAAAAATTATCACTAATGGTTATACTTTATTTTTATATTTAATCATTAAATTTTTATCTATTATTCAATTATTATTTTTTATATAGATTATTTTATTTTGAAATTTAACACCCCATTCTTATAATAAATTTTTGTATTGACCTCTTATTTTTTAAAAATTTTAGTTTATTTTTTTTTTTTTTATTTTCAATTAATTTACTTAATTAAACCATATTTATTCCAATCTTATAAAATTATATGTAAAAACCGACAAATACTATATTATTATTTAATTTTCTGTAATTTATGAATGCATAACATAATATTTAATTTAAAATATATCACCTTTAATTAGTTTAATTTCAATAATTACATATTTTATTTCGATTATGCGTTAAAAACATTTATTAATAAAATATCTAAATAACATATTTTATAGGTTATTATTATATATTAATTTAAAATAAACCGATATTATATTAATTAAATAAATGTTAGACTACTCTAAAAAATTTAATAAAATATTATTTATTGTACATATGATTAATTTTTTTTTATGTATTTAATAAATTATCTTTTGTTTAGATTCTAAATTAAAAATACATAATGAGAATTATGCTATTATAAATTTTTGATTAATTTTATTTTTTTTAAAAAAAGAATAAATTAGTTTAAAAAAAAATTTTTTCTGAAATTTTTAAACAATATAAATTACTATCATTTTTTATCTAAAACAAACTTTTAAATTTATCATAATTTAAATCAATAAATTTGAATTATAAGTTAAAAAGATTAAAATATATTTTTTTAATTATTTATAATTCATATAAAATATATAGAAAATTATAAATTAATTAATGTTAATTAATCTCTAAATATTAATAAGAATTAAATTTAAATTAATATCAAATCTATTTAATTATGAATAAATTCGAGTAAATAATTTTTATGTTTCAATATCTGTATAAATAATACTTTTAAATGTATTAATTGTATAAACAAATTATTAATTTTATTTAATTTTATATATAAAAATACAATAAATATTAAAAATATTTTGAATTTAGTTTAGTGTTTTTAATATTTATTTCAATTTTATTTGAAATTGATAATATATTAATTGAAAAATGACACTTATAATTTTTATATTTATAAAATGATAATAAATATAATTCTATTCTGATTATTCAATTAATTTAAAATAAAACATAATAAATTATTTTTAAAATTATATACATTTTTATAATTGCAACTATTATATATGGATAGATTTAGAAATTGAAAATTAATTATTTATAATTTTTAAATCAAAAATATTCCTTTATTTTTATAATATAAATTTATATTTTTGTTCATTGTTTTTAAAAATTTCTGTATATATTTTAATTGGTAATTGATTAATAAGCAGTACTCAGAATTCCCTCTTATTCTACATGTTAAACTTATTCTTATTACTCAAAATCATCAAAATTATACTAAATTTTACAACTGCTGCTAATTTTATTTTTGTTCTAACAGTTTTAATTTTATTACTATA
Organism: Pseudocohnilembus persalinus; assembly: GCA_001447515.1. NCBI lineage: Eukaryota > Ciliophora > Oligohymenophorea > Philasterida > Pseudocohnilembidae > Pseudocohnilembus > Pseudocohnilembus persalinus. The sequence continues at coordinate 500,722 of LDAU01000057.1, forward strand.
TTTTTCTTTACTGACTTTACAAAATTTTAAATTCGTTTTGTGCTTCTTTATTTTTTTTATAAACATTTGTTTAATTTTTAGCTTCAGTGATTAAAATTTATTTCTAATTTAGCCAATCTCTATTATCTTCCATAGTATATTTTTAATCAATATTATAATTTTGTTCTTCTTACTGACTTTAGTATTATTATACTTAAATTTATTTCTCACTATCTTAATTTAATATAATTTTATATTCATTTAATTCTTTTTAACATATTTCACTTGAAGTTAAAAAGCTTTTTATTTGCACATTTTATTATTTTTTTGCAATATTTTTTTTCTATTCTTTCAAATTATTTTCATTATTTTCATTTTTTTATTGATTGCTTTATATATCCCAAGATAGGTACTTTTTAAACTCTATTTAACTATTATTCTTAAAATTTTCATCTCTTAAGCTCAGTTATAAATATTCATTTTATATTTTTGTATTTATATTTATTCCACCTTCTCTATCCAGCTAACATTTTTAAAATTCATTTTTCAACTTTTTTTTTAATATTAATTTTTTACTTAAAAAATCTTTTTAGTCCATTACATCTTATTTAAATTATTGTGATTTAATAGTATCATTATTATCTTAATTTTCCGCAAACAATTTATTTTCTTATTCTTCTTAATCTACTGGTAATTATACTTAATTTTTTTGTAAATCTAAACAAGCATCTTGTTATATTTCATATTTTTTTTTTATATTATAATTTGAATTAGTCTGGGTTAAAATTTTAGAGTGCATAAATTAAATTTGAGCTTTTTGTTCCATATTTTGGTCACAAAATTTTTAATTCTTATCTAATTCTAAATTTATAGCATTTCTATCAACGTAATTCTAATTTTATTCTTCCAATTCTTCGAAGATTTTTGACTCCCACTATAAACTTTCTAAATAAAAATTGATAGTTTCTTCTTTTTCACTATTCTCAAATATATTAGCATACATTTCTTCATCCAATATTCTATTTAATTTAGGAAAAAGCACGCTTTCTTTACTATTAAAAAAATCCTTTATATTATATTTTTAACCATTATTTTATAAACTAACCATATTAACAATTTTTTCATCACCATTTTCATTTTGTCTATTTACATTGCATAATTATTACGTCAACTTAGATTCTCCCCCTTATTAATTAATAATTTCAAGATCAGATTAAAAAGCTGTTGATTTACTAGGTTTTTCCATTTTATCTTTTATATAATTAATTTTATAACTCTCCTATTTATTTAATATTTTTAGGTCTTTTTCATTATTATTTTCATTAATTATATGACTTTCATTAATTTATTTTGTACCACATTTATTTTGATTGTTAGTTTTTCCTAGTCCACAACCCATTTATTTTATTTGGTTATTAAAAATAAATTTTGCAATTAGAAATTATATATTTTCTAAAAAATTTTGTTTTTGTTTTTTTTTTATTTTTTTTTATGATATTGTTGTTTTTTTTTATTTTTTAAAATCAATTAGTATAATATCATATTATACTTTGTATATATTGAGATAATCATGAAAAAATGAAATTAAACAACATATTTTTATAAGCTTATAAACATATATATGTAAATTTTATTCGTAATTTCTAAAATTTTGGAAATAATAAACTTTTACAAAATTAAAAGTTTATAAGTTAATTGTGATTCTAATTAATTGAGTTTTATTATAATAACCTAATACAACTTATCTAATCAAGCTATAAATTCTATATAAATATATAAAATATAATTTTTAAATTAAATTTTATATTTGTTATACTAAATTTACTAATTAGAATAAATATATAAAAAATATAGCATTTCAAACATAGCGCTTGAAAAAAAAAAATATTTGAATCTTTTTATGATTTAAATGGTTTGTTACATTTAATTTTATAATTATTGAAAAAGATTAATAAAAATATCAAAATAATAATGATAAAATTAATATATTATTAAAAATATTATATTATAATTCTTCAAATACGGAATCAAATATATAACATTATATTTTTATTTAAATAATTTAATTTATAAAATTAATCTAACTAATTTTAATTTTTTTTATATATAGATAAAATTAAAATCAATTTTATATTTAATATTAGAATTACTTTTTTCCAATCAATTATAAAACTAAAATTAAAAGCAAAAATGAATAATTTTTTTATATATTATAGTACTATTTTATTTACTATAAGAAGTCAGTTTGACAAATTAAATTAGTGTCACGAAAGTTATAGCTTTTTAAAATATTAAAATCTTCAGTATTTTAATATTTATTTAATTTAAAATAATTTATTTATAATTTTAATATATCTCATCGGTAATTCACTTAATTATATAATAGTTAAAGTTGAAATTAAAGCATTATTATTTTAGCCTATTACTAATATTTACTTTTTATTAATTCAATAATAAATTTAGAACATTTAGAGTTGGGGATATTTAAGAACATTTTTGTTTTCCTTTAAACTTTTTGTAAATTCTAATAAAATAGTAAATATAAAATACTGATATTATAAATATAAAACTAGTAAATATTTTATTTTGTGATAGATTTTAAAAATTTCTTTTTATTATAATTTTATTAATTCTTTAACTATTAATTATTTTAAAATAGTCAATTTATTAATATTAAGAATTCTAGTCTATTTTAATTTTAATATTTCAACTTTAAGTTTAACATCATAACAATTTTCATATATAAAATAATAATTTGGTAACTTTATTTTTAATAAATTTATAATATTGTAATAAAATTTAATTTATAATACTAACATACAATAAAATGTAAAACAAAAATAATTTTTTTAGTGTTATTTTAGTTATATTTTTTTATTTATTTAATATGCTTTTTTATCAGCTTTATTAATCTTTTAATAAAGATAATTTGATTATTAAAAAATTATTTACTTTTTAACACTAAAATTAAGTAATTTGAAAATTATTTAAGAAATTAAATAAAAGTTTTATTCAAATAGCCACATCGAAAGGAATTCCCTGTAATTTTATTAAAAAATTAATTTAAAACCTTTAGATTATTAATTTTAGAATCTTAATTATTTTTTTAAAATACCAATATTGAATTTAAAATTAAAGTTAAATATTAATTTTTACCAATATTATTATTGTATTACCTTTATCTTATCTTTAATATAATAGAAATTTAGAAATTTAAAAATTCAGTAAAATATTAAAAAAAAAACTAAGCTTTATTTATTTATTAGTTGTTTAATTTTGACTATTTTTATATTTCTAATATTTTGCCTAATAATATAAGATTATCCTTAGTAAGAATAATATTAATTAAATCATATATAATAATTAATTTCGCTTATTAGAAAAAGTTAAAAATGTTAAAAGCTAAATATTTGTAAGATATCTAGTTTACAAATCAAATCGACATATTATACACATTAAAATAGAAATCTAAATAATTTATTTTATTTTAAAATTAATTTATTCCAAGTTTATATTTGTAAAATTTACAAAAAACATTTTTAAATTTAAATCATAAATTCCAGATTAATTTTCTATTTTAATTACAATAATATTATTATTTAGTCTATTAATTTAAAAAAATAGAATAATTATATAAAATATATTTAAGTAACTTAAATTAAAAAAATAGCAAACTAAATTATATATATTTAAATTTAATTTGTCTTTTGTTTTGTAGATTATTATATTTGATAAACGGATATATTTTTGTGTATTTATATATATTTATAAGTTTTTAAAATTTATATTTTGAGAGTGGCAGAGTTATATATTTATAATAGATTTAATTAAAAATTTAAAATAAAATTAGCTCTAACGAATGAATTTTTATTTACAAGGGGTTAAACATCTTATAAATTATAATTAGAAATTTATCAATAAATTAGAAAAATGATAGTTATAATATAAATATATTATATCGGTTGAAAATTATACTACTCTTTTTTAAATAGAATTCTGATAGAAATAAACAAAGAATATTTTAATCACATTTAATTAGAAATTGATAACTAAATTATCTATTAATTAATAATTTACCAAAATATCAATTTATAATTAAATTAGTGATTAACTACTAAATTAATTAATTTTTAATTTTTAAGTAAACTTATAATTAATTTATATTTCGATTTAACAAATTAAACTACTAAATTTTAAATAGGATCAAAATAGTTATAATTATCTATAAATGATCACTTTATTTTTCAACTTTAAAGATATTCTAAAAATAACTAACAACTTTTTAAAATTATAAATTGTTTTAATTAAAAATTAAAAATTATTTTGATAATTATTTTCTAAATAATTTATTTAGTAATTTCTATTTATTTTTGTTATTAATTTCTTAATTAAATTGATTTAATTAATTAATCTATAAAATTTCAGATTTCTATTGAAAAAAATGTGGTTTAATTTTCAACCGATATAATATTTATAAAATAATAATTATTTATATAATTAATATAATTGTAAATTTATAGAATGATATTAAAGATTTGGGTATATACCATTTAAAAAAACAAGATTTCCATAAATAAAATGTGTAAATATATTACAAAGATCAAAATATTTGATAAATTGAAATTTTATATTTTATACTAAATTTTTGAAAATTATCATTGTAAATTATACTAATATTAGCAAAATTTAATGTACCTATGCAATTTTTTAGATTAAAATCATTAAATCTAAATTAATTTTTGTTAAAAATTTTATTTTTTGCTTTATAAAGATAAAAAAAAAATAAAAAAATATTTTATTGTAAAAAATATTTAAAATTATATTCATATTTTATAAATTATTATGAATAATTTAAAATAAATTTAATTTCCACTCTTATAGGGTTTAATTAATAAGTAATCTTATATAAATTCATAAATATTATATAATTTTAAAATTAATAATAACCAAATTTCTTTGTAAATCAAAGGATAAAATTTTATCATATATAATTCTTAAAATTTCGGTAGAATTTAATATATAAAAATTATTTGAGTAACTTAAGTAGCTATTAATTAAAAGTATTTATTAAATTTTTCATAAATAATTAATAAATATTATTTATTCAATTATTATATTTCTTTATTTATTTTTAAATTCCAATTGGAAAAAATAGCACAAGTAATTTATTTAATAATTTTTTATTTATGAAATACATATAAAAATCTTTATAAAACGTTACAAAATTAAACATGATTTAGTGAAAATACGATTTTTTTCACATTTCAGAAAAACCTTGTATTAAAAAAATATTTAACACTACTATAAAATTATATAATTTAAAGTAAAAAAAATAATTAAAATACAGAAATTATAAAGTCTATTTTAAATTAATAATGAAAAATTATAGTTATTAGTCGTTTAAATTATATTGTAAATTATAAAATATAAAATTCATCTTATAAATTTGATAATTTAGAAAGTTATATCTTAAACAAAAGTAACTAATTATTTTTATATTTTAATTAAATTTTATACTTTGTAAATTCATTATCTAAATATTATAAATTTCAAAATTTTTTGATATTTTTAATAAGTTAAAGATAAGTCATATAAATTTTATATATATTTCAGAAAAATAATATTTATATTTCTTTAAAATGCGTAAAAATATGCCAAATTATAATATTTACTAATAAATTTTTTTAGAAAAAAATTTATATGTTATATTAATTAAATTTATTTTATAATTTCATGTATTAGGAAGATCAAGAAATTCAATCATTAACCTATTCGATTTTCGGATAATTTTTTATTTCAACTATATTCTGATTAAATTAAAAAGCATTAAGTAGACGAATTGATTGGAATATCAATTAAAAAAATATCAAAAAATGTAGCAGAAAATTAAAAATTTTGAAACATATCTTAAAATTATGTAAAATTAAACAATTTACTAAAAAGTAATTTTTTTCATTTTTTTGTAATTTATCTACTCTTTTTCCCTATTAATACTTAAGTCATATGGTTAATTAAGATTAACTTATTCGAAAATCGAATGGTTTAATATCACAGGTTTGAAAGATTTTATAAATTATTTATATATGTTTATTATAAATAATAATTTGATAAAATATAAATATTTTTGAACGTAAAGTTTATATTTTTTAATTATAAGATATTAGTAAATTAGTAAATATGATATTCAGGGAATTTAGACCAATATAAAAAATTTTATTTTGTTAATTGTATATAAAGTGCAATATTTTGAAAAATACTTCCGATTAATTTATCTAGAGACCATGTTTATTGTATGAAAATTATCTAAAGAAAAAATAAACACTTTAACATGTAAATTTAATTAATTAATTGATTAATTAATTATATTATAAATAGTTTATGTTTTTTATTTAAGATCTGTAGATTTGCTAATTACAAAATGAATTATAAATTATGCACTTTTTTATTCAAATTATATAAAAGGTAAATAAATATTTTAAATTTTTTTTATTTACATTGATAAATACAAATTAAAAAAAATTTATATGGAAATTTATATAGTATTTATACATTTGGTAACAACTTTTAGTACAAATATTTTATTGAATTAATATATACATTTATTATTACATAAAATTAACAAATAAATTTACTATATTTTTATAAATTTAAATAATCTTTATTTCAATTTTGGTAATTTTTGTAGATACTTTAAATATATTAAATAATTTTATTTTGTTTTAATTAATAAATTTCATAGACAGTTTTTTATATATATATAATTTTTAATAAAGTATACAAAATTTACATAGAGTATAATAAATTTAATATATATATTGTAATAATACACACTTTATATAGTTATTTACATGTTTATAAAATTAATATTGGTAATAGATTAATTATTTGAAATAAATTACAATAAAAATAAAAAATTAATTAAAAATTAAAAAAATTATCATATAACTAAGCTTATGTCAGTAATTTTTATATAAGATAAGATGTTCATTCTTATTTATCAATCTTTTATTTTACGTTAAAATTTTTATGATTATTTATAGTTTATTCTTATTCAATTTAATCCTCTTCTCTTATCTAAAATAAAGCACTATCATCAATTTCGTTGTTTTAACAACTATTTTAATTATTTTTTCTTTTTTCACATTTCAAAATATTTGATAATGAAATTTCATTTTAATTTAATGTATAATTTTTCTTATTTTAATTATTAGATTATTTTTCTATATATTTATCCTAAATTTACTATAAAATATTTTCTATTATATATTAGTTTTCAATTATATCTTCTTTTCTCAACTAATGTCTCGGTATTTTTAATTCGTTACATATATTTCTATCCAATATAAAATTTCCTTAATTTTCTTATAAATATTTTTTCAGTAAAATATTTTCTTCCTCAATCATTTCATAATTTAAAATTGTTTAATTGTTATTTAATGATTAACTTTCAATTTCATTTTTATAATTAAAAGATCTAATTTAATCTGAAATTTTCATCTATTTGTTACATTTTGCAGGAGTGCTTTATGCCGAATCATTATTTTTTCTATCCTAATTTTCAATTTTACAAAATTTAGGAAATGTTTTATATGAACATTATGTACTGTTATTTACGTTATCAATGTAACTATTGCTAATGGTTGTAACCGAATTATTGGAATATTTTTTTAAGGTTACCCTTTTACTTTTACTTAAATCTGTAGTTATTTTCTATTTTTTAATTTTTTTATTATTATTTTCTTTTGAAACTTAACACCCCATTGTTTGAAATAAATTTATTAGTTTATTTTTTTATTTTTTTTTTTTGATTTAATTTTTTTTTTAATATTAAATAAATTTTTAGTCCAGTTTTTTGAATAAGTACTTATTATTAATATACGTAATATATTCTTATTTAAATTCAATAAAAATCATTATAACCCACCAATTATAAAATTGTATTTCAAAAGTCGATAATTTCTTATTCATACTTTATTTTTTTTCGATTAGGTTAAAATATATTTACACACATATATCTGGATTAAAATTTATAACTCATAAATAATTAAGTGAATCAAAATAAAAATAAGGTAAAATATTTAATAATAAATCAATTTTTATTTTAATAATTTGTTTTATTTAGACCCAGTTTAAATAAAAAATATTTTTTTACTAAAAAAAAAATATTATAAATTAAAGTATTATTTTTAGTTTTGTTTATTATAGAATAATATGTAAAAAAAGATAATATATTATTTTTATTATAATTACTATATTTATTACAATTAATAACATAAGCAATAAATAAATCTTAAAATTACTTTAAATAATTATCATAATCAATATAAACCTTAATAATTATATTATTCTTCATTTTTAGTATTTAAAATTTTAATTAAAATTCATCAGTTTATTATTATTAAAAAAAGATAAAACCCAAATTGAATTTATTTTTATCTTTATTAAATTTCTATTCAAATATAATTTTTTGATAGCAATTTTTCTAAGGATATATTAAATTTTCTAATGTTTAAATTAATTTATATAAAACATAACTAAAATTAGGTTTATATGTATTTTTAAACTAAACTTTTATTTAAATTTTGTAAGATATTAATGAAAATAATAACTATATAACCTTATATTATAGAATCAAAAAAAATATATAAAATAGTATTAAATTTTATTAGCGTTTTTAGCTAATTTAAGTTTATAATGAAATTTTAAATAATAAATAAATTATAATCCCTTCTATAATAATAACTTACTTTTACAATCTTATTTATTATGATTATAAGATTCAAAGTATTTTATTATTATTATATATATATATTATTTTTAAAACCAATTTGAATATTAAAATTTAAGTATATTTTGTAATTTAAGTCTTTAATTTTTTTAAAATTATTTATATTTATTTAGTATCCCGATTTAAGAACAGAGAAAAAATATAAAAAAAAACTAAAAAAAAGATTATATTTTATTATGTAAAGAGTTTTTTTTATTAAAAAAGGTTATCATTTATTTTTACTAATTTAAAAAAATTTAAAGAAATTTTTCTAAAATTTTAATAATCTTAGTTTTTTAATTTTTTTAAATACTAATTTAAATTTATAATTTAAAAATTATTAAAAAATAATAATTCTAATATAATTCATATTAAAATATTTATTTTATAATACTTACTTAAAATAAATAAAATATTAAACTGAAGTAAATCTTAAGTATTATATTATAAATTCAATTTTATAATATTAATTGTTTATAGAAGTTTATTTAATATGATTATATTAAAATTTCAGAAAAGATTTTTAAGTTGATTTAATATCATAGTTAAATTTTAAGAATTTATCATAGTATACAAATAATGTTAAAATTCAACCATTATTTCGAATTATTACTTTAAAATAGTATAAATAGCAAAAAGATAAATAATTTTTAGGAAAGTATGTAAATATTACTATATTTTTATTTAATACATTTAGTAAAGCTATAATCATATTAAAAATTATTATAAAATTTGATTAAATAATATTATAAAATACCTTATATATAATATATATGGTAAATTAATTTCTATATTATTAAACTATAAAGGAGGTTTATATAATTACATTTTAATTTCAGACTTATATTTTTTTTATTTATTGATGGTTTACTTAATTTATTTATTCTTCTTGTTCAATGAAATCAATTTCATCAAAATTATATTCATTTTATTATGGGAAATTTTTAATATCTTATATTTAGTTTTTTTTGACCTAACTTTCATATTAATTGATTTTGGTCTTTAAGTTTCTTATATTTATGATTTAATTTTATTATAATTCATGGTTAGTTTACAAATTGTTTTTTTGTATCTATTATGGTAAAAAATTTAAACACGCTACTGTTTCTGATAAATTTTTATGAATAATTTTTAAATTATTAAAAAATTTTTATTCTTATTCATTTGAAACTTTTTATTTATTAAAAATATGATACTTTTAAAATTTATGTTCTTTTGAATGTTATTAATTTTTAAAATCTTTAATCTCTTCTGTTAGAACACTTTCTATTAAATTATCTTTACATTTTTCAAATTATTTTAATTATTAGAATTCTTACGTTAAAAATTATTCTTTTTTCCAAGATTTCTTTAGCAGCATTTAATTTCTATTATTTGAAGTAAATTAATTTTTGGTAATGCTTTTTTTCTCTTATATTTTGGTTTCACTTTATAAATAATCTATAAACTCATTATTTTTATCAGTTAAGAAAAAATTCTAATTTACTACAACTTTCTTAAGCTTTTAATTTACATTTTAATTTTTAAATACATCTTTTTTACATTCTTTATTCTCATAAACATTCAAATTTATATTATCATTTTTTTATACTTTAAAGAAAGGTTACCATCTATTTTAACCTTTTTTCCCAATGTTTTTTTATTATAAATTATCTTAATTAAATTAAGAAGATTTAGTAGTTTAATCGCTATTATAATTTGTTTTTGGACCATCTTATTCTTATTCATTTAAAAAAGTTTATTGTTTAAAGGTGACTTTGAGCGGTTTATTTTTTTTATTCTTTTTTAATTGATTTTAAGTTTTAGAAGCTTGGCAACCCATATATATTTTATCACTTTTTTAGATTGATACTTATATTAGTTTATTAAAATTTAAATTTCTTATTTTATTTAAATTTAAAATGTGTGATGTATTTTATAGGTCAAATGACCTAGTTACTATATATTCTTTTTCTTTATTTAAATTACTATTTTAAATAAAGACATATAATTAAATTTTAAAAATAAAATTATACTTAACATATAAAAACTTAAATATCATTTGATTCTATTAGAATTGTGAATTTTTAAATTTTTATATAATAAAATTTTTTATGAACAATTTTAATCCCTAAAATTACTATTTAAAATTTAAGTGTTAAAAGTAAATATTTATTTCAATTACCATATTAAAAAAATATATATACATATTTTTATAAAACATAATTTATCTTTAATTTAAATTTAAAAATTTTACTTTTGAACTAGATATTCTTTCTTTTGTTTTCAACTTAATCACTGATTTTTTACTTTTATAACAATTAAATTATTTTAATACTTAACTAACAATTTTTTTACAAAAAAAATAAATATAAAATAGGTTTAATTGAACAAAAATATTGAAAAAAAACATTTTTAAAGTATTACAATAGTTTTCTTTTTATCTATTTTTATAATGTTTTATATTTTCAGTAATGTGTAAATGCAATTAAAAATTTATTCTAAATAAAAATCAACAAACCCATTTTTCGAAAATAAAATAATCATAAAACAACAAAAATAATAAAATAATTTTGAAATATAAGGTAAATATATATAATAAAAACCATGAAATAAACTTTCTTTTAAAATTTAAACCTACTTGAACGAAAAATCCAAAATAAATACCCTTAAACTTATCCTATTATATATTCTTTTTTTGCTTGTATTTCATTTACATTTATGCAATTTTTTCTCAAATTACTTGAAGATATACCAAAATATTAAACAATTTTTTACAGAGACCTTATTTTATTAGTTATAAACTACCCTTTTTTATTATAAAGTTAGTTTAAACACAATCTTTACCCATATAAAAATCAATGGCTTGAAAAATTAATGATGACAAGGTATTTTTTTATAATAAATATTATTATATACTTGAAATACATTTTATATTTTTATTCACTTATATTAGAAAATAACAAAAATATTTACAAAAATTTAAGCAAAAAATTTATTTAATTTTCTAATATTTTTAGAGCTTTTGCAGGAGCTGTTTGTGTGACTATAGGATATTGTGTAAATAATTAAAAAATAAAGAAAATATCTTATTTTTACAAATATGTAAATATTTTTATTTTTACTAACAGGCACTTTAATATCTTTCTATATCTTCATTTTAAGCAGTCTACTAAACCAATCCTTTAATTTCATAATTTTTTATGTATTTAATTTCTGGCACAATTATTAGTAAATAAAAAGTATTCTTTACCTTACTAAGTTTTATTGGTGTACTAATAGTTATCAATCCTAACAATATTCTTTCATTTTCAGATTAATTATCTTCTTTAAATGAAGATATATCCTCATATGATAGAACTTTAGGTATTTTCAAATTATTTAGAGAAAAAAATTAAAAATAATTATTTATACTACAAGAATTGAATCCATATTTAAAAAAACATAAAACTATTATAATAATAAAAATAAGAGCTATAATTTTTATTAAATTGTATTTTTATAATTTATTTTATTGTACAACTTATAATATATTTTTTATATATAATTTATATTTAAATTTTTTTATCTTATTATAGGCTTCATATTAGCTTTTGTTGCTGCAACTATGATTGCTCTACTAGGAGCGTTAACTCCTCCCCTTAAAAAATACTCAGATGCATCAGTTTTATTATAGCAATATTATTTTTAAAGTGCAATTATAGGCAGTTTTTTAATGTTATGTTTCGGAATGAATATAGATAAAATTTTATAAATAAAAACTATTTTAATAATTATACTGATATCACTTTTGGCTTAACTGGGATAAAAATTACTGACGACTGCAATTTATAATGCGGCTAATGTGGCGTCAATTTTGTCAATTCAGTATTTTACAATAGTTTTTAGCTTAATTTTGGATTTGTTTTTCTTTAATTTTGAGTTTGGAGTGTTTCATTTTATAGGTTGCTTCACAATTACTGTTTCAAATATATGTCTTATAAAATCAAAATGAAAAACTAAATACAAAATCAAAAAATAGGTCTTTAATTGATTTTATGAATATTATTAATTTTTAGGAAATATAATTAAATTTATACTTTTTATTCATCATCTTAATATCATATTTGATAATTTCAATTATAAAATTATATAAAAATTATAATTATATCTTATCATAAATTTATAAAACAAATAATATTAGAATTATTAAATAAAATTAAAAATTGTCAGTGGTAAAATTCTTCGAAATTATCCATAAAGCTGCTAATAACACTTATCAAAATAATAGAAGCAAAAAATAAATTATTAGGTAATTTACTCTAAATTTTTTTCCTCTTATAAATGCTACTAGTCCCCAAATAAATCATAATACTAGTAATCCAAACCTTCCAATCAGTCAAATAATCCTAAATTGACCTAATAAATAATTGTTAAGGTGTATCATCTTTGAATTTCAGTAAATGAGCTATTTCAATTCCCATCATTTCCTCAGGTAAATAATCATTTAAATATTCTAAATTATTACCATCATTATCAAATAAATCATATAACCAATCTTCAATGCCAATAATAGATTTTGGGTAAGAAATTTTCCTATTTTCCGCCAAAATAGCATATAAAAATGCTCTTTCAAAGGGAAATTCGTTGTCTTTTCTAGCCCTTAAAGATTTTTCGAAAAACCAATTATGCTCTCTGTTTATTTTAACGAACATTATTTAATCAAAACTCTCAAAAAATTTCTCGTTTTACTAATTCAAAGATTTCAAATTTTTACTAATTTCTTCTACAGTTTCTTCTCTTACTCTATTTACCTCTTGTAAAACTGCTTTGTCGTTGCTATTAATAACTATACATAAATTTTATTAGCTTAAATTTTCATCATCATAATCTTCATCTGATTATCTTTTTTAATTTATATATATTAATATTTTTTTAGCAAAATTATAAAATTTACCTTATGCTCAAATTTTCACAGTTATCTATGAAATTAGCTCTGTCTAATTCAGGAACAGCTACAAATTTAGCCAATTTCAAGAATTTTTTAAACAATTAATTATCAAATTTTTTTGTCATTCTTAAAGACACCTATTTTCTTTCACCAGTTACCAAATCAGTATAAAAAATAAAGAAATTATCACTAGTTTTTCCAAAAAAATACTAAACTTTTTAATAATCATTATATTTGCTTACGTGGAAATTAATTCCATCCCCAAATTTAACAGCAGCATATTTAAACTCAATGGGCATTTTACCCTATTAAGCCAAATATACAATATCTACTTATTTTTCATTCCAACCTTTACTTCTTAATTTTTCATAAACTTCTTTAGCAGAATCTTTTCCAAAAATATTAACTTTCATAGGAATAGCTTCGTCTTATATATACAATAAAAAAATAAATATATGAATAAATAAATATTTAAAATAATTACTAAATTTATATAAAAAAATTAAAAATTATAAATATTAACTTATAATTTTTATATTTTATTTATATTATTTAAAAAGGATAAGTTATTCTTTTATATATTTATTATAATAACCTTTAAATTTTTTTTTAATTTTTTAATTATATATTATCATATTATATAATTTTTTAATATTTTTTTATTTTACTAACAAATTTAAACATTGATCCTTCAGGATTAGTTCTGTCAAAAATATAAAGCTAGCTATCTTCTCCCCTGTTAACATAAGATATAGTAGTAGGTAAAATTTAAACTTTAATTGGCAAATACTTCAATAATTCAGAGTCAGTTTCTCTGTTGATTCTTCCGAATCTGACTACGCCTTGGTACCTATCGACCGCACTTTCCCAAAATGGAGTTAATTATTTGCTTAATTTACTACTATTTTCATAAATCTATTAATTTTTATTTAAATTATTTTCATTACAATATAACAAATATTTTATTATATCTTATTAAAATTATATGTTTTCTTATTTATTCAATTTACAATTTTAATTGATATTTAAAAAATTATAATTATAATTCACTTAAATTTTTTTTTTTTACCTGAATTATCCAAACGTCGTTTGATTCAAAAACTAAATTCTCAAAGTTTCTTTTAGTTAATTAAATAGCCCTACTAGTAATTGCTTCTGTAACTCCTCTAGTTTAATCATATTGATTTCTTGATTCAGGTTTTCCCAAAACCTTTATTTTATAAAAATTAATCAGGTATTAAACTTTATTATAATTGTTAGTATATCATAAATATGCTATTAAATATATTAATTAATACTTCATAGGCCTTTGCTATCATTTAGAATTTTTCATCACAATTTTTACAGTCTTTATTTAAATCCGGGTGCCTTAAAATATAAATAAAAAAAATAAATTTAAATTTCTAAAAATCTTTAAAAAATATAATTAATTTTTATAATACATTAAAAAATTAAACATAAAATTATAAATTTTATCAATATCTTTATAACAAAAAACCAAATACAAGTAAATTTTATAAACATTACTAAAAACACCATAAACTTATTTCCCCGAAAAAAAAACATAAATAAAAAAAAAAAAAGCCAAAATTTACCACAACTTCGCCAACTTCTTATAAGACCTCTTAATATCCATCTAAGAAGCCCCAGAATCCAAATCCAAAACCTCATATAAATCGCTATACCCCCCTGAACTCACCTTCACAGTCTTATTATACCCACTTTCCACATACTTCATATACCCCATCCCCACCAAAAAAAGCAGCAAAAACGACAAAATACACACATTATCCCAAAAAACAGACTCTTTCTTCCCCCAAGAAACCCCCCTCTTTTTAAATTTCCGCAACAATTTTTCCTTCTCTTCTTCCGACAAAGTCTCGAAATCCACCCCTTCTTCTTCCTATATTTTTTTTTCTATTTCTTCTTATTCTAATTATTAATCTTAATCTTATTATTTTTCTTATTATTATTCTTATTTTTTACGAGCTAACTCTAATTTTTTCTTTTCTATCAGCTCTTCCAACTCAGCCTTACTTAACTTCTTTAATTACTCCTTTAATTTCTCTTCTTCTTATAATTAATTTTTATCCTTATTCTTATTTTTTTTTTTATCTTTTTTTTAAGAACTTTTTCCTGTTTCCTAAATCTCCTCTTCTTCTTCTTAATAATAATTTTATTTATTTATATTTCTATTTTTTTAACCATTTTTTTTTTAGTTTTCTTCTTAAATATCGAAATCTTCGTCACTTAATATCTCTTTGTCGGATTCGTTGCTTATGCTCTCAGAATCCTATTAGACCTATTTTTTCTCCTTTTATTATTCGCTTCTTGGCTTTTTTGTCATCTTAAATTATTTTTCTTATTTATTATTATTGATTATATATTTTTTATTAATTTTATTAAAAAATAAATTTACTATAAAAGCAAGAAAAAACTTAATTTTAAATGAAAATTAATTATTTAATATTCTATCTTTTCTTTTCTGAAGCTATTTGGTTCAGATTGATCCACGATCTAAAAATAGACCACACTTGAATTTCTTATACTTTAAATAATATTTTAAAAAAAATAATAAATTTATTAAAAAAACATGATAAAGTAAAATTATAAATAATTGAATTCATTATTTTATAATTATTATAATATATAAACTAATTTTACAAAAATAAAAAATTTACATTAAATATTAATATTTATATATATATAATATAACACATTTCATTATATAAAAATCATTTTTTTTTGCCAACAACGCCTTTTTTACCCGATTTTCCTTTGCCTTTAGGACTAGGTGCCTTTTTAACAACAGTAGGTTTTCCGAAAAAATTCTCTAAAGAAGACTAAAATCCTTTTTATTCTTTTCCTTTTATTTTTTTTAACCCATTTTCTACTCTTTATTCACTAAATCCCTTTTCCTCTACTAAAAATTTCTTTAACTCTACTTCATTTGGTTTTTCCCATTTTAACTTAAAATTAATTTAATTTATTAATAAAATTTAAATATACACATAATTTATTAATAAAAATTATAAATAACTATAATTTTTAAATAAAAATTTAATTTCTTAATATAATACAGTCAAATATATAGATTTACTTATATCTCATTTGGGTCGATAACATCGGGTTTAAAAAACAAAGGCCTAGAATCTTTGTAATTGAAATTTTCAGGAATTTAAGTTCTTTAAAGAAAAATTATATAATTTTTAATAAATCAAATATATATATTATTATAATCTAATTAATAAAATTAAATTTACTTCTTTTTCTTTGTATCATGTAAATTAGCAGCTTCCAAATGCTCAATAACTTTTTCAATTGTTTTATGTTCTTTTATTAATTTAAAGGCAGTTGTAGGACCTATTCCTTCTATAGTACATGTATAATCACATCCACATAATATACAAAAATCAATAAACTCCTGTAAATTTTAAAATTATTATATTAAATATTTATAAATTAACATTTTTTTTATCTATAATAATCAGAAATAATTTTATTAAATTAGGGAAAATTGATTTAATATTTTTATATACCTCATAAGTGAAACCCAATTCCTCCATCATAGTATCATAACTTATTTCATAAACTGGCTCTTTTTTACTATTCAAACCTCTAATTAAAACTGGAGTTTAAAAAGTTAATGCATCCATATCCTCAGTAACAGTTGCATAAACTTTTTTAGATTTAGCTAAAAATGCACATTAAGCCTCAGCCTCACAAGGAGCTTTTTTAAAATTATAATATATTTATTTATATATATATACAAATAAATAAAGTTTATAACTATGTATTTTTATTAAACCGAATATGAATATTAAATTATTTAATTCTTAAAAAAGTATATATCCATATATTATAATTTTTACTATATATACTATATAATTTATAAATAATTATTCATTTTATATGAATTTTTTTTTTTTTTAGTTATTTCTTTATTTAAAGATTTTCATCATTTTTAAAATAATTTTATTTACCTACTATAACTGGGCAACCTAATAATTTAAGCATTTTCATTGCATCTTCCTTCATTTCTTTACTAATATAAGTTGTTCTTTATTACTATTTCAATGCCTCTTCCATATTTCCTGCTTCCAAAGCTTATTCAACTTTTTCTTTAGCCTCTTCCTTGGCTTTTTTTCTTTTGGCCAACTGAATTTTTAATTTATAATTTTTAATTTAAAATTTTTATAAATAATTAAAGTAAAAATATATTCATTTTTAATATTTCGAACCATTCAAATTTTTACAACCACAAAACCTATTTTTAATAACAATTAAAATAAAAAGTTTAGTTTATATTACTTCTCCAGATTTAAAAGTAGGAGGTTTCCCATCAAAAACCCAAGCTGGTTTAATTCCATTTTCTAAAAACATTAAAGTTCTGTTAAATAATCCGACTAAGTGTCCAGTTTTATTTCCATCTTTATCAGTCAATTAAGTTAATACACTGTCATTCGAACCCTAAGTAGTAACCAAAAACTAATACATGGCCTAATTTTTTTATTAATAAATTTTATAATCTTGTCATATATAATATTTAATAATTAATTAAAACCAGTAATTCATATAACTCATTAATTACATTTACAAAAAAAAATAATATAAATAATAATACTAAATTCTTTCATTTTAAATTTATATATATATAATTTTTAATAAAATGTTATAATATACCATAGAAGCATCACAAGCTACAGATCTCCCGCCAAAAAATTTTAATTCTTTTTTTCTTATACATCCGGGAGCTTTTTCCCTTAATATATCCATTAATTTCTTAATTCCCATTTTAAATTTTAATTATTTATTTAAAAGTTTTTTATACTTTTTTTTATTTTTATTTTTTATGTAATTATCTAAACTCTAATTCTTAATAAAAATATTTTACCAATATCAATAATGTAATTTTTTTATTTTTATATATATTAAAGTATGAAAGAATTATAAAAATTGCGCCAGAATATCTGATTTCAGTTTTTATTCTTTTAATAAATTTTATTTTATGACAAAATACTAATTCCATACTCCAAAACAATCTATCATTAAATCGAAAAAATGCCAAAAAATTAAAAATTAATATATATGTATATAAATAAAAACTCAATTTAAATATAAACTAATAAATAAACATTTCTATTCATTTTATTTATATATATAATTTAAAATATAATATATAAAAACGAAAAAATCACACAAATTTATCATCTTTTTTAACCCCAGCAAACCCTTAACACTTATAAATTAACTAATTCATATTTTTTTAACATCCTACATATGAACTATCAACTTCGTATTTATTTTCAATTGAAAACCCTATTTTTTCAGCTGCTAATAAAATTTCTTCATAACTAAGTTCAATTGAAAGTTAATCTGGCTATTAATGATAGTGATATTATAAGGGTCCCAAATTAATCCAAACTCCTCCTTTTCTGAGACAATTGTATATAATCATCATATATCTTTAATAAAATTAACATTTAAAAACTAATAATTTTATATGTTAATATATTTAATCTCTTTTATATAAGTTTTTGTTTATTTTCATGTGAAAAGTATTTTTTTATCTTATTTTATTTACTCTATTATATAAATTTTTTATTTATTTTCATGTAAAAAGTATTTTTTTAATATATTTGATTTACTCTATTATATAAATTTTATATATATTTTTTTTTAAATTGTATTTTTTAATATATTTGATTTACTCTATTATATTATTTGCAGTATCAATGAAAAAGCAAGTTACAATACAATCCCATTCTCCCTTTTAACCAGAATAAACTTCCCTAAAATCACCAGCTACCATTGACAAATTTTACCATTCAGGTTTAATTTCGTCGCCTGGAAAAACATCCGGAAAATTGTATACTTTAAAAGGATCTTCTTCTTTGTACTAATTGCAAAAATTTAAAATATAAGGTCTTAATTAAAATTAATTTGCTTTTTCCATTTCATTTAAAATAAAACCAGAAGTTATTAACATATGATAACTAAATTCATTTCCTTATGCATAAAATCCCATCGAAGCTGCATCGAAAACCAATCTTCCTAATCCACAACTAATAATAAAATAAAAAATAAATTTTCATAAATATTTTAAATATAATAAAAAACATAATTAATAAAAAATTTTCATGATAAATATAAATAGAATTTTAAATAAGATAATAATTGTTTATTTCATTTTATTTTATTTTTCATATGAATATTTGTATATATGTGTAAATATTTTTATTAAATATTAAATAAGATATTATCCAAAATTATATACTATTTTTTTATACTTATATTATTAATTAAATTTATATATTTTACCCTGGAAATAAAACTTTTACTCTATCCCCATTTTCTTTTACCGGATTAGGAAAATATTATTATAACATTTTTTTAATAGGTCCGAAACTTGCCTCTCTTTCTTCTTTACCTTCGGTGGACCATTCCCTAGCTATTTATTTTAAAGTCGACCTCATTTTAGAGATATTCATTGGACTAGCCATCTGTTTATATAAAACTTAAAGTATATATAATATAGTATACTTTAATTTTAAAATTTTAAATTTCATATATCATAATATATCTATCAAAAACTAATAAATAAATATATAAACAATTTTAATTACAAAGCCTTTTTATTCCTATAGCCTTTCCTAAACCAACGGATAGTATTACATTATAATTTTGCTTATAATTATATAATTTTATATATTAAACTCCTTCATTTTCTTAATCCTTTCATTATAATCAAACACCAAAAATTATTTACTTTTTTCACTCATATTAAAAAAATCCCTTTCCATAATAGCAATATCTTTAGCAGAATCCATTTAATAATTATAAAAAGACATTAAAATATCTACAAAATGTCTTTTTTCCTCAGGATCATTCATAAACATATCCATTTCTTCTTCTTATTCTTAAAAACCTTCATTTTCTTCTATTTATTAATGATTTTAAAAACCCTCTTATATTTAATTTTAATTTTAACAACATTCATTTTATTATTACTATTATTTTAATTCATTTATATGTTAAGGACTTAAATTATTTAAATCTACTTAATCTTTTTCTTAATTTTAATTTTAATTACTTTCCATTTTTAGGCGAAAATTTTAATGTATATAAATATGTCTATTTTACTGCTATTTTACTTGTTTTTTTTTCAATTATTATAATATATTATTTTTAATTTTATTTTTATTTTTTTGAATTAAATTAATTGAAATCATTTATTTTTAGAAAATAAAAAGAGTTATTGTAGTAGATTTAAAATTAAAATTGTTTTTTTAAGATAAATCTAAGCCAATAAAATATATATATTATTTCTAAAAAATTTTTAAGCGTAAATAAATTAAAACTTCATTAAAATTATATTAATATTTTGACTTAAAAATGCTAATATTTATTAATTATTTATATTTTTCTGTATTTATTGGTATTCTTTTAGAGTTATAATTTATAAAAATATTATTATTTTTAAAAAATTAAGTAACTTGCAAGAATTTTATAAAAAAAAAGAATTTAAAATGGAATAAGACATTGAAATTGCTTATCATATTACTTTTTTCTTAAAATATCTTTTGAATTTATATTTTTATTTTATCTCTATATAAAAACTAAATTAAAAATATAATTATTCCAATATATATACTATATCTTTCTAATATATATTTTCAATAAACTATTTTTAACTTAATATTTTTTATACTAATTCCAGTCCTAAACAATCAATTATTATATTTTTTACTATATTATTTTCTTTTCTCCCAAATAAAAAAAATACGATAAAAGTTCACTCAACGAAATAGAAATAATCATAAGCGGCATTATCATACATTCTCATAGTAACAGACCCAGCAACATAGGAAAAAAGAATAGGAACCCACCAATTTCTAATATTTCTTTTCCACCAAACTTAATGGAAATATCTCTCAACGATATATTTTCTAACTCCTCCGTACATATAGTGGAAATTAATGTATTAATTTGCGTTGGATCTAGAGTGCTAAATGAACCCTCTTTCATAGTTTAATTTATCATGATAATTTCTAACAGATTTAGAAGTAGGTTTAGTTAAGTATCCTTGGTGAAGGGGAACGTTTTTTAAACCAGCTCTGAAGGTTTTCATTTCTTCAGAGTTGAAATCGTTAACGTAGGTTAAACCGGCTCCTTTGGTGTTCATTTTTATTTTTTTATTTGTGCCCTTTTTTTTATATATATATAAATTTTATATTTTAATTTGTGTTTGCTTTTGTGTTAATAAAAAAAAAAAAATAATCAAATATTTTATGATAATATAAATAATAAGCTTTTTCTTTTTATTTTATTACTTTAATATTATTTCACTATTGATTTTCTTTCAAAAATAATTTATTAAATTAAATATTTAATCAAATATATAATAAATTCACAAATAACCTTAAAATTAAACAAATGTTTATATGACCCTTTCTTTTATTAAATTATATATTGCTTCAATATTTTTAATCATAACCTTTTTCAATCTCAACACAAAATATAATTCAAAAAATATTTATTTATAATTAAAATATTTAATGTTTAAAATAATCATAAAACCCTTGACATTTTTAAATATACTCAATTAAGTTTCAATGTTTCAATTTATAGCATTATCCATATTTACACTTAAATTAATAAAAAGATTTTCAATATATTTAATATGATATCTATATATATATATCCATAATATTAAATATAAAATCGTAAATACTAGAAAATAAAAATTTTATTACATAAGTAATTTATTAAAATAAAAAATTATAATATCAAATTTTCATATAAAAATTAAAAAAAGTAAAAAATATTAAAAATTCTAAAAAACAGATCTAATTTTCAAAAAACCATAAAATGAATCAAAATATATCAAATATAAAAATACCCTACTTATAATGTCCCCATTAAGGCCTTCATTACGGTGAAGAACTAAATTTTTTATGTATAACTGGAGAATGTCCTGAAAACGGACTTATATGTTCTATTTGCAGGGCTTAAAAACACAAAGACCATAAAATAATTTAACTAAAAAAGTTTTTAGTAGATATAAATTACTCTTTTACTTAATAGGAAAAAAAGTAAAAATTTAATATTGAAGATTTATTAGAAAATATAGAAGTTATGCAATAAGAAAATTTGTATACACTTAAAAAATTTGTTGAAAATATAAGTGAAAAAATTAAAAATCTTGAAGAAAGTTTGCATTCAACTTACAAAACTGTAAGAAATGATAAATAAAATAATATTGAATATAAATTTAATTTAAATATATTAATAAAAAAATACTTATTTTTTAAAATTTGTTAATAAAAAATATTTTAATTAATTAGCTCAAGCAACGATTAATTTCTTAGTAACAGATGTCATAAAATCTACCAATATCTCTTTAAAAGATCATCGAGGGCGAATTCAAAGACTTCTCTGTTTATAACCAACAATGTAAACAAATAATTGACACTATAAAAATAACCCCAAACAACACAATAGAATTCGATTACGACCCTGAAAAATAAATAAACAAATTCAAATACTTATAAAAAAATTTCCTAAATTAAGCAGAAATCTTAAAAACAGAATTCACTTCTCAAATAAATAACATAATATCTTAAATAGATAAAACTAAAAATTTAGATGACTAATAATAATATTAACATTTAAATATTAATTAAAATACATACAGTACCAAAATTTAAACACCTTTTTTAAAATTTAATTAAACATTAGCACCAAAATAAATTACAGTAAACTTTAAATAAAATTAAGCTACATAAACTTCTTCTACTAATCAAGATAAAAGAATTGCCTTGTTAGAACCTGCACTTAATAAAACAGGTATATAAATTTTTAATAAAAATTTTATTACATATATTATATCATTTTTTTTAAATATTAATTTTACTTATAATATTTTTATCATCTATTATATTTTTATTACATAATCTATATTATATATTAATTTTTTATGATTTAATTATTTATTAATTTCATAAGTTTAATTTTATCATTAATTTATCATTTAAAATGTAAAAATGTAAATATTTAAATTCAATACATGCTATTTAAGCATATAAATTAATATTATATTGCTTTATTTATCTCATATTATATATATTATATTAAATTTTAAGTTTATATCTTTTAAATATAACATCTCTTTTATTTAGAATTTTATATAATATTCAATTTTTTGAACTAAAATTAATTTCAATTTTAAATTAATAGGCAAATCTTATTTCGCATTTTTTATTAAAAAATTTGTGAACTGGGTAGGAATAGGCATTTCATAAAAATAAACACTTTAGAACTGTGATTTTAAATTTAAATATCAATCACTTGGGCATGGAAGTTATTTTGTCTCAGCAAATGGTTTTACATGGTCCACTTCTATAAAAGAATAAAATGCTGCAAATTTGGGTTTTAAATTCAAATAAAACGATATAATTCTTTGTGAATTAGATATCGAATAAAAAAAATTCACAATTTTATCTCATTACAATCCAAAAGATCAATTTTGCTTTGAAAACATAGAAATCCCGACAAATGATACTTTACATGCTTCTGTAAATATTTGTAACGCAGGCGAAGCTGTCGAAATTATTGAATGGAATCCTGAATTTTCAAAACATTTTTAAAGTTTCTTATAATAGAAAAAATAGCCTATAAAATAAAGTATAAATAATCCAAAAATTATAGATAATTATAATTATTTAAAAGATGATGCATATGATTATTGGTCTGATTTGGATGTAGCAGATTAGTTTTTTAATAAGTGATGGAAATATATTATAACAAAACCCTTTAAAAATTAATCTACTTGATAAAATATAGTTTTTTTGTTCTTTAAAATAATATAATTTCTATTATATTTTTATATAAAATGACTTATACGTTAGTATAGTAATAATAATATTATGTTTTGTTATTAAAAATTTAATCTTTAATATTCTTTATATTACTAATAAAAAAATCAAAAATTTATTCTGATAAATTCTATTAACAAAATATTTTAAGGTAAATTTTACTTATTAAAAATAAATTTCTCTTTATCATGAATTATTAAATATGTTATATATAGGTACCTCAATTAAATTAATATTTTAAGGTAAAACCTAAAATAAATAAAAACTATCATATTTAATAAAAAACAAAATATAAACAACCACACATTAAAAATCACCCATAATCTACTAAACAAATACCAAATTTACGATAAAATAAATATCAAATCAACACTTAAATTCCAAACCATCTCACAATAATACTTAACCCATTAAAAATAAATAAAATAAATAAATAAACTTTAAAAATGATTACTGAAAAATTCGATTCCCTTAACTAAATATAAGCCTCAAAAATCCCTTCACAAACAGAAGAAATAGATAAAGAAAAAGAAAAAACAGCTAATAAAAATGAAAATAACGAAAATAATTTAACCCAAAAATAAAAAAAAAATTTCGTTTGTACTTTTGAAAATTGTGGTAAACTTTTCGACTCAAAATCTCATTTTCAAAGACATTAATTAACTCATACTGATAAAAAAATTTTTAACTGTACTGAATGCTAAAAATCATTTAAAAGAAAAGACTAATTAAAAGCTCATATGAATTAACATAGTCAATAAAAAACTTTTGTTTGTCCTTTTTAAAATTGTTAATAGGAATTCACTTTTAAAGGAAGTTTAGAGTAAAAATATATATATATAAAAATTATTGTATTTATAAATTCACAACTATTTTTTTTTATTTAATATAATAAATATTTAGATATTTTTTATGTATTTTTATTTAAAATAATAGAATTTTTTTTTAATTAGTCACCATACTAGAACTAAGCATACTGATAGTTACTAATTTTAGTGTAAACTTGAAGGGTGTGGGGGAAAATTTAAAACAGAAACAGAAATAAAATAACATTATAAAACAAAAAAACATTAGAAATTTGAAAAATTATTTGCCGATAAATATAACGTCCAATATTAAACTCCAACTATAAAAACCTAACTTGAAGAAAAATAAATTTAAGATTCAAAAATTGAAAACTTTTTGTGCCAAAAAAAAGTAAAAACCGAAGACAATTTACTTTTATCATAAAATATGAATTTATTATCTAGTGATTTAGAAACTATATCTTGGGAAAAAGAAAGTACCTAAACCCCAAAAATAAATAATATTAATAATTAAAATAGTAATAAAGATGATAATAATAATAATGAAAATATTTAAAATAATTTTGATTACCTAGAAAAAAGTTTTGATAAATTAGACAATATAAACAATATAAAATACGAAGACTAAATAGAAATAAACGCCAATAGGAGCCAAATTTTAACTGGAAAAGATATTTTTGAATGGGACGATTATCAATCATAAATAATCGAAAATATTTGGAATAAAAATCTTTAATTTTAAGATATTTAAGAACCAGATACAACTTACGGAAAATTAAAAACAGAATTGACTATTGTTGTCGGTTTAGTTGATAAAATTTAAAGAGTCGAAACTGAAAATTAAGAAAAAATTAAGACTGCTTTAAATATTATCTAAAAACCCGAAGATTCCTTATTTTCTTTTAATAGCTATAAGAATAATAATAATAAATAAAATGGTTGTATAAATAATAATAATAATTGTTTAAACCAAATTTTTAATTAATAAAATTAAATAAATGAAAATAATGACCTATAAATATCTAATTTTTTAAATAATAATCATAATTAAAATTAAAATCAGCAAAATAATAATAGCTTTAATATTGACTCTATTTTCGGCTCAGGACTTTCACAGGATCATTATGTTTTAAATGATGAATAACAAAAAGAATTATTAAATTAGTAAAATAATATTTTTGAATAATAAAATTGTGAATTCAATTAATATCTAATGGAATAAAAAATTTAAAGAGAAAGTTATGAATTTAATAATGAAAATGACGATTTAAATTTTGACGATTTCTGCCAATAATTACCAGAAAATTTCTAATAATAATAAGAGGAATAATAATAAAAATAAAATTAGGTATAAGAATAATCATAAAAATAAAAATAAAATAAATTCTTAAATTACTAAGAAAAAAATTAGGTTGATATTAATTAAAATAATAAATCTTAATTTTCAGAAAAATTTTCTTTTTTCTTGAATAATCAAAATGAAGAATAATAAATTTAAAATATAAGTAATAGTTTCACAGAATAAATGAATATAGTGTGAAATTTTAACACTTATATTTTTTGACTTTATATTAAATTTTCTATATAAAAAAGTAATATATATTTATATATAATTTAACAAATATTAATTTATTTATAAAAATTTTAATTATAAATTCATAACACATTGATAAAAACTCTTTTGTGTTTAATATTAAATTAAGATATAATTCTTATTAATTTTATTTCAATATAATTTAGAATTAAAAGCATCTTTAATTTTCCCTAATTTTATTGAAATTTAATTAAATCAAAATTGAATTCAAAAAATTGAGGCAAAAATATTTTTAAAATTAAATTTTATCACACATACTAGTTTTTCCATTTTAAATACAATAAACATAAAATGAATTTATTATTTTTAGATAACATATTAATTTTTAATAATAATATATATTTTATACTGATATAATTATTAACTGAACAATTTTCTTTACTTTTATTAAAATAAAATAAAATGGAAAAATAATAATAAATTATATTTATAAATAAACACTCTCCAAATTATTATTTAACAATAAATTTAATTAAGAAAATAATTAAAAACACTCTTATTTTAATTTTTCAATTAATTAAATTAAATTACTCAAATCAACATCCAATAATAATAAAAAAAAAACACACTATTATATCTTAACCCCCGCAAAATCAAAACAAAATATGGGAAAATAAATAACAAACGCAACCTAAATTGGCGGTATCACGCTTTCCAAAGGGGCATATATGACTCTAATGAAAAGAAAAAACTAAAAAGGAATTCCCATTTAAAATTCCTCCTAATCCTTTTCTTGTTAAACTTCCCCTAACATAGTAAGAACTGCTAGTAGATATGCTAGTTGTCAAAAAAAAGCCATCGATTCCGCCAATAAAAACCTGAATTCCTAAATTTTTATGAACTTAATGTCCTCTTCTTAAAAAAAAAAAGCCTTTTCTCCTAAACAATCATAATCTCCAAGCCAAATCAGCCATTACAAACCCATTTAAAAACAATAAAAAAACCCAAAAAACCAATAAAATTCAATTTCCATCCTTAGCAAATCCTAATACCAGCAAAAACAACTACAAAAAAGACAAACCCAGAAAAAAAAGTCCCAGCAAACCCAACCCCAACCCCAACCCCAAGCCCAGAACCCCAAACATTCCTATTAAAAAAGACAAATCTCTTCTAAATACAGAACTGTTCTCGATAAAGAAAACAACAATCCCAATATTAAAAATGCCAATTCCTAAAATTCCAATACCTATATAAATAATAACACATCCACATAATTAAATAAAAGGTCTACTTCTACAAAAAATAATAATAATATTAATTATAATAATACACAAACCTACCTTCTCAGAAACTCTAATAAAAACTAGTAATTTTAGAGATAAACTAACTCAACTTCCAAAAATGGAAACTATTCTCACTAATAATAATAATTAATATAATAATAATAGATAAATTAAAATAAATGCTGGCATAAACCCACAAAAGACATGAAAATAAGTTATACTTATTTTAAACCCCCTGTTTTTTTTTCAGACCGAAAAAAAAATTAAAATTAAAATCAGATTACTCATAGTAATAACTAGTTCAAAAATTAATTCGTTTAATAAAGAAAACTGTATCAAGGATATGAGTGTAAATTTGTTACTAGAAATAACGAAATTCTAGCTTTTAACTGTTTCAAAGAAAAAGATTTAAAAATTCCTAAAGAATATTCGTAATTAATCGACAATTAAATTGATAATGATATGGAAACTGATGACGAATAAAAAAATGAAGCCATTAAAAATGTTTTTATCAATTTGTGTTAAAGCATAAGAGATGAATAGGTAGAAGACCAGTAAAGAAAAATTATTTACATGTAATAGTAAAAATAATTATTAGAGGAACTTTAACAGTAAAAATTAATGTATAGTCAAAATAAATAATACTAATATCAGTAATCACGTTCAGCCACCCCAAATCATACGTCAAACTATAAAACCAGATCATATATAAAATCATAATAATCTTAATAATTTACCAAACAAAGTATGGAAAAATATAATAATTGTGAAAATAATAACAATTAAAGTTAAAGTCAAATATAAAACCAAAATTAAAAACATATTTCCCAGTAAAAATAAAGAGAATTTTCGCCTTAATCGCCATAAGACTCTTCGATAGAGGACAGTGATAACGATGCCAGAATAAATAATCACATTAAATTAAATAGCAATAATTAAGACAAATTTAATTAAAGATTTTCTCATTCATAAAAATAATTATACTAATCATAATAATCATAATAAAAACATAGCTTTTAAAAAGTCTAATAATTAAGTCAATAAAAATTCAACTATAAGACTCCTAATTAAAATGATTAAATTGTCTAAAATTCTTCTTAAAAATTATAAAGAATATTATCTTTTATCGACGAAGAATCTCCTCCAATTAAATCTAATAAATAACTTTAAAATTCAGATATAATTTAAACTATAAGGGAAATTTAAAACTCAAATTCACATTCAAAATACGCTAGATCTTAATAAAGTAGCAAGTTAAAATAAACAAATAATTGTAGAATTTAAAGTTAAAATTAAACTTAAAATAAGAGCCAAAATTCAAATTTATCTAGTAATAATAACAGTAATATTAAATATTAATTTAAATAACAATAAAAAAAACTATTTTAAGAAGAATCGTAATATGAATAAGTGTAATTTTATAATTAGTAATAATAATAATTTACCACATAAAAAATCCAAAACTAAAATTCGCAAAATAAGTACAATTAATTTTAAAATATCAGTTAAATTAATTCATAAAAAAAAAGCCCCTAAACTGTTCTTTTCAAAAATAATTATCAAACCAATAATAATTATAATAATCAATTTTTAACTGATGAAGAAGATTTTTAGGAGGAATAGTAGGAAAAATAATATTCTAATTAAAATTAACATTTAAATTCATATCAATAATAATAGTTATTATAAAATTAAAATTAAAGTATTTACACAGATAATTATTATATAGAAAATAATGCATGAATAATAAAATTAAAAAAATTAAACCATAATCATATTTAATATTGAGATATTAATATTATTTTAATTTGTATCATTAATTTTAATGTAAGTTTTAATATTATAAATTTATATTTTTATACTTAATATTATAATAAATAAAGTATAATAGCCTATTTAGCAGTTTTAAATTTTTTGATATATAATATATATTCAATTTAAGTGTATATGTATCTTTAAGTTTAAATAAATTACATAATATTCATTTTTTTTTTTTTAAAAATTTAATACGACAAATTTCATATATATAATGAATTAACAAATTAATTTAAACCGGCACTTTTAATTGGTTTATCAAGTATATAAAATCTCAAATCCTAAATTTCTTCTTTATCTACTATTTTTTTTATTATATCTTAATTTTATTCTAAACCATAAAACCAGATATTTGAGTAAAATAAATTTTGTTCATTACATTATTATTTCAGTTTCATTAAAAATGTCTAAATTTTTTTAATTTATAATATATTTATATTAGTTCCATCTTCCTAGTTTTAATTTTCTTGATTTTTATTATCCTAATATTTTTATACAATTCCATCTATTTCTATTATTATACTTCCATAATTTAAACAGCACTTATTAGCAACATTAATTTATTAATAACTTTAATTACTATTACTATTAATACTACTATTATTATTAATACTATTTTTAATTCCTTCTTCATATTTAAATTGCTGTAATTTCTAACTTATGTTACTTATATTTCCTTTAAAACTTTGATTTATTTTCTATTAATTATTATTTTAACTATAACTTTAATTAATACTGCTATACTAAACTCCTACCCTTATTTTTTGCTCTATTTTTTTTTCAGCCTCATCTAAACTATTTGCAGATTCACATTAAATTTCATACTTAATTTTTAATATATTACACATATTATCAGCCTCCTAAAAATCATTATTAATTAATAACACCTTATTACACCCACAATCTCCAAAAATTAACTTCTTTTAATTGTCAAAATCTTTACTGTTAAAATTATAAGTATTATTCAAAAAACTAACATTCGCACTACTATTTCGACTTTATTATTAAACTTAATTATTATTATTATTTTAAATATTCTAATTATTATTATTAAAATTAATATTAATATTATTCTAATTTGTTAATAAATTGTTCGTCAAAGTAGAATTAGTTGTATATAAATTTTAATGACTATCTAGTTATTATTAAGTAGTTAATGTTATTCTATTTTATGTTATACTGTTAACATTTTTACTCTAATTTTACTAATAGTACTTATTTGTGCTTTGAGCAGTCTTATTTGTACTATTTGTGTTAATATTAATTTAACTCTAAATATTTTTATAGCTATTTTCGTCATTTGGAAAATCTTTCGTAAAAAGCACAACCCCTTTACTAAAATAAATATTATTATTACTTTTCTAACTATTATTTTCACTTTTTTTATTTTAATCATTTCCCATAAAATAATTCTATTTCAAAGACAGCTTTTAAATATTATTATTCTTTTTTTCTACATATATAGCTTCTTTTTCGTCAATTTAATTACCTTATTAAGATAAATTATTTTATTTTTATTGATTTTAATTTTAATTTTATTATTCATCATTTTAATCGAAATCTTCATTTTCACAGTCCAATTCGTATAATTAAACATCATTATCTTAAAAATAATTTCCTTTTTAATTAATACAAATTTTCCTAATTTATCCCATTTAACCAATAGATTCATTTTCTTACCTACTACTTGATAATTCTCCATCTAAATATCTTGCAGTATTTCCTTTTTTTTAGGAATTGTTTACATTTTATAATTCTTATAAATTCAATAATTGTTAATTTTATTAATTTTTTCCCTAATATTTATATTTTTAACTTAATTCTTTCTCTTATTTAAAATTATCTCTATTTATTTAACCATTTTTTATTTCTAAATTATAATAAGCTATTTCTTCTGAAAATTCTTCATCGCACTAAAGTGAATCATTAAAATTATTATCATCGTCTTTTTTTATAATATTTTCTTAATTTTCGATAAAATATGTATTTTTTTCTTAATTTTAAACTTAATTCATATTTTTACTTTAAATTTAATTATAATCTCCAATATTTTATTTTTAAACACTTAATTTTATTTTTTTATCAAATTTTTGACTACTCTACAAATTTTCTAAACTTAAATTAGAATTTTCTATTTAATTTGAATTTTTTAATTATTGACTCATTTTTTAATCAATTTATTCAGATTAACTTAGCGAATTTTTTATTTAATTAAACTCATTTTAACTTAAATTTTAATCTTTTATCCCAATTTCAAGATGATTCTATTAATCTAATGTTAAACTTTGGTTATTATTATTTTTATTTAAATTCTAAATTTAATTTTTATTCTAATTTAATAAAATTTAATAATTATAATCATCTGGTTCTGATTTTTATCTATTTTAACTTTATTTTTGCAGATGAATTTAATTATTTTTTATATCATTATTGTTAAAATTCATATAAGACTTGATATTTCCATTATAGAAATCACTTGATTCTGTTAATATTTAATTAAACCTTATTTAATTATTTTCTAAACTCTAACTGGAAGAAGTTTATATTTTTTAATTTTCATTTGGTAAAATTTAATTTAACTAAATTTATTTACTAATATTTTATTAATTATCTTATTTATTCAAATAAAAATTGTCATCAATCTATTTTTATTTTAGTTTATTAATCTAATGTAGAAATAATTTTAATTTTACTCTTTCAAGTATAGTTAAATTCCTTTTTTTTTTATCTTAAATTTTAATAAATATTACTAATTTGTCTTAAGTCTCTAACAATCTAAAATAAAATATATTTTTTTCAAAAACCATTTTATACTATTCTGATAATAAGCCATCATAAATTTTCTAATTATAACTACTTTTTTTATTAGCTTTCTCTTATTATTATAATTATGTTTTAAAATTTATCAAAAATCGTAAAAATTCTTAAATTTTGCAAATATAACTACTTTATTCCTCATTCAATAAATTAAATTCATAACCCATACAAATCCTTTATATTGATTTTTATTATTAAATACTGAATAATACTTAACAATTCATAATATTTTCTTAAAATTAATGTATTCCTTAAACTTTGCAATATATAATATTAAGCATTTAATTTGCCTTCAACACAAAAACGTCAAAATATTATTAATTTTCAATTATCTACTTAAAAACCCCATATTAATTCTCTGATTTATAATTTTAGCTCTAATTTTCTTTTTACTTTTCCATATTTGCATATTAATTCTTTATTTCATTTAAAGTTTATTTACTGTTATTTATATGAAAATAAAACAGTGAATTTATAACCAAAAAAAAGTAGCCAACTATTATTAAACTTTCTGCAATATTAATTTGATCATTTATTATCATTAATCTTATTAAAAAATATCCACCTAATATATTTAGAAGGGCTAAACAAGTATATTATTAAAAATTCGATTTTTTTTAAATTATTTAATTTTAAATATCCCAATTTATTCTTCCCAAAATAATAAAATATAAATAAAAAATCCCAGCACACAAATAAAATCCAAATCTTATAAAAATAAAAAAAAAATTATAATAAATTACTACATAATCTACATATTATATAATAAAAATAATTTAAATTTATATATATATATTTATTTACTGTATTTAAAGATCTTTTTTTGCTTTTCCTTTAAAATATATCTAGTCAAAATAATTTTCAATATGCAGGCAAAATCCAGCTATTTATAACAACCAAATAATATTTATTAAAAAATTTTAAATATATGTAATTTTTTTATCAACATAATCTTTTTTTATATTTTTTTAAATTTATTCATTATCTTTATTATTTTTGTCTTTATTGTTTTTTTTTTTATCGTTATTTTACTAATATTGGTTTTAATCAATCTATAAAAATTTTATATCTTAACCGATATCTTCACCGCATGAAATTTATACAATGCTTTAATTTATGCTCTAATTCTAACTTTGATATTAACTTTAAACCAATTAATTAAAATTAAAATTTTTAATTTTGTTTTGACTTTGTAAATTTTAATTATGTTTTTCCCATTACTTTATTAGTTTTTAATTATTTTATTTTACTCCAAGAAAGCAAAATATGCATATCA
Organism: Pseudocohnilembus persalinus; assembly: GCA_001447515.1. Classification (NCBI taxonomy): domain Eukaryota; phylum Ciliophora; class Oligohymenophorea; order Philasterida; family Pseudocohnilembidae; genus Pseudocohnilembus; species Pseudocohnilembus persalinus. The sequence continues at coordinate 534,785 of LDAU01000057.1, forward strand.
TAATTAATTGTATAAAGTTTAATCCATATAAAATATAACTATATATTTCCTATTCAATTATTGATAATTATATTATTATAAGTAAATTTAATAGTTCTAATATTATTAGTTCTCTTATCATCTATTTATTTTGTTATAATTTGGTTGTTAATTATTTTTTCAATAAAATTTTTGTAGTTAAAATTTTTTAATTATTAAAAGTATAATATATAAATAACTAAATAAAAATTTATTAGGTTGTAATTCTTTATTATTCGCTAATTTCTCTACCCTTCATAATAATATAATATACAAATTCATAAGCAATTTAATCAACAAAAACTTATGTGCTATTTTATTAAATATTCTAGTAATAAATTTCTAATTTAATAATAAAACTTGGAAAAATATATTATTAGTTTTATTTTAAAATAAATTAATATCTATACATTTTTAATTAAATTTAAAATTATAATGGATTTTATCTTAGATGAATTTGCACATGAAATTAAATATAACAATTAATAACCAGCTAATCATATATACTGTTTTAATAAAAATAATACCAATGGAAATTTATATTTAGGAAACCGAAAAGCAGCAGAAACTTATGACTTTTTACTTTAAAATAATGTAAAATACGTTTTATCACTGACAAATTCATCTCTTGCGCCAAATTACGAATCATTTAAGTAATCAAGCCAAAATATTTAACTCCAATATCATATAAATATACAAATTTAAAATAAATTCTTATATTAAACATTTACGTTAAAATTAATATTTATTTCAAAACCCTTGAAAAAATTAAAACACTTAAAAACCCTCATATAAGATTTATACAAGCTAATACACTAATTTTAACAAACAATAAATAACTTATATCAAATATATATTAACCATACATATATTATATAATTATACAGAGATATAATAAATGACCATATAATAATCACAATAGAAGACACAGAAGATTAAAATATAACAGAACACCTTAAATAATGTCACAATTTTATAGATAATGCTTTGAAAAATGCAAATGTACTTGTACACTGTCAAGCTGGTGTAAGTAGAAGCGCTTCTATAGTAATAACATACTTAATGAACAGGTTAGAAATTGATTTAACTTAAGCTTATGGTATAGTTAGAAAAAAAAGACCTATAATTGGACCAAATAATGGCTTTATGAATTAAATGAAATAAATTGAAACTAATAAAAAAAGATTTCCTTAAGAAATTGATTTTTGACTTTATAAATTTAGATTAATAACTTTTAAGGTTTGTTTAATTATTTTTGGTTTTCATTTTATGAAAAATTTCAAATTCTAAAATTAAATCTTTTTTTATTTTTAAATATAATTCTTTGAATCTTATACTATAATAAAATAAATATTAATAATTATTTTGCTATATAATTTAGAATATATAAAAATAAAAATAAAAAAATTAAAATTCCAAATAAAATAAAAAAGTTATAATTTATTCATAAAATAATGATGTAAAAAAACCGCAATAAATTGAAAAATTTACCATTTCTTCATATAAAAGTTTTTATTATTTTTGGAATTTTAATAAATTTATTTTAATAATGGTAATTGAGTTGGGATGGAACCTATTCAGGCACTGCTGGAACTGATTATCCCGATTAACTATCTTATTTTACAATTATGGGATACAGTACCTGGAGTAAATCATAAGTAAAAATTAACATAAATTAAAAGTTGCAAAAAAAATAACCTTTATTTTATTTAAAAATATAACAAATTTTTTAGTAATTTTAATAATGTCTTTTATATAAAAAAAATAAATTAAATTAATTTAATTTTATTTTATCTGATATATTATAATATTTTGGTTAGTTATAAACTGTATTAAATTTATATATATATATTTAATAAATAGATGGATGATGTTAATTTTATCTCTGGAACTACAGCTTCTACAGATCCTGCGACCTTAACAGCTACAAGGTGTTCTACTGAGTGTTGTGCCACTACTGACAACGATTGTTATGGCGCTTATAATAAAAACGGTGAATTAGTAAATGAACCAAGTGAATCAGTAATAATTTATATTATAACAAAAAAACTTAAATATAAAAATAATTATTCAATAATAAAAAATTTAATATATTAATTAAGTATTTTACGAAAATATAATATGTTTATGACTTTTTTAGAAATTAATAATATTTGGAGGCTAAGATTCTAGCGGTACTTTGTAAAGTTAATTATGGTCATATTCTATAAAATATTAAACATTTACACCTATAGTTTATTCAGGTACTGGACCATCTGCTAGATAATTTTCATAAGCAGTATACTATGAAGTTCAAAGCACAGATATATGTAATTAAAAATTTTTTTTAGTATTTATATAAAATGTGTTTATTAATCTTTACCAAATTTTTAAGATAGCTCATTTAATTTTTAGTAAAACTATTTTATGTATAAAATTTACATATAATAAAATTTTTAAAAACAATCCATATTCTTAAAACCCAATAATTAAATTTTTATACTTATAATTTAGATTCTTAATTATCTGGTTCCTCAGTTACTTATACAAGAAAATATATGTATATATACGGCGGAGAATGCTCTTCCGGAATTTTATGTACTACAAATTTATTTTGGCGATATGAAATCCCATTTGCGGGTTAATATTATTATCCAGATATAGATAAAAGAGGAAATTATTGGGAACAAATTTCAGCCGAAGATCCTGGTCCCAGAAAATACCATCAAATGATAATAAATTCAGAGTAAAAAAATTATTGATAATATATTTAAATGAAATTAATATTCAAAATTAATATAATTTTATTATATTTATATTATTTTTTAACAAATAATTTATTATATTTTTTCAGTTATATATATCTATTCGGAGGAGTTGACGACAATTCAAATACAAATTTTAAAAATGACCTTTGGAAATTCGACTTATCTACTCAAACATGGACCGAAATTTCTTATAAAGTTTTTGACTATATAGTTTAAACACTTGTATTATGGGACTCTACTACAACCACATATAATAATGAAGATTTTAATGCCAAAATTTAGTCAACTGATACCATAACTTATTAATCTACATATATGACAGGTGGGACTTGTCCAGATTAATCAGATACAAAATAAGTTTATTCTATTCCTCCTTGTAGAGGATCTTCATTGTTAAGTTTTTATGGAGATAATTTGGATTAAATTTTAATATATGGTGGAAAAAATAGTGCAAATATATTAAATGATACTTGGATAATTTAAATTGACCATTCAGATGACAGTAAATTAAAATAAAATATGAGAAATCATAAAATTATTTAAAAATTACTTTATAAATAAATAATTATAATTATTATTAATAAAATTTAAGCTGGGATTTGGACCTAGTAAAAGAGAACTGATCTTGAAATCAGTAATTATCCTGACTATAAATATAATATAAAATATGTTGTAATTAAAATAACATTAAATATATAATTTATTTTATAATGATTTTTTATATTAAATAATTTTTAAATTAATTTTTGTAAGAATGACGAAAACTTAAATTTTAGTTTTATGTTTGGCCCATTTGATGAAACAAATACAGCTACAAATCAATTATGGGCATTTAAAAATAAAAGAGCTGTTTGGTCGCAAATAAATCCCGAATATATATATAATAATCCTATATGGCCCAGTGCTTCATCAGATTTTTCAATGTCAATGAGCTAAGGATACTCCATTTTATAAAGTACAAAATTTATTTTTTTATTAATAAAAACTTATCATATAAAATTTCTTAAACAATTTTATATAAAAAATTTTTAAATTAATCATATGTTTAAAATATATAAACTTATCTAATTTATTTAATTATGAATTAAATTAAATTAAAACTTTTTATTTATAAAAACTATTTTTATTAAGGTTCAACCACCATTTATAATCACATAGTTATTATGATAGGATGTGATGGAAATGCTTGTACTAACTAAATTTATGTTATGAGTTAAGATGACTGTAATTAATCATATATAAATAACGGAGAATGTAGATATGGCTATTTTATATGTAATGAAAATTATTATGATAACGACTGCTCTAGTCCCATGTGCCCTGGTTCAATATGCTTATATAACAGTGACACATTTGACGCCCCTTACTGTATTTATTGTAAAGGACAAGGTAAAATAAATGAAAATAAAATTAAAAATAAAATAAAATAATTAATTAAACTCATATTAATTTATTATAATTATATATAAGTTTATTTAAAATTTTATATAAATAATTAAGCTTTATGATATAAATTTTAGGATCTTGTAGTGGTGGAACTTGTAGCTGTTCTTAAATTTTGTATACTGAAGGAAATTTGTATTTTGAAAACAGCAACTGCGAAAATGTTGACTGTTATAAATCTTGCAGTAATTAAGGAGATTGTATATCATATTTCCCAGAAAATTAATGCAGGTGTGATCAAGAAGACCAAATAGGTGGTGATAATTGTGAAAATATTTTTTGTTTAAATGACTGTTCAGATCATGGTAAAATTTAACCATTTTAACCATTGTATCAAATATACTTATATAAACAAATAATATTTAAAACACATGTAAAAAATTAAAATGACAAAAAAATATCGTAATAAGACAAAAATTTATAAATTATTTAAACTATAAAAATCATTTAATTTGTAGAAAAACCTTATATTTATTTTTTTATAATATTATTAGGAACTTGTTCTAATGGAATATGCTCATGTGACAATTCGGATTAAAATTATCTTGGAGCTGACTGTAGCGTTCTAGGAATAGTATTTTTAGAAGATAATGCTAAAATATTAGCTTTTTATTTTATCTAAGTTATTATTTTATTCATAACTTTTAATTTTTATTGATATTTTATTGTAGAAATTAATTAAATAACTAATAATAAATTTCTATTAATAATAATTTATATATCATTAATTTTATTATAGTATATAAAAATAAAATAAAAATATCTTTTTAACACTTTATAATTGTATTAGAGTTATAAATTATAATGAAAAAAAATATATATACAAATTGATATTTTTAAATATATATTAAATGATTTAATACTTTTGTAATATGTTTAAGGTGAATGGAATATCATTATTATGAAGAATTATGATATAATGAATCCTTATTTTTATTTGGCAAAAAATTGTACCCAATTGGAATTATGCCGAATGACTCGGTTTTTGTGTCCAGGTAGGAAATAATATTTTTTGCCGTAATTAAAGTATTATAATATTACTATTTATTATTCTATATATAAGATATTTCGTTTGATTAAATAAAAATGATTTCCATTTAAATAAAATAAGTTTGTGCGAAAAAATTCAATTTTCTCACTTTTTTTTTTTTTTTTTTTTTTTTTTTATTTTTTTTTTTTTTATTTTTTAAATTTTTTTTTTTTTAATTACTTCAACTTAAAAAAACAAATATTCTTTACATTTAGCCTACAAATAACATATTCTATTTTTTTTATCTTACACTTTAATTAATTTATTTAATTAAAATTTATTTTCTATTTTTTATTAAAAATTTAATGCATGTTTAATTTTTAGAAATTAATAAAAACAACTAATTTAATTATTTTTATAAAGTCATCTTCACAAATAATAAAAAAATGAAATTTATAATTTTTTTTATTATTAATTATTATAAAATATATTTTTATTGATAATTCAATATTAATTTTTCAAATTTTTATCTTTATAATAATAAATCTAATAAATACTCGGAAACTTAATTTTAAATAAACAAAAAAATATAATAATATCAATTTATTTCTCAATAAATAAAGCCTGAATCAATTTTTTATAAATTTAAATTAAAATAATAAAAAATTAATACTATATTTCTTTAGTGGTCCTATTCACACACTTAACTACACAATATAAAAATAAATACATTCATTTTTTAAATTATCTAATCTATGTATCTATAAATGATTTATAAAGTAAAAAAATAAAATAAACTCTTTATTATTTAAATTTCAACAAGCTATATTTTAATTCTATGTATCTATATATATATATCCATAACATATAATATTAAAAAAAAAATATATTTGTTTTAAACTATAAAATTCACAAGGCTTATAAAGTCGAATCAATATGTTTTTCCAATTTTTACATAGCATTTCTTTCACACTTATCTGGATTAGATTAATCATTTTCAAAACATTCCAAGGTTTTATTTCTCCAGTGCATTAATTTATATTCCATTTATTACATGACTTTTTAATTTCTTTCTTCAGTTTCAAACATACAGTTAACAAATTTATTTTCGTCGTTTCCGTATTTTTTTTCACATTTTTAAGTCACTTCCATAATTTTATTTACAAGTTTCTATTATTATTAAGTCATAAAAGGCTTGGTTTCCTGGAAAAAATCGACGGCTCTTTTATTAAGTTCTTATTGTTTATATCCGGGGTCCATTTTATTAATTTTTTTGTTTATTAAGTTTTTAAATAAGTTTAAATTTTAAATTAATTATTTTATTTTTTTTTTTGTTTTTTTTTTAAAAATATTATTTTTATTTATTTTTTCCAAAATTTTTTGGTTTTTATTATTTTATTTTGTGGAGTTAATAATGTTATATTCTTTTCTATATAATAAAATCTATATTAATGTTTGAAAGCCTTTGCTTTCAATCAATACTTTATTATTTATTTTATCATTTATTAATAACAATATTATCATATTATAAAATAAATAATAAATGATATTAATCTATTATAATAATTAAATATAGTGAGCCGATCTCATATATTATATTAGTATATGAAGATAAAAAGAATCATTCATATATAAACGAAAATTAATGTGCACAGAAATTATAAGATGATATCATTATTTTGATATGTATAATTTTTACTTAATGTATTTAATAAAAAAGTTATTTATATAATAATCCATTTATGTATTTTTAAGTAAACTTTTTTTGAGATAATTTTTCATTCAAATTAAGGTTAAGTTTAAAATATATTGTAAAATTATTTTACTCAAAATATTTTAAATTTAAATTACAAGTTTTATAAGTTATATTAATTTATATATTTGTTTGAAAATTTATATCACTATTATTTATTTTTATATATTATATATAAATTTTTTACAATTTTTATATTTTTATAGTATTAACTTCAATGCTTGCAAATTAAATATATCGAAAACAAAATAATAAATTATGTATCATTTAATGATGTTTATTTTCCAATACAACTAAATAGAGTTCAAAAATTAATTAAATATTATTTATAATATGCCAATTAGAATCATTCCTCCTATGCTTCTTACATAATTTTTTCGAATTCTTTCCAATCATCCTAATTTTAAAAAAAAAATATTTAAATAATTATTCTTTAGAAAAATAACAAATAAATATATACATACATAAAATATTTTGGAATAATAAATTGAAAAATACTCTTTATCAAAATATCCAGTAAAAAATTAGTTATATTCATATATTAAAAAAAAAAAAAAATCATCATTAATTAAATATTGTTAGAAAATACTCATAAATATTGTTAAATCTTTAGATTAGTATTATATTTAGCTTTTAATAATTGATAATATTAATTTTATATTTTGTAAAAATATTATTGTAACATTAATAATTAAAAATGTGATGGGATATTAAAATGATGATTATAAGTATTTTTTAAGTTACGTTTAAAAAATTATAGATAAATTATTTATACTACATTAATAAACTGTAAAAATTATCTTCAAAACGTTAAAACTTTTTAATATTGTTATTCTTTAAGAATATATAATTTTTAATTAAAATTTAAAGAATGAAAATTATTTTAAATTAAATAATTATTCTTTATAAATAAAATATTATTTAAATCCTAAATTTATTTTATCACTATTTACCAAATAAATATCTCAAAATTAAAATTAAGAGAATAAATTTTAATTAAATATTTATTAGCTAATAATATTTTACGGTAAGCTTCCTCAATAACCAATTACCCCATTTTATTTAAACAAAATAAAATATTAAATATAATAAATAACTAAAATACAAAAGTTTTTTTACTTTTTTTCTCAATAAAAAAATAATAATATAAATTCACTTATACAAAAATACCTTAAAATAAATATATGTATATATTTTTAAACCAAATAATATAACCTCTAGAAATTTTTCATATACATCAAACAAAAATGATAAAAAAAGACAAATATAAAATAATAATTATAAACAATCAATGTTTATAATAAAAATAATTAAATTAAATTAACATATAAATAATTATTACCTCATCATATACAACCCTAATAGTCAAAGAACAACTAGGACAAGTTGCAATTGTCTCTTATTATTTAATCATTTCCAAAGTAATTTAAAATTTGTCACCACAGGGACAAGGGTAATAAAAAACGCCCTCTTCTTCATCGAAATCCATATCTTCAATTTCAATTTCATCATATACTCCTTAATCAGCCATGTTTTATTATTATTTTATATATATATTTATTTCTTATTTAAAAATATTTTTTTTATTATTTATATTTATTAGTTTATATCTAACTGATTTATTATTTTTTGTATAGGTAAACTACTTTTTTCCTTTCTTTTTTTTATAAAAATTATTTGTTTTATATTTTTTGTTTATAATTTTATTTTTGGAATTATTTTATTTTTAACTTAATAAAAAATTATCTATTTAATTTATAGTGCAAATATATTTCGCTAGGTTTTATGTGAAAGCTTTAATATTTTATTAATTTTGAATTTTCAGAATAAATTTATTTCTTTTTGTATTTTATTATTCTCAGAAAATATTATCCAGAATTAAATATGCACATACTATATAAAAGAATTAATATTTAGGCTTTAAATTATATAAATTTATCCGTGTACTTAAAATAAAAAATAATTTATTTTAAACAGTTCTATATTTTTTCTGTATCATACAATTTATTATAAACATTGACTAGTAATTCTTAATTATCAATCACAGCTAGATTTAATATTAGTAAAATTATTAAAAAATTAGTTTTATATAATAAAAAAAAATATAATTTAATTTTTTTAATTCTATAATAATGTATTTATAAATTAATTAAAGCTTTTTAAAAAAATCTTAAAATTTTTATCAATATCATAAGAATGATGATAAAATCAATTATTAGTAACTTTCATTCATTTAATTTATATATATCATTCAACTACCCTAAATTCCCTTCATTAAGTGATAAATTAATATTAAGTTATTTCACTTAAAGCTATTTAATAATCTTAGAATAACCCAATTAATAATTTTCACATATTATTATAATAAATATATATGAAAATTTCTTTCTAAAAAAAAATAAAAATTAATTTTATTATTTATTAAAAATTTAGTTAACCCCATAAAAAAACAAAAACATAAATATAATAGAATATAAATATTTACCAAAAATGAAAGTACTTAAAAAAATGGGCCAAAAAATCCACAACACAATTTTTGACGAACAACAACTGGCCTAAGAAAAAATAGAAAGATAGCGATAAAAAGAATTAAAATTGGAAAAACAATAGTTGCAAAAACAAGAATAAGAAAAATAGTAAGCACAATAAAAATAAAAAAAATTATAAAAACAACAACAATAATCAAATCAAAAAACAAAAAAACACCAATTTGTTATTGAAAAAGTTAATTGTCATGAAATTTATAACAAAGAAAACATTAAATTATAATTAGAAAATGGCCAATAACCTCCGATTTTAAACAGTGAATTAGTTGAAAATTAAAGATAATAATAAAGTGATTGGGAATTTAATAGATACAGGGAATTTTCTACCATTTTAAACCAATAAACTGTAAATTATTAAGACCTTTAAAAAAAATCATGGAATGGTATACCTTAGGGTAATATAATTTATAAATTATTAATTATTTATAATTTACTTTTGTATATATATATAATAACTTTTAAAAAAACATTTTTATTTTATGTTATTTAGTTTTTTAATTTTTATAATCATAAATTTATATTTTTATTTACTAATATAAAATATTAATTTTAAAAATCATAAATAAATTTATTTATTTTTTAATAATTAATTTAAAAATTATCATATATTTTCAGTATTTAGATCCCTAGTTTGGAGAATTATTTTACACTATATGCCGACAAACAAACTGATCGCAGATGAAGTTTTAGATAAAAAAAGATCAGAATATTGGTAATAAGTAGAGTAATACTATTTGGACATAGAAGAATTAGATGATAAAGAAAAATATATGAGAAAAATTGTTTTAAAAGACGTTCCTCGAACCCAGCCAGATTATGAAATATTTAAACATCCTAGAGTTTAAGAAATGCTTTAAAGAATACTTTATGTTTGGAACGTAAGACACCCAGCTTGTGGCTACGTTTAAGGAATGAATGAGATAGTAACTGTATTTATAGTTGTATTTTTGTAAGAATATGTCTAATTAAACCAAGAAACATTCGAAATACCAGATAGTAAAAAATAAAATAACATAATTATTATATACATATATTGAAAAAAAACATTTATATAATATCCCTCTATTTATTTTTATTTATATATTTTATTAATATTATAAAGATATTCATAATGTAAAAAGAGAAGAATGGGACACAGTTGAGGCAGATTCTTATTGGTGTTTATCAAGAATATTAGATAAAATTTAAGATAATTATACACATGGTCAACCTGGCATTAAAAAATGCCTTGATAAAATGGAATAAGTTGTTACCAAATTAGATCCAGAATTAATAGCAGTTTTTAAAAATTAGCATGTATAATTTGTTCAATTTGCTTTTAGGTGGGTTTTATGCTTACTGATAAGAGAAATACCGCTACCTCAAGTAAATTTTAATTATTATTATAAAAATTTGAATACCAATTTTTAATTTATTAAAAATAATATTTCATTTTTAGTTTTAATAATTTTTTACAAATTATCATAGGCATTAAGATTATTTGACACTTATATCAGTGATGAACAGGGATTTCAAAATCTCCATATTTATGTCTGTGCTGCAACTCTTTTACAATATTCAAAAACTTTATAAAAATAAAATTTTAATGAAATAATAATGTTTTTGTAAAATATACCAACAAAGGATTTAAAACAATAAGATATCGAATTATTAATTTAATAGGGTTATGTATATTAATAAATGTATGATTAGTCACAGGGTCACATAAAAAAAACTGTCAATTTAGAATGGCTCTGAAAAAATTGAATAAATATTTTAAATAAATCTAATTAATATTTCAAATAATAAAAATCCTATGTAGATAATAATTTAAAGAATTTTTTAAAAGTGTTTCCTATAATTATTAAATATATTTATAATTAAAGAATTATTTTTTTAAATATATACTTTAATTTTTAATAATTTATATTTTATAAACAATATAATAATTTTAAAAATTTTAATGTATAATAAAACAAATTAAATTAAATAACTTTAAACCACTGTACAATAATTTATTAAAATAATTTTATGAATAAATTAATCATAATATCCTATTTTAGGATTTATAAATACAAATCATTTTTTTTTCATTATTCCCATGCATTTTCTGTAATCGAGAATAATATCCCAGTGTATAAAGGAATTGTTAAATTATCATCCATAAAATATTTCCTAGAACTAGGCAATATTTCTGCCAAAAAACTGATTACAAAACTCAAAATAAAAAAATATATACTCTAAATTTATAAAACTATATAAGCTTATAATTCCTATTCATTAAAAAAAAAGTTTTGCATTAAAACACACATTATGGCTGACACTATCGCACCTCCTATACTTCCATTCAAGGTTTTACCTTTAAAAATTTCTACACTTCTAAAAAATATTTATAAACAAATTAGAATTAAATGATAATTTTTATATTTTAAATATCATTATATTTTTAAAAATAAAAAATGTCCTTTATATATTATTATTACGGAAAATAAATTCCAATCAAACTGGCAAATGGGTCTCCAAAGGTAAGAACAGTTATTCCTAAAATTAAAGCGTAATACTCTGAAAAAACTACTAATAAAAATATTCCAAGTAAAAAATAAAAAGCACCTGGTAAAACCTTGTTTTGGGCTTCTTATTTTCTTAAAATAAACTAATAATTTTGTACAAAATTATCATTAAACTTCTTATTATATTTTCTTAATAAATATATGAATAGCCTTTGATTTTATAAAATAAATGTTATTTTGATAAAAAAAATTTAATTTATAACAATTCTATTATTATAAATATTTTATAAAAATTAGATAATCGTATTAATATTTGTTGGTATATGATCCAATTTATAATTTATATATTCATTTTATTTATCTTTAAATTATGATTAATTTTTATTTTTACATAAATAAAACTCCTCCTAATGATCCATAAAAACTTATTTTATAATTTCTAAAATATCCCAAAATCAAGATCAAAATTCCAGAACCTATATGTTGAATTCTTCTATATATATGTATTTATTTTTTTGACCTTACCCCTTTTTAATCATACTATTTATTCTTTAATTTAGACAATAAAAATTGGAAAAATATGATCAAAAAAATTGCTCCAATTATTCCTAAAATAACATTCATTGTTTTTTTTTTTGTTTTTTTACACAATTAATAATAGATTATGAAAAATAGTATTTCAACAATAAATACTTATATGTTAAAATAATTGATCATTAATTAAAACATATTAAAACAAGAGTGTTAAAATTAAATTAAAATAAAAAAATTTAAAACAAATAATTTTTAAATTTATATTTATATTTGTATTTAATTATTTATTCAAATCACCTTCTTCTTCTTTCATATCTTTTTTTTCCTGTGCAAAAACCACCATCATTATAAAACTGTTAGTTCATATGAGTATCATTATAATTTTATTAGTAATATTATGGCTAATTCTAATTTTAATATTAATAATAATTTTATTACCCTTATTAAGGTATATATTATTATTATTGTTATTATTATTATTCACCATTAAAATACTAATACTATTGTTATGAATAAGGTCCTTAATATTATTAATTATTATTATAGTAATGTTACGATTATTATTACTAACCATATATTTAATATTCGTCAGAGTAATTTTAATGATTTTAAACATGATAATCATAATTATAATGAACACTATTATTTAAAGGTTACATGTTTGAATTTATATTATTATATGGTATCTATTAGGAATTTATTTCTTAATAATATTATTAATTTTGTTCATAATTTATTGGCTATTATTAATATTATAAATGCTATTAGTGTTCATAGTTTTATTATTATTACTGTTTTATTATATCAGGTGGCTTAATAATGTTATAAACTGTATTTTAACTTTAGACTTAATCGTATATTTAGTTTTTTAGCTAATATTACTGGTTAGGCATTTCTGAAATATTCAAATTATTCATACTTATTTCCTTATTTTAATTAGAACTTTTTTTTTCCAAAGATGTTCTTTTTTGTTAATTTTCATCTTATTAATATTATTAATTTTTTTATACTAATTTTTACTCTACTTCTTCTTATTTTATAAGTTATTATTTATTAAATTAATCATTTTATTATTTTTAATTAGATTATTGTTATTATGATTGTATTTATTTATCATCTTTATTAGATTTCTCTTTTTAATTGATATTTTATTTATTACAATCTTTTTATTATTCAATTTTTTAGTCTTATTTATTTTCAGGCTGATGAACTTAATTAGTTTCCTATTCTTTTATTATACATTTTTATTTTTGTTAGTTTATCCCTTCCTCTTATTTTATTGTTAATTCATCTTCAACATTTATTTTTTATAAAATATGTTAGGTTTCAATTTAATTTATTTATTCCTTTATTTTATTCTGTTCAACTTATATATCTTATTATTCCTAATGTTTTGAATTTAAATTTTAATCTCCATTTTATTTACTTAATGCTATATTTTAAATATTTACCTATTCTGACTTATTTTTTAAAATTTCAACCTATTAAATTTTCTATAATTATTAATTTTATTACTCATTTTTATCTTATTCCTCTTGTTAATTTATTTTTTCTACATTACTTTTTTGTTATATAGAACTGAATCCAGATTTTCTTTTTTATAATTTAGGATTATCCTAAACATTTATATCTTATTAAGTATCAATATTTTTAATTTATTAGCTGTTTTATTTTAAATTAACTTCAACTTACTATAATTTATTTTTATCGCTGCTATTTTTTAATAACTATTCTGAATCTTTATTATTTTTATTTTAATTTAAATCATTATTCTCAGGTATTTATTATTTACAAACATTTGCTATTTAACTTTTATCTTCCTTATTTATTATATTTATAATTTATTATTAATCTTATAATTAATCATTTTAAGTATTTTATTTTTCTTATATTTATTATTATTAGGTTAAATTAAGTTTCTCTTATTTAGGTTGCACTTTTATTTTAGTTTCATCTTCTTATTTTTCTTATTCTTTCTATAATATTTTGTTTTCTAATTTTTATACTTATTTATTTAATTATTATTTTTGCAATTCTTTTACATTTTATTATTGTTATTTATTTTCACTACTTTATTTTTCATTTGTATTTATTATAAAGCTTTAATTTTCATCCATATTTTTATTTTAAATACTTTCGTTTAAAATTTATTTTTCATTTTCTTATGAATTTTAGTTGTTAAATATTTAATTTTAATTATCGATATTTTAATCTTATGAATCTTTTTTATCAATATTTTAATTTAATTGTCCCTGTTTATTCATTTAACTTTAAAGAATTTACTATTTCAATTATTAATATTATTATAAAAATTTTTATTTTTATTCTTTCAATTTATTTTCATCTTATATAAGTTTTTCTTATTTTTCATTTGATTTCTATTAATCGGAAATTTCATTATTATTTTTTTCTTTTTCAATGCTTTAATTAAATTAAGGTACCTTCGGCTAAAAAATTTTAATTAAGTTTAATTATATAAAAGTTATAATTAAAAAAACTTGAAAAATTATCTTGAAATGAAATATTACCCTTTAACAAATTTTACTCTATTTTTTTTCATCGTTTTTTTGCTTTAAATTTTGTTTAAATTATTATAATTTTTATTCATTTGATTCTTCGTTACTCGTATTTTATTTATTTGCCTTATTATCTATTTTCTCTTATACATCATAATTCTCATCTTCTTTATTTTTTTGTTAATTTTAATCTTTAATCAGATTTTTACTATTTCCCTCATTTATTTAAGTTTATCCCTAATTTTTACTTTAAAATTTCTATTCATATTTTTATTGTTTACTTATTTCATTTAATCTATATTTTATGTCAATTATTTATTGTTAAATGTGACATTAATTTTATTAATTTTCTAATATTAAAAGTTTTTCTTCTTTATTTTAATCATTTGATTATTCTTTAAATATTTAATTATTGGGGTTGTTTTTGAACTAATTTTCATTACTTTTAAATTTTTAATTTAAATCTTTTTATCCACTACCTTATTAACTCTATTTCAAATTTTACTATTACATTTATTGAATTTTTCCATAATTTTATTAATATTTTAGTACTTTTTATAAATTTTATTTTTTCCTTTCCTCTACATTTTTAATTTATTTAATATTTTATTATAAAACCTTTTCTTTTATTTTATATTCATTTTTATAATCCAATGATACTTTTTAAATTTCCTTAGAATCATTCTATTTATTTGCCTTAACTAATTAAACATTTAATTCCTATTTTTCATCATCGAAATTTTTCTAATCATTTCCACATTATTATATTTATTCTTAACTTTAAAATATGCTATCTTTTCCATTATTATTTACAGTTTAATTTTCTATTTAGCTTAATGATTTTTTTTCTAAAAATTTTTCGTCTTTTTATTATTTTTCGTCATATTTTTCTTTTTTTTCATATTTTTCATATTTTCCTTATTTTTTATATTTCTTACCCTTTTTACTGTAATAAGAATCTTAACTATAATAAGAATCAGAATAAGAATTCGAAAATACTCTAGAACAAGATTCTAAGCTTTTTTTTCTATTTTTTCTTTTTTTATCTTACTATTTTTTACTTCTACTTCTACTTCTGCTTTTTCTTCTTTTTCTGTCACTACTTCGGCTAGGAGATCTGCTATATTTATATTTTTTTTTCGATTTTTTTAATTTTTTCTTTGACGTACTTTTTTTACTTTTTTTAGGAGAATTAGATTTTTTTGACCTACTTCTTTCTACACATATTAGAGAATTTTTCCTAATTTCTTAATCTTTTTAAATATCTATTTCCCCCTAATTTTTACCTTTACTTTAACTTCTACTTAAATTTTCTTTTTCAATTGAATCATTCTTATTTAATTTTTATGTAAAATCGTTTTCTTCTTCAATTAATTTAGATTCTTCCAATTCATCTTAAATTTCAATATCCATTTCAATATCTTAACTATCATCTTATAAAATTTTATTTTAATTTTCATCAATTTTTTCTACAATTTTAGTATCACTAACTTATTAAATTTTATCATCACTGTCTTTTTTATTATTATCGACACTTTTATCCTAATTTTCATTAATTTTACTGTTCTTTCGGTGATTTTTACTTTTGCCCTTTTCCTTATTCTTTTTTTTTTTAGTTTTTTTTTTTTAACTTTTATCTTATGATTTATTTTTATTTTTCTTTAACTTTTTATTACTACTCTCCCCATAATCACTTCTATTATCATCACTGTTTGGCCTTTCTATTTCATTTTCATTTTCATTTTAATCTGTTTTAGGTAATTTCTATTCCCTTAATAATTTTAGCCTATATTTCATCTAAAAAGGAGAAATACTGCAATCATACTAAGATTCAAAACCATAAGAATTTAAATCATCACTATTCTATTATAAAAAACTTTTATCACTATCATCTTCCGAATTAATAACCCCGTATTTTTTATTCAAGATTTATTAGTTATTTTTTTTTTCCTCTTTTTTTTCTTAAATTTCGTAGTGCTCATCATATACCTACTACAAAATACTGTGCTCTTAATACATAAGTATATATCTATACGGTTTAATCTCGTCCTCTTTCTAAGGCTCCAATTTTTTTTAATAAAGCATTTTTAATCTATTAAACTCTAGTTTATATTTCATTGACCGAGTTAAATGCTAATGCTTCCTGTCAAAATACGCCTTAACTTCCTCTCTTATTTTCTTTCTATTCAAATTTTCTTAATTTTATTATTAATCTTAACTTTAAATATCTTCTTATTTTTAATCTTAATCATCCCTTTAATTTGTTTATGCATTTTCACTATTTAACTCTTAATTTTCATAACTTTTAGAAATTGAATCACCGCTAATTTTTCTCAATTTTATTTAACTATTTGACAACGATTGTTAATTCTATTTTTAACTATTAACTTATTCATTAAATACACCTTGAGAATTTGCGCTACTTTCTTAATCATCTTCATCGCCAAAAACAAATTTCAACGTCTATTCGTTATCCTATAATATTTTTTCTACGCTTTTACTTTTACTTTTCTATTCTTCTAGTACATCCATATTTTTTTTTAACTCTTATAATTTACTATTTTCTTCCATTTTTTTTTCCTATTCCTGTTTTAATTTTTCTTCTTTTTTTATTTTTTATTTTTAAACTTTCTCATTAACCTTTCCTTCAAAACTTTAACTTTAACTTTTACTTTTATTATAACTTTAGCTTATTCTTTCACTTTCAGTTTCACTAGAAGAATAAGCAATCTCATTATCCATATTAACAGGCATATATTTCAAAACCCTGTTAAAAATAATTTCTCTTTTTTACCTTCTAATTTCCTTAATTTCGTAATAAGTTTCTTTATGGTTTCCAGCGAACATAATCTAATTAGAAGAAGAAAAATCCAAAGTATAATCAGTTCCAAAACTAGAAGAAAAATCCTAAGAACTTTCTCTGTAAGAGTCAAAAGTATCCCCACTTGTGTTCATCAAATTTTCAATCATTTCTTATTAATACTTATTTTTCTAATCTTAAATATTTAAATAGTTCTTTCTTATATGGTTATTTAATTACTCTAACTAATTCTTTATCTAAACTTTATTATCCTCCAAATTTTTTAATTTTATACACTCTTCATTAAAAAGTTAATTTTATTGTTCGTACAACTTTTATTTCTACTTTATTTCTTCTTCATATTATTTCTTACTCTCCTAACTTGCTTACATTTGCAGTATTAAAAATTTAATCGGATTCATTTATAATTAAATATTTCTCATGCATATTATTTAACTTTAAATTTTATCTTAAATTTCCTTATCCATTTCTATCAGTTCTCTAAATTTGTCCAAATCTTACCATTTTT
The DNA here is from genome assembly GCA_001447515.1 of Pseudocohnilembus persalinus. Classification (NCBI taxonomy): domain Eukaryota; phylum Ciliophora; class Oligohymenophorea; order Philasterida; family Pseudocohnilembidae; genus Pseudocohnilembus; species Pseudocohnilembus persalinus. The sequence continues at coordinate 553,130 of LDAU01000057.1, forward strand.
AAACCTCAAATTAATTTTATTCGTTCTTTTACTTTTTAAATTTAAAATTATTCGATAAATCATAATTTTTCTAGCTGCCTTACGGTTAATCTTCTTCTTTTTTTATATTTTTCTATACGTCAACCCCATATATAATATTTTCATCCTAATTTTATTTTATAATATTTCGACTTTCATTAAAATTATCATTAATATAACTTCCGTCTTCATTATCCTCAATATCTTGTGAATTTTTATCATTTTAAATAAAATCAAATTCCTTTAAATTATCTAATAAACTATCTTCATCATCTTCATCATCAAAATTTTTATTTTCACCTTAACTTATCACACTAATACTTTTATCAGATTATTTACTTTCTTAATTATCACTAAATTTAAGTTTATTTTATCCATTTTAATCACTTTCATCACTTTTTGATATTTATATACTTATTGTTAATTCGCTACTTTTATTATCTTAGTTCTTTTCTTAAATATCTTATTTTTCTATTTAATCTTATTTTAATTAATTTAAAAAAATATAATTAAAAAATTCAATAAAAAAATTAATTTAATTTCAGATTTGGTATAAATAATCTATATTCTCCCCAAAAAAAAAAAAAAAATATTATCTAAGATATATTTATTCATATTTTAGGATTAGAATTTATGCTAATTATTTCATTGGATATAATTATTCTGTTTATATAAAATTTTTATAATTTTTATGAATTTTTCATATAAAAACATTCACAATGTAGCTTTAAAGAAATTAATCCGCATAAACCAATGAAATATTAAAATTTTTATATTATTAAGTGATTTTAAATACTAGAAATATAATTAATACATGATGATTAAATTTATGAAAAATTATAATAGCCATTAGCATTTATCAAAATATTATAAAATTTTTATTATTTGGTAATAGATTAAAAATTATTTAATAATTCAAAATAATTTTTTTCTTTTAAAATTAATAGATTATTTAAATCATGAATTCAATCATTATAATTTATATTTATATTTTAATTACCTAATTTTTATTACTCTTTAGATATATCTTCTTTTTGGTCAATTTATTATTCTATTAAAATTTATTTAATAATATTAATTTCTTTTTAGTATTAATTATTAGTATTTAGGTTCAAAATTTATAATTATAACAAATTTATTATTTAAAAATATTTGAATCATTACTAATAAAACTCAATATATATAAAAACTTGTTATATTTTACCATTGTTAGAAGAATCGTTATAACTTATCTCTAAATCAGGCTCTTTTTAATCTTCATCCTATTATTGTTATTATTATTCTTAATATTATTTTTTTAATTATTTTAAATATTTTTTATTATTTTATGGATTATTAAAAAATTGTTCAACCAATCTTATTCGTTGTCTTTCTTTTTATAACAACTATTTTTAATTTTAATTTTGGGTTTAAAGCTAAGACCCGTTAATATTTTAGCTCTTTTAGTTATCACTAAAAATAAAATAATATTAATATTCATATAGTTAAATATATTTTCTAATTAAAAATTGATATTTTATAAATTTTTCATTAATTAATAAAAATAATATAATTAAAACCTTTAATTAAAAAAAAAATATTTAACCCTTTTTAAAATAATAAATCTAAAAATAAAGGAAAAAATAAGAGTTACTTTTTAAATTCTTAATTACAATTTTTTAGAACCGATTTAAAATTTATCTAAATCTTTTTTTAAAACTATATATCGAAGGTAAATTTTGTGTACAACTAATAAATATAATATAACGATGCAAATTTTTCGAAAAAATTTATATTTTATATTAATTATTATATAAAATACTTTAAAATAAATTAAATCAATTTTATTTATAAACTTAAAAATATATAACCAGATTTCTAATTTTAAACATGCAACTAATTAAAAAAGATGATAAATAAATCTTTTCAAAAGTTAAATTTAATTAGAATTATCACGCAAAATATATTATCAACTATAATCACGGGTGGCACGCCCTCGGTTTAGGGGGGGGGTACCCTGGAAATAAATATTGTTTTAACAAAAATTTTATTAGTAAAATACTAGTATATATTTATATATGCAGAATTTTAATATATAAACAACCATAAAAATGGTAAAAATGTAAAAGTAGTTAAAAAATGTATATAATTATAATTATAATTATAAAATTTAAAAATACTTTTATAAAAAATAAATATAAAAATCAAGATAAATTATAATCGCTTAAAAATTTTTAAATTAATTTTTATTTATTTAATTATTTCAATTTATCTTTAAATTTTGATTTGAATAATGTTTATTTTAAAAATTAAAAAAAAAAACATTTAAAATTTTTTCCGAGGTGGGTACTAAAAATTGGTATTTTAAATTCCACTTTGAAAAATTCCAAGGGCAAAAAAAATTTTTTTTGGGGGGGAGGCACGACACATATGACTATAATTTAAATCATTTATTAATCATAATAATTTATTTTTTTCATTTTAAACATTTCACAATGATTACTTATATATAAAAATTAAGAAGTTTAATTTTAGTATGAAATTTTAAAATAATTGATATATATTAATCGCTGGAAATTAAAAATGTAAGAATTTACTTAATAAAATTAAATAATATTTAATAAAAAAATATATGGAATTATATAATAAAAAATAAAATAAAATTTCAATAATATTTTCTATAAATATCTACATTTATATATTATTATGCTTTTTTTCTATAAATTATTGTCCATTGATTTGTAATTTTTGAGTTGAAAATTTAAATTTATATTGCCTTACTAGCAAAATAGTAGTGAAGCCGATAAATATATACATAGTTTTGTTAATAAAAAATAAATTGATATAAGTTTATTACTAACTATATACCTAATTTATTATATAATTTGATCAAAAAAATTATAATTCCTTTTTTTTTTATTGATTTCTAAAAAATTTGAAGTTTTGTTTTAAATTTATTAATAAATATATAATAAAATAATTCCAATAGTAAATATATTATTTTATCCAATATAAATATTGTTATTTGTGAGACATTTAAAATTTAAAAATAAATTTAAATTTGTAATTTTGTATAATTCATGTTTGGCATATGAATATGAATAATATATCATTACAAATTTTACCCCATAGAATAATAAAATTGTTTTCCGAATTCTGAATTCTGAATTCTAAATTTTTTTAATCATTTAATAGATTTTAAAAATTTTCTCTTATTCAAATTTAATTATTAAAATTAATTTGTTGTTTTATCTCGATAATTAAATAATATAGTAAAAAAAATGATACTTTATTGTTAAAATGCCCCTGAAAAAATAAATTTATTAAATAAATAACATATTAAATAAGACGATAAATACAAACTATATTTAAAAGCTCTACTACTTTATTAAAATTAGAAAAATTAGTGTACTATGTCAAAATTCATATTTAATAAAAAAATATCAAAAAATATAAAACTTTGTGTAATGATTAAGTAAAATAAATTATAAAATTTAGCAGATAATAGGCTTTGAAAAATTATATAACTACAATTATCTTTTTATTTCTTAAAAATAAGCAAAATAAGATAAGCTATTTTACCTTACTATTTATTTTTAAAAATATTTAAATTTTTGTTAATTTTAAAGTAAAGCATCGTCATCTTCCTCTTCATCTAAAATATGCTGATTAGTATCAGTTTATTTCAATTTTTTTTAGTTTAAATTGATAACATAATTTTAATTAATATTAGAGTTTTATTACTCAGATTATTAATTTTATTAACATGTACTTTCATCATCATTTTTATTGATTGTTTCTCCTTTTTAAGTATCCTCTTCAATTTTATCTTTAATTAAAAATCAATATAATTAATAAAATAAAAACAAATTTATCCCACTATATCTAAAAAATAATATAATATAATATATCTTTATCTTTTGTTACTTATTTAATTTTATTGAATATTCAAACTTTCATTAACTTTCTTCATCTATCCTTACAGTATAGAATTCCCTTATATATTTTAGTCCTAAAATTATTTAAATTGACTTATATGCTTAATTTTTTAATGACAATAATTTATTAAATAAATACACAATCATTTTAAATTCTTATAATTTAAAATTACCTATTTATTAGTTTCCTAATTTAATGATTATGATTCTTCTTATTTTAGTTACATATTTTCTTAATTATAACTAAATTTATTTTCTAAAAATAAATAAATAAAAAATAAATACAATTTATATATAAATATCATTAAAAAACATATAAATACTTCTTTTTATAATTTAATTTTCTAAATTTTAGGCAATTTTTTGTAAATTAGAAGAAAACATATTATCTTTTTATTCAACATTATTATTTTAATTTATATTTTTTTAATTAATAGTGTTTAATTTATTATCATTATAATTATTTTGCTCTACTTTTTAATCTCTTACATTATTTTCATTTTATTAATTATTATAATTACCTTGACCTTTCAAATTTGTTTAACTAATAATGTTGTTATTATCTTTTTTTTATATATTTATTTAATCCTAAATATTTTGGTTTTAAAAATTGTTATCACTTTTATCATTATCATTATTATTAGTATTAATATCATTATATTGATTTTAAGTATCATCTTAATCTTTAATTTAATTTTCATTTTTATTTTTTTCTTTATTATTCCTTTAATTTCTTTTTTAAATTTCTTCTAACTACTTTTGTTAACTTAAAATAATCTTTTCAATTCTAGACAACCTTTTTTTTCCTTTAGGTTTTGAATCCGATTTTAGATCATTGTTATTATTATTATCATTTTATTCGTTATTATTTTATTATTAAATTAAATTTGCTTATTGTGTAATCATTTCTAGTAATTAATTCTCTTACATTTCTTTTTTTTATTTATTTGCCTAAATTTATCCTTCTTATTTAATAAATTTTTTAGCAAGACTTATATTTAATTCTTCTTCTTTAAGCAAGCTAGAACTTTTTTAGGCCGACTTTTAATTATCTTGTAGTTTTTTTTATTTTTGCTATTTCCTTTATTATGATTATTTTTATTTACTTTTAGAGTTTTTTCTATTTTTCTAATATCTCCACTTTATCTTCTTTTCAATCCTATTTTAAATAATAAAAATTAAATTTACAAAAAAGCTATAAATTATTTACCCATTTTCTTCCATCATAATTTATATCATTTTCTTTTTTTCTTCTATTGTATTAAATGGTTCTTTATTTTCTCGACAACAAACAGGACATAAAATAGATTATATACCAAAATACCCATAACATCTAGGATCTTAACATAATGTCTTTCTTTTAGTTTTTTATTACTATCTAATTTCTTATCTTACAGGATTTTCTGGAAACGAAGTTGAACTTATATCTATAGATAAAAAAGAATTATCAAACTATAATTTATTTTCACTACTACTACTATCTTCATTTTTAACAGGCTCTTATATTTTTTCAACTTCTTTTTCCATTTATTCATTAAATTTTTTTTCAAATTTATTATTTAAACTTTAATTTTAAAGTTCAGAATTTTATTACATTGGTTTCACATTAATATTGTTATTATCATTAATTTTATCAGTATCTTAACTGTTTAAATAATTAAAATTATCAGATTATTATTCTGACTTCACTATATTATTATTTAATAAATAATCTAACTTTTCTAAATTAACATCAAAATTAACATTTTATATCATATCATTATATTATTATTATTTTTAATTTTATGATACTAATGTACTATCATTATATTGTAAATCATTTTTTCCTTCTTCTTATTTAATAATTTTTCTCTTATACAAAAATAAAAATTAACATAATTTTATATTATTTTAATAATTTTTTTTATATTTTATAAATAAAATATATATATTTATTTACTAATTAGTATTCATTATTTTATAAATTTTCCTAATTTTATTGATTTTTAATTTATAATAATTCTCCATTTATTTCCTAATCAGTGGACTTAATTTTTTTTGTAGTTTTATAAGAAGAATCCAAAGAATCATCAGATAAACACTAAAGTCTTCTTTAAATTTCCTCTCTTTTTCTCGCTTTTTCCTTTTTTTATTCTTCAATAAGTTAAAAATAATTTTACTTATTTTACTATAATTCTTATTATTTTTGAACAATTTAACAATTTTATTTTTTTTAAGACAACTCTTGCAAATTTTAATTAAGATTTTCCTCATTAATTTTAAATTATTTTTCATTATCTTTTTTTTATTATTACTTTTCCTTTTCTTTTCTTTTTACTGTATATTTATCTTTATATTTTTACTTAACCATTTCTTATTATTTTTCATTTATTTTTTTTTCAATTTTAGACTCATTGTTAATTTCTAATAACTAGGATAAACTCATAGTATTATTAGCTATTATTTTTTTTGTTTGTTAATTATCATTTTCTTTCCCACTATCGTTTTCGCTATCAATTACATGTTTCTTCCTTTTTAATTTAAATTAAACTTCTTGATTTTCATTCTCTTAATTTTCATTTTCCTCATTTTTATTTTTTTTCTTCATATTTTTTCTTTAAGTATCTTTTTATTATACATTTTTTTTCCTTCCCCTATTTTATAAACTGATACTTTAACTATCATCATCATTATAATCTATATCTTCACTCTAATTACCACTACTACTTTTTTAAGAAAATTTTCTATTTTATAATTTTAATTTTTTCATTTTTTATTCAGATTTTTCCTTCTTTTTGTTCTTATTACTACTTTAACTGTCATTTTTTTAAAGATTTAACTAATTTAAAGTTTGGCTTAATGCTAAAAATTATTCTAAGTCCATTAAATTATGTCCTTTATGAGAACCCTATTTGCATATTTAACAAATAGGCCCCTTATTTTTGCATTAAGCATCTATACACATATACTTACAAATTTAATCCTTATGTGATTTTTTAGTACATGTATTCATTTATATAGATATTTTTGTTACCTAAGTTTTTATAATTTATTTTTTTATTTTTTATTTATTGATAATTTTTTAATTTCTTAGTTTTACATATTATGTGCAATATTAAATATTTAATAATCAATATATTTTTGTTTATTTAGTAAAATATTTAACTATATATATTCTTCTATCTTTATTCTAAGTTTTAGTTTATGAAATATTATATTAAATAAAAATTTTTTTAATACAGGTTCTGTTTTTATATTCTAATATTAATTTATCTTTGATTGTTCAATAAAAGAATGATAGAAAACATTTATAGTCATAAAATTAATATTTTATTGAATTACTATACTTATTAAATACTACTCAATTTTAAATTATAATAATTTTTTATATTTATAACCAAATTGAAAATATAATAATTAAAAACTTATTTTATACATAAATCATTTTAATAATTTATAGAAATATGTTATATATGATTAAATAATCAAAATACTTTAATATACTTTTTTTATAAGATTCTATTATTTTTATATAAATTAAATTAAAAATTCAGACCGACTTAACTTATTCTTATAATTAGCCTCTTTCTTCTTATAAATTACCACTAGGTATAAATTATTCGCTTCCATTGTTTTTAGTTTCGCTATTTGTATCGTTACTATTATTTTATTCCATTTACAATTCAGATCCATTTGAGTTGGAATTTGAATCGCTATTTTCTTAACTATTTCTTGATTTTCCACTTACTTTTGAACTATTATTTCTATGAGACACATATTCAGTAAAAATATCCGGGAAATTTTCATCTTTTACATTTCTATAACTAATATCTACCATTTTTTTGCACAAATCATAGTTAATTTTTTAACTTACAATACTATCTTTTTTATAATCAGGGTGTTAAAGTACAAAATCTCTCTAGAATTTAGCCAAAGTTTTTACTTCGCCAGTACATTTTTTTTTAATATATTCGAAAACACTTTCAACGTGTTTCATGCAACAGAAACTTTTACAACTTTTATATTTACTCCATTAACCTATGCAGTCCTTATAAATTCCATAAATACCGGAAAAATTGCTTTCTTTTTTACCGAAAAATATCTCAAAAATAGATAATTCCTCAATTTATGGCTCACCATCGTCTTAAATGTTAGTTCTGAAATAAAATTTCTAATTCAAAATTGCATCTTTTTATTTAGATCTTTCGAAATTTTCATCTAATTTGCTTATAGGAATATACAAATTTAATTTAAACCAATCTTTTTCGTATAAAATTCTCACTAAAATATGGACCAACATAGAAATTGCAGCATTTTCGTCGTCAGTCAACTAAACTTCAGTTGTTCTAAATTCGACTCTCCATCCTAATTATAAAAAGTTATTTTAATAATTAAATAAAAAATAACAATATTTTTTTTTATAAAAAAAAATAATCATATAATATAAAATTAAACAAAATATTTACCAATATCAGAAGTAAAACTAGGGGGCAATTTCAATCTTACAGAATTCCAATTAGTAGACTATATATTTTCAAAATGAGCGGTTTTTTACTCATTATCTTAAACTATATCATTTTCAAATATAACCAAAGCGTCTCTTATAAACAATTGGCCAATATGGTCCCAAAATTTATCGTCAAATTCAATTCCAATTTTCTAAGCGTATTCTTTTCCGTATTTTATCATTTCTTCATTTTTTGGAAAAGGTAAATCATTATACTTGTCCAAATTTCTCTCGTCGTCAGAAATAAACCTAGAAATTGAACCGTATCTAGATTTAGGAATATATTATTTAGATTTTGGATTTCTTTCTTCTGAATTTCTGTCGTCAACTGAGGCTGCGATTATGTCCCACCTCGTATCTATGTCTGCTAATTTCCCTTTGAAAATGGGAGAACCTGCAGTCAAAGCCAAAAATATAGGAGATAAAATTGATAATTAATCGTATAACCATCTAGCGTGGGGAAAATCTATCGCCGAAAAAGTGGTTTGTAAACAACTGCTTCCCATTCCTATTTTTTAAATTTTAAATTTTTAATTATTTTATTAATGCATTAATTTTATAATTATTATTATATTATTTATATTTGTTAATAAATTAGAATTTAGATTGTATTTGACGCAAAAAAAATTATGAGTTAAAAATAGAAAATTTAGTTTATTTATCTATTATGCCTAAAAAAAAAAAGAACATAATAATACTGCTTTAATTTAGTAAGATTTTGATTTATTATTTTTATTTTTTCTATTACTATTTTGAAATTTATTTAGCTTTTATAATAGCATTGATAAAAATCAAAGTAAATCAAAAAAAATCAAAAATTATTATTATACTACTAAATAAATCAAAACAAAATTTAGCAAAAAAGTCTAATTATATTAATTATATTCAGATTAAAAATTAACTTTATTTCCATTTTAAACTAAAAATAACCATTCAGATAAAAAAAATCAGAAAAAACGCCAATTTTATTAAAATAAAATTTAAATAAAATTATACATTTATAAACAAACATTAAAAAAAAAAAGCACACTATTTTATCGTTTATTTATACATATATATATAAAAAAAAAAAAAATTATTACCAAATGCCATAGCATCCATATATATCATATTCTCATAAGGCTCTTTTTCGCTAACGCTACCAATAGTATTAACATCTTTATATAAAGGAACCTATATATTAACCTTTTCCCCTCTTCTCGTTCTTATATTTTTTGTTAAAGTGGGAAATCTAGGGTGGTCTGTAATTATTCTATCATCTATAAATAATGACTTTGTTACTTCATTTTTAAATTCTTTAGAAAGATCATTTCTGTCGAAAAAAGGTTCGTGGAAATCTTCGGTTCCCATTGTAGGAAAAGATGGAATATTCAATAAAAATTCATTTTCTCCCATATACTCCTTAAGATCCCTATTTCTTTATCTAATATTATCTATCAAATCTCCATACCTATTCAAAAAATAACAAAATAAATTTTTTAACCCAAAAAAAAAAAAAAATTATAATAAACATTTCGCTCTTTTTGAACATTTTTTTTTTTCATCAAAAAAAACAATTTTTTTATTTCAAAAATATATTTTCTAATTCAAAATTTTTTTTTTTTTTTACCTACAAATAGTAGGATAAGCCTTCTTAGGCACACTCTCAACCATCCAACTCCCATACTCAGCATGCACTTCAAAATTCAAATTCTGCCCCTCAATTTTCTTCTTCATCTAACTCTAATTAACCTATAATCTCACCACCTTTTCTTTTTCGTCAAATTTCACATAATGAGATTCTATTTCGTCCCCCCAATAAACTATTTTTTTATCTTCCAAAATCTCAGCTGTCTAACTTTCACTGTCAAAAGATTCGTGGCAAGAATCTTCATTGTTATTTAACAGTTAATGGTGGATTTTAGAGTGCATGTCTGTATATCCGTAATTTAAGTATTTCTTACTTAAATTCAAAAATTACACTATTCCATCTTTTTTTAACTGAGCTTGGTATTTCTGAGACTCTTCCCAGGTCAAAGTTTTCCCTAAATCTTCTAAAAATCCCATAATTCTTTTATTTTTTATTATTTATTTTTTTATTATTTTTTTTTTTATACTTTTTAATTTTTTTGTTTGGCTTTTTTTTTTAAAATTTTTTTTTTATTTTTATTTATTTTTTTATACTTATTTTTATTTGTTTTTTTTTTTTTTTTGTTGATTATTTTTGTTAATTATAAAATTTTTTAAAATTTTCTTTGCTTAATGGGTCTAATTTAGTTAATTTTATAATACTTAATTTAATTAAATATAAAATTTAATTGAAATTATGTGATTAAGAAATTATTATCATAAAAGCTCTTTCAAGTATAATATTAAATTAATCACTACTTATTTATATAATTATTGATTTCAAAACTAGTCTGCCTTAATATCTCAGCGTATTAATTTTGTTTGGTTTTGACTTATTAATCAAATTATTAATATGTACCAATTTTTCGTTCTATAATAATAATTAAAGAAATGATAATAGTTATTAATTATCATGTATCATTTTAAAATTTTAATATGTTTTTTTTATACAATTACTAGTTTTAATCGCAATATAATTTTTAATGGTAATTTAAATTGGTTAATAAATTTAATTGAACAACTATTAAAAATGATAGAAAAGAGCCAATTTTAACGCAAAAAAAAAAATTGTATAACTTATAAAACGAATTTTCATATATATTTTTACAATTTTATAAAAAAAATTATTTAAATCTGATAAAAATTATGCAAATAAGCATTTTATTTATTTGATTTGAAATTAGCGTATGAAACAACATAATTTTTATATATAAGTTAGTATAACAATATTATAAAACATAAAAAATAAAAACAATTTTCGTTATAAGAATAGTTAAAATATTATTATTGAAAGAAAAATAAATGTTATTGAAATACATATACACTTAAAATAAATGTAATTTTTATTTAAAAAGTCAAATCATAATAAAATAAAAATATATTAACCGTCCATCTTAATTTTTTCATGATTATTTTTTATAACATCATGATTTTAATATAATTAACTATAAATTTAAACAGGATTATAAAATTTCTCATTGGTAAACAAAAAATTTATTAAACCAAAAATAATATTTTAACCAAATCAAAATATATTTTAAATTCATTTTTTAAAAATATATGAAAAAATAAATATATAAAAGGTAGAATTTATAATCGTAGAAGATTTTAGTTTAATACCGTATAAAATTATTATCCTAAACTTTAATTTATACCACTATAAAATTTAATCTATTTTTATAACATATATGTAGAACTAAGCGAAGTTGTTTTAATTATATTCAGTGTATTTATAAAAATTATTTTATTTTATGCTTTATATTTACAAAAAAAATAAAAAACATTTTATTTATAAAATATAATGTATTTTTCCAGAATTTTCTTCTCTTTATTATATAAATTTTTATTTATAGATCATTTTACAAACTTAAATTACGAATAACTAATATTTAAAACATTTTTTATTGTATAGGAAAATACTAGTAATTTAATCATTATCTATTTCAAAAATAATTATTTTGATTTAAATAAATCAATAATTCGTTATTGAAAATATTAATTTAATTAAAATCATATCTTAATAAAAAACTAAAAATTTTAAATATTATTATTCATTTTAATTTTTAATTTATTTTTAGATAATCGTAATAATTGGTGATGTTAAAAAAATATAACTTTGATAACAATTTTTGTAATATTATAATAATTTTTAATCTTAAAAAAATAATTACTAAAAATTTTGAATATTTTCCAGTATTTATATTAATAATGAATAATGTATATACATTTATCATTCAATTTTACATATATTACTCATATTTAAAATTAATTTATCTTATTAAAACAAAAAATACGTCTATTTTAATTATTTCACTTATTATTTTTAGAATAATAGATTAAAATATAAAGTATAAAATAATTTGTGTCAATTTTATAATAAATAATTCATAAAAATCATTTTTTATTATAATCTACTCCAATCGAAATTCATACATATTCTTTTTAATATAAATATTTAATCTTATAGTAAAACAATAGAATAATAATTTATCTATAATTATTAATCACAACAAGAATTTAAGCAAAAAAAATAATCCTATTTAATAACATATTATGATGAAAAAAATAGTAATTATAACATTAATATTATCGCTTAGTCTAGCCTTACCAAACCTAGGCAATATAAAATAAACCTAAGAAAATCTTTTTGGAATATTCAAAAGATAATTTGACAGAATTTACCAAAATGAAAACGAAATCTTAAACAGATTTTCTATTTTCCAAAGAAATTTAGAATTAATTTACCAAAATGAAGAAAAAGGTATACACAAATTTAAATAGTATAAAAAAACTTATAATATAAAAAATAAAAATATAATAATTTTTAAACTTAATTACCAAATCTACAACAAAAAAAGGAGTAATATTAAAATTTTTAAAACTCTTTTTTCATCCCCTATCATAAAAAACTTAGTGTTAAATTCTAATTATAATTAAAAAACAAAAACAAGTAAAACAAAAATAAACAATACAAAATAATTCATTCATATACCCAAAAAAAAAGATATCATTAAAAATAAATGATAACATCAACTATATATTAATAATTATATATATATTAATAAATATTATATAAACATACATATATTATAAGACACCTCTGCAAATTATGGACCAACAATTTTTTCCGACCTTTCACCTGAAGAATTTGAAGAACAATTTTTGACTTTAAAAATCGAAGAAATCGACGAAAATGAAATCCCTTAACAAGAAGAAGAAGAAACTGCTTTTGGACTTTTTGACTGGTTTTTCTAGTAAGAATAAGAAGATGAAATCGAATTACCTGAAAATTTTGACTGGAGAGAAAAAGGTGTTATTACAGATGTTAAACATTAATCTAGCTGTGGATCTTGCTGGGCCTTTACAACTGCCGCTATTTTGGAAAGTTAATACGCAATTAAATACGGAAAATTAATAGATTTTTCAGAATAATAATTGCTCGACTGTGACACCATAAACAGCGGATGTGGGTAAAAAATTCTTATATCAAATATTAAACTATTAATCTATTTTTATTTTTATGTAAACTTATAATGAAATTTTTTAAATATTTTTAAAGGGGGGGACTCATGACCGACGCCTATAAATACCTGGCTAAAAACGATATGGGCTTATAAAGCAGAGAAGACTACGGAGAATACCTAAACGCAGTCGGTGAATGTCATTACGACGCCTAAAAAGCAAAGGCAAAAGTTATAAATTATTATCAAATAAAAAAAGACGAATAAATAATCCAAAAAGAGTTATTCAAAAACGGTCCCATAGCTGTCGGAATAAACGGAAGATTTTTACAATTTTATGACGGAGGAGTTCTTAACCACCCCGACTGTAACTCAAAAATTAACCACGCTGTTTTACTTGTAGGCTGGGGAGTTGACTAAACTACTGGGCACAAATATTGGTTAATTAAAAATCAGTGGGGCGAAAGATGGGGCGACGATGGATATTTCAAACTTATTAGAGGAGAAAATAAGTAAAACTTAATATTATATTATTTTTTTTTTTTATTTATTTATTTATTTTAATATTTATATGCGAAAGAAATTTTTTATTAACTATCATATTATTTGCTAAAAATATCAAATTTATTAAAAAATTTAAAAATTTAGATGTGGAATCCATACTTATGCTTCTGTAGCCTTCATTGAGTGAAAATAATAAAATTTTTATAATTATAAATTAATTATTAGTCATTTTAAATAAAAAATAGTTAAGATAAAACAAATTATATATATGAGTATAATTAATATCATTTATCAAGTCTAGGGGTTTGAAATTAATTTTCATATTATCTATTAATATTAAGCTAATTAATTTTTCTTTTATGTTCTTCTAAAGCCTAATTTTTTGTAATAGGGTTTAACCTATCATAATTATTATGAAAATGAGTTAATTCAATATCTTCATATCTTTATAAATCATCTATGCTTTAGCTTGCCAATTTTTTCAATATTTCCTTCCAAGGAGTCATAGCATAAGCGATTGAAAGCATAATTTAAATTAAAATATATCCACCAATTCTGTCAAACAATAAATAATTAAAAAATAAATTTCCTAATCCAAACAACAATAAGCATAAATCCAATAATTCAATCATTTCCAGAGAAACGTCTTTTGATATACTTTCTTTTATAGTCCTTTTATGAATCAAATTGTATTTATCAACCCAATAATAAAAAATCAAAGAAATGGTAGATAAAAACAAACCTAATAAAATAAAAAAAAAATATTACATAAAAATTAACATAAATAATAAAATTTTAATAAAAAATAAAAATACTCAATAATTTTTAAAAAATAATAAGTATTATATAAAAGAACTTATAATATTTATAAATATATACTTATATATAAATAGTTATATATAAATATATATGTATATAATATAAATAGTTATATATAAATACATGAGTATATATAAATAGTTTTTTATAAATATATATAAATGTATATAAAAAAAGTTATATATAAATATAGTAATATATATCCATACCTATTGGCAAGCAAGTCGCAAAAAAATAAGTGAACCACATAGTTTTTAACACGTCAGCATAACTAGTAGCCTAAACATATTCAACTTTTTCCATGAGTTCATTTAGTTAATCCTAAGTCAAATAACACTTATTTACGTTCATGCTCTACATTTTACCGTAAATATCAGGTACTCTTATTCTTGCCTGACTTTAAGCTAAAGCCTTTTTTCTTTTCTTATTTTTTAAAATGGTCCAAGGATCAATAAACGAAATTAATGGTGGAATTACAGAATTTATTATTAATACCCAAGTCTAAATGTTAATAATAAAAAATTAAATAAATATAATCCCCTTTTTCTTAATTATTTTATTAATATAATGATTTTTAATATAATTTTATTTTTATTTTAGTAAAACTATTGTTTCATTTCAATTGAAATACTTTAGTAAAATAATAATTAACAACTAAATTTATGAATTATTTATTTATTTTTTAAGATTTTTTTTACTTCCATATATATAAAACCTCCAGGACCAAAATAATTACTTTATAAAAATTAAGATAAGCTGTATATAAGAGCTGAATTTAAAAATAAAGCAAAAGATAATTTTGTAGCATAAGCAATATTATATCTTGTTCTAGTAGAATAACTTTCTTTGTCTACTATTTATTGCATAACTTTTTAAAGCCAAAATTAATTTAATGAAACAATCAAAAGACAAAGTAAAAAAGAATATGAATTTATCAATGCAGTTTGTATATAACTAAATCTACCTTCCAATTTTTTTCTTAAAGTGTGCTCTATCATTTACGTCTAATAATATTTTAAAAATTTAAAAAGTTATTTTTTTATAACATAAAAAATATAAATCAAGTAAAAAAGTTACCTAAATATTAGATAAATAACAAATAATTATAAAACAACCAAATGTTATCAATAATGTCCATAACCAAGCTTTTACTCTTTATTTTACTTTTATATTAGTTTTTACGTGAATATACTTCCAATTTATATCTTCAGGCTCTGGTGCCTCTATAATAAACAATTTATTCTGGAATTTTTAAAAAAAAAACAATTAATAAAAGACTATTTCCTATTTTTATTATCATAAATTTTATTTAAAAATTACTTTATTCCATGTCAAATCCTGATCATTTATTTTACCTTTTTCGCCTCCTCTCAAATAACTAATTTTTAATTAAAATTATGTAAAAATCAGAATAATTATTATCATCATAAAAATTAAAATTCAAATTTTTATTTATATTTATTTTCATTATTATATTAATTTATTTTAAACCTTTCAACTTTTTCCCATTTTGAAAACTAATTATCCCTTAAAACATCCTATTTCATTTACTCAGTTTAAAAACTTATAAATGCTATACCTGCAAAATATTACTCCTCTTTTTATGGAATACTTTCTTACATTTTATCCAATCTTTATTGTATATCTTATATATGTTATTCCAAATCTGTAAAAACAGGATCATCTTCTATATAATGATATTTTTTCAAAAACTCTTATTTATTTTTAATAGCCAAGTCTAACCTTTCTTCTAATTATGTTATATATTCAATATTATAAACCAAATTTATTTTTACAACTTCCAGTTATTTTTATGTAGAGCCTAACTATATTATTTTTATATAGGTATGAATAAAAATTTATATCTTAAAAATAAATTATAAATAATTATTTTGTTACGCAATTGTAAGTAAAAATCTATTATAGATGTTTTTTATAATTGGTTTCTATTCCTGTTGGAATATTAGTAACCATTATAGTATAATCAGATGGAGTAGTATTTTCACTGTCAATTTCTATGTCCATTTAAATTTAACGAAATCTAAAGTATATCATAATAACCATGATAACTAATGAACCTATCAAATCTAATATATCCTATTATTTTTAATAAATTAAATTAAATTCAAAAATAAATTAAATAAGGTAATCGCAGTTAATAATTATTAATAAATACCTGAAATTCTAAAGATTCTTATCCTATTTTAGTTTATTTAAAATTTATTTTATTCGCTATACTTAATAAATTTGGAAAACTGTTGTAGCAAGTTTACATTATTTTTTCTACTTCTTCAGCAGAATAACTTATATCATATTTTGGAAAATCATTCTCACAAAAATCTCCTTTCAAATTATCTTTTATATTATTAAAACCACTTATTACCAAAGAAGTCGTTAATAGCAATATAGAAAATTTAACCCAATTATAAAATAGGGGGTACCCGCTCTATAAATGCAATTTTAATATTAAAAAATATATATTATATCATATTTATTTATATTACTTAAGTAATATTTTTAGTGTTAATATAAGTAATATTGGAAATATAAATATAATTTAAAATTTTAAATTAATTTATTTTTTTACCCCTAAAAACCCTAATTTCATATTCTCATCAAAAACACTTATATCTATTTATTCTCTCTAAAATCCACAACATTTACAAATAGTAGGATACTAAGCAGATCTGTCTTTATCTTTCGTATTTCTACACTCTCCATGAAACATCGAAAATTAAACATCTAAATATATATTTAAAAATTTAAAAATTTAATATATAATATTTAATAAAATAAATTATACTGATTTTTATATAAAAAAATTTTATACTTAATAATTCTAACATAAATAATATTATATATTAATATATTTTTTTGTTATATATGGGTAGTTAAATATTTTCATTAAAAATTTAAATATATATTAAGATATCTACCAGCCGGTATTTAAATTGGATTGTATCCGCTTATTGCTTACTATAATTTAAAGGGAGTTTCCTATTTATGATATAAATTTTAGTATTAATTTTGTTAGTAACTGTAGCCTGAATCTATTTTATTGTTAGAATAAACACTTTTATTCATTTTTTATTTGTTTTTATTATATGTAATAAAAATAAAATAAAAACTAATAATTATTTATTCTATCACCAAAATTTAATTATTATTAGAATCAGTTTTTAAATTTTAATAACAATAATGGTATATTTTTTGCATATATAATAAATATAAAAATATAAATAAAAATAACAATCAATAATATATTCCTTTCATAGTTTAGTATTTATTTTAATTAAAAAATTTAAATTTTTTATGTGTATAGTTTTTTTATTTTTAAAGATAAAAATTATCTATCAATTTATTTTTTTTCATTATTAATTAAAACTTCAAAGGATTAAATCTAAAAATATTCCACAATTGTAATTTAGTCTAATTAATTCAGATAATTTTTACTTATTTAACGAAATTTTTATATTTATTGTAAGATGATATTTAAAAATAAGAAATTGATTACATTATAATTTTAATTAGGGTTTTATATAAATTTAATTTCAAAATTATTAGATTTTTTTTTATAATAAACCTATAAGATTTTTTTTTTAAGTTTTGGTTACCAAAACCTCTTGTATTTTTTTATTATCCATTAAAATACATTCAAATTATTCCACCAAACTTTTATCAGTTTATTTATTATTTTAGCAAAATATATTACAATTAATTTCTTTGCTTTTCTCTTTTTACTTTTATTAATACATTTCATTATTTTTTTTTATTTTAATACCTTTAAATATATTTATATATTTTGAATATTGACATTTTTATATATCTGAACAATTCATCATTTCGTTTTGTGCTTAAACTTTTAATTATTTAGAAAAAAATAAAGTCTTATCTTCATGATCTTATTTTTAAATTTATTCTATTTATTTTGTATTTTTAAAAAGGGACGTATTAATATCACAATACTCTTATTATTATCTCAAATTGATATTTTTTTATTTTAAACTAGGCAGTTTTACTTGATTTATTAATATATCTTCTTCAATTTTTTACCTTTTATTTTAAACCTTACCTTTTTTAAACTATAATCTTTCGGTTTAACTTTTTATTAAATAGTTTATATTTTATTATATTCTATCCTATTCTTAATCTAATTTCTGTATACTTTAATCATTTTAATTTTGGTTATTATTTTTTTATAACTCATATTTATTCAAAGGCCTTATTTCAAAACTATTATTATTTATATTTAAATTTTTATCTTCATTAATATTTTTATCAATTTATTTTTATTTAAAAACAGTTTAATATTCATTTTGGTAATTTCTCTATTGTTATAACTCTTCCTATTCTGAAAAGCCTTAATAATTATTGTCTTTAAATTACAAAAAAAAAAAATCATCGTCATCAAAATCAGTATTTGCGCTAAATTAATGTTAGTTACTTTTATAAATAACTTCTTAATTATTATTATCTCTACTTTTCTTAGAAAATTTTTTTTAATTGAAATCTTTATTTTTTTTTAACAACTAAAAACTGTTCTTATGATTATAGATACTTTTTTATTCTTCTTTATATAATCTTTTTAAATCTTATTTTTTTAATTTATTATATATATTACAACTATTATTATGTTTATTAATATTATTATTATAAGAAACAAAAAAGTTATCGTTAATTTTTTGTTTTATTTAGCATTTTTAGTCTATATTTTCTTTCTACGATATATTGCTGATACTAGATTTCATTTATTTATTATCGTTATTTAAATAACTTTATATGTTTTATTCTTTAAATTAATTAGAAATTTATACTTTTTCAAATTAAGTTGATTATTCTTCCTTTTTTACTTATTTCGATTAACTCATTGTATTGTTTTATGGCAAAATCTAAATAATATGCTTTTATATATTTAAAATTCTTTAATCTTTATTTATTTTAAAATTTTTATTTTCTATTTGACTTTTTGTTTATTATGAAAATTAACATCTTTATTATAAATTTTAATCCTTTTTAAAAAATTTCAAATTTTTTTCTTTATGTTCCTTTCCATTATTATATTATAAAGGTTAAATTATTTTTTAAACTATTTTAATTTTAAAATTTAATAATTATTTTTTATCCATATTCGAAACTTGTTCTATATTCATAATTTTATTTTATTTTATTTTTATTTTTATGATAGGTAATCTATAATAAATTAATATAGTAAATAGAACTATAATAGGTTATAATTTTTAATTAAAATTCACTCTGATCAAATACTATAATTATTTTATAAATATATTAAAAAAATTTTTTATAAATTATAAAAAATATACTATAAATAATTTAAATAATAGGCTAGTAATACAAAAAAATATATACAATGATAATTTTTTTAAAATAACTTACATATTAACATATTTTATATATCAATGTTAAATTGGCCTATTCTAGCCCAAATTATTATTTAATACAAATTTTTTATATATACCTATTTTATTACCATTTCCTTTCATTATATTATTACTATTATAATTAGTTTTTCTGGATACTGCTGGTGACTAGGAATAATTTTATTTTATTCCTATCATTGGCAATTTAAATTATGTTATTTAATTATTCTAATTTTATTATTAATTACTGAATAAATATTATTTTTTTCTCTCCAAACTATAAGCTAAATTTGCCTATTAACTCTATCCATTACTTTTATTATTTTATATACTTACATCATTACTATTATCATTTTCATTTTAACTATTATTCAAATTATTTTACAATAACTTATTACTTTTTTATTTTATAATTCCATTTTTATTTTAATCATTATATAAAACTTTTTTTAACCCTATCTTATTTTTTTTTGGACTTTAAATACTCTATCCATTATAATTATTTCCAAACCGGTCTTGTCTCATCTTATTAATTTAATCTTAAAAATCATTCATTAAAAATCTTTTTTTATTTTCGTGATTTAAATTATTTTTAGAAATATTATTATAACTTATTTTATTAGATTAAACCTACTAAATTGATAAAATACCGTTGTTTATTTAACCATCTTATATTTTATCTAAATCGTTAATAACAGGTAAAACTAAATTTAAATTTTAATTTTTGTTTTAGTTGTATTATATTTTATTATAATTTATATTTATAGGACTTCTATGTTTTTCTTTATTAATTATCACATATTTAGGACTAAATGACCTTGCTTTTTATCCCGCCTAAATTTAACTTTAATTTTAATAACTTATAACATAATCCAATTTTTAATTATTTCTAATCTAGCTATTTTTATTTTCATTTGCTTTTATTTTACTAACATTTTAATTTTTACTCATTTATTAACTTTATTTATTTTTATTTAAATTTTCTGTTAAAATTCTCTTTCTTTATTAGACTGGCCTTTCACTAGAGCCTAACTTTTTATTTTAACTATTTTCTTTATTTTATTATTTATTATAAGAGTTTTAATTATAATTTAAACTTAAATTCAAATTTAATTCCTAATTTGATATGCTTTTCTTTAGATTAGTTACAACTTTTTTTGGTGAATTATATATTTATATTATGTTTTTATTTTATTGCTTATTTTTCAAATTACGGTTGTTATTTAAGATATTTTCGCTCATTTTACTTAAATTCACTTATTAATTACTATTTATAGATGACTCATCCATTTTATTAGATATATTATTTATATTTATTATACTCTCATTTATATTTTAATTGATATTATTATTAATAGAAGTATTTAAATTTATATTTTAGTTTTAAGTTACGTTTTCATTAATACTGTTTTTTGATTTTTTTTAGCTGTTATTATATTTTCCATTATTAATGCTAATAGATAAATCCTTTATCTACTTTGAATTACCTGATTAATTAATAAGGTTCTAATTATTTTCTATCATTTAAAAATATTTGTTATATTAACTATTTTCCTGCTACTCTAAAATTTAAGATAATCCTAAATGCTGCTACTATTATTAATGTATTTATTATACAGAACTTTTATTTTAATCCAACGAATAATTCTAATTACTTTATTATTCCACAGAAATATTACAACTATTATTTTAATTTTAAATTAAACTTTTATTTTATGCTTATTCATTACTATTAAATGTAATATTATTATAATTTATACTCTTTTTCATTTTTTATTTCGGACTTTATTAATAACAAAATGAAAATTGATTTTAATTTTATGACCCTTTAGTGGAGGCCATATTATTTCCACCACTAGAAATAGTTTCCAAAAATTTTTATTTATCTATATATTATACATTAATTTCAGAATAGTTAGGCTTCGGAAGAGATTTTGATAAATTATTGAAATTTTTCGGAAAATTTATAGTCTAAAGCATTAAATTTCTATCCTAATTTAAAATAAAATGTCTGTTTTCCATATGACTCACAACATATGGAATCCCCAAAATTTTATCACAACTTGGCCTTAAATGAGGACTTACCTGTAACATTAATCTTAATATACTATTCAAATCCAATGAATATTATATAGGAATCTTTTTATATTATCCTTTTAAAATCTTTTTAAATAATTATGGCATATCATTTGCCCTAAATGGAGGTTTTAGTCAAGCCATTTCGTACACAACACAACCTAATGACCAAATGTCACTTGATTTATCATAGGGTTAATCTTTCCAAACTTCTGGGCTAATAAAAGATAAAAAAAATAAAAAAATAATTAATTATAATTAATTTTTAAGATATTTATAATATTTATTAATAAAATTGGCATAATATCATTTAGATTTTTAAATAACGGAAAAAAAAGAAGTCATTTATAATCCATTTATTAAATTACCTAGCATAATAAGGTGTACCTGTTTGTGTATATAATAAACCTTTTTTAGCTAATTTTGATACATTGAAATCTCCCAATTTAACATTACCATTTTTATAAATGAAAATATTAGCAGATTTCAAATCTCTGTGAAAAATATTATGATCATGCAAAGCTTTTATACCTTACACCACTTAAATAAAAATATTCCAAATTTCATTTTCGGAAATCATAGTTTAATCTTTTTAATTTTATTAAATTTTTTACAACAAATCTCCATTATCGGCATATTCCATAACAATACTTTTTGTAAAAGCAAAATTTAATTTATTTAAATATATACATTTTTTTTATAAATTTTTATAAAATTTTATTAAAATTATGAATTTACTTATTAAGAAATTTTTGATATTATAAAATGATATAACATTTTAATATACCAATATACAAATGTTAAAATATAAAAAAAATAAAATAAAATTTTTTTATAAATTTTTAATAATATATTTTAAATATTACCAAAGTGTGCCACTTTCTTCATTTATAAAACATTCCTTATATTATATTATATTTGGGTGCCTAATTGAAGCTATAATTCTTATTTCATTTAATGCATTTTATTTCTCTTTTTTTGTTAAATTATTTATTTTCACTTTTTTTAATGCATAAAATTTTTAATCACTTATTCTTTTTACTTTATAAACACTTGAATAGGATCCTTCTCCTAATTTGTCTTAAAACTAAAAATGTTCTAATGCCATCTAATTTAAATGTATTTTTTTAACTTTTAAAATATTTGTTAGAAAAAAAAATTAAATTTAGAAATGATTTTTTAAATTATTATTTTATTTTTATTTATTAAATATTAGAAATTTTTTATAATATTAATTTTAATTATCATTTAATAAATAATTACATAAAACCTATTTTAGAACTGCTTATATAATATTTTAATTTGTTATCCATAAATAATTATTTTTATCATAGAATATATTATACTAACATAAAAATTTCCACAATTTTAATCTAATTTTAATTTAAAAATTTTTTATTTTAACTTCTTCTTTTTTTATTATTTATCAATTAAAATAAAATATATATCGATTTTTCACATTTATTTTATATAAATATTTATAATTTTAAGATTCAATCTAAATTTTATTTAATTATAATATATGAATATGATTTTTTTTAGTCATTAAACGTTTTTATATATTTATATATTTTATATTATAAATAAAAAATAGATATATAATTACATTTTTATATACAATTATAATAATTTTTAAAAGATCCTTACTATGAATAAATAAAAAATTATTATTTAAATAATAAATAAATTTGTCAACTATTAAATTATAGTAATTTTCCATACACCCCTTTTTTTTTTTATAATATTGAATAAGGTTTTACAATATTTATTGAAGATTATACTCTCTGCTATAAATTTAGCGAAATTAATAAATAAAAAATATTAAATAAAAAATAAAAAAATTAGTGACATATTTTATTCCATCAAACAAAAATGGAACTACTTGAAAAACAACTTCAAAAGGAAACAAAAAATAATCAATATTAAGGTAATAATTCATCTACTATAAAATAATGATATAAATACACTAAACTAAATAAATTATTCATTATTTTTTCAATTAATTTTCCCATAAATTCCCACCATAACTTATTTTTTTTTATTTTTAAATAAAATTTCTCATATTTTATCTAAAAAGGAAATAAAAAATATAAACACAATAATCCAAAAATTCCCGAAAATTAGCTAAAAAAACACTTTAGAGGACTTCCATAAACTGTACCCGCTTAATGGAAATAATTAGGAGCAATTTACACAAATGATGGAGGCGAATCTTATATATTTAACAAATAATTAAATGATAATTTTCCAGCAATAATTACAAAATATTCAATGCCAAAATATTTAAGTCTTGCCTTTAAATTAGGTTTCTTCGATAAAAATGAAATGAAATAAACTTATGATAATTTAGATTAGAATTAACAAAAAAAAGTGAAGTTTTTCCTAAATTAAAATTAATTTATAGGTGTTGAAAGTGAAGATATTAACACATTTCATTTAACTCACGACCCTTTCAATGAAATTGATGATGTTTTAAATTTTATCATAGAAAGAAATAAAAAATATTAAAATTTAGTAAAAACTTACAGTTAAACAAACATCTCGCCTTTAGAATAGGCCGGTTAAAATTAGCATATAAACAAATAATAATAGCTACCAAATTTTAATAATAATAATTTGGCAAATGATAATATTTAAAATCCTACCAACCTTCGAAATATTGGTAACACTAAAAAATTAAACTATACATTTTTAATTAAATAATTTAATTATTTTAAAAACTATTTAAAAAGAATAAAATGGAATCCCATAAGAAAATATGCAAGATTAAGATGATGACGAACTATCATTACAATAGTAAATTTAAAAAATCCAAACATAACAAACATAAAAATCAAAAAACTAGCCTGAAAACCTAATACAAAAAATGCATTAAAATAAATTAAACTAACAAATAAATATATAAAATCATAAAACCTTAAACATAAATTAAAATAAAACATCAAATCAAATATAAATTTAAGCAAATAATTAAAAAAAATAAGACCAAAACCTTTAACAACAACAAAAATAATAAAAACAATAAAAAACCCAACAAAATAACCAAACTCAATAACAACAAAATTAAACTTAAAATTTAAACTAAAATTAAAATAATAAGACCCAATTTTATAAAAGCAAATAATAAGCATTAACTAATTTAGACCTTGAAAAAAATGGGTTTTTTAACTCAGAAGAATATATAAATAATCAAAAAAAAGCAGATTTTATCATTAATTATTATAAAACTCATTTAACTGAATATTATTGGGATAAAGTTAACATAAAAAAATAAGATGATTATGTCAGCCAAATACAATAAATTTTTTAATAAAATTTTAACTTTTTATGTGCTGATAAAAATTTTAACTACAAAACAGAAGAAATAAAAATTCCTGTAAAAAATATTAAAAATAAAAAGTATGTTAATTTATATATTTATATCTTAATTTACATGTATACAAAAATAATAACCATTATTTTTATATAAAATTTTATTAAATATATAAAAAATTAATTTAGGGCTAAAATGATTGGTGTAAACATTAATTTATAATGCATAATACTGTTCTATTTGAATGTATTAGCAATACCACGAAAAACTCAAAAATTTTATTAGCAAAAATAGTCCTTGTAAACATGTTTCCGCTATTTGCTAAAAAAATAAGATTAAAAAAAAATAAGATAGAAGATGAAATTATGACAAATAAGCAAACTTATTAAGAATTATTAGACAGCGCTTATATATATAGAAATTAATAAAATGAAGATTCAAATGAATTATAAAATCCAGTTTTTGCTATTGAAAATGAATTAAATACAACTTTTTAACTAAATCCTATAAATAATAATTTTAATTTAAATACCAGTTATGTAAATAATAATAATACAAGTTTCAATTTAGAAAATAATGAAAGATAAAATGATTTTTCGCTTGAAGCACTTGTAAATTAAAATAACATCTCAAATAATAATTCTGTAAATGGTGACAATTAAATAGGATAAAATTTTCAGAATTAAAAAGAATATGCAGAAGATCATATCTTTAATAACTAAATAAATGATAATAATAATAACGGGTAAAATCAATAAAATGAATAAAATGATGTAAACTATCTATCTTTAAACTTAATGAATTAATAAGATGACGAAATTAGTGAAGATTTACCAGAAATAAAAGAAGATTAACTTTTAAAAAAATTGGAAAAAATAAAACAAGTTATAAAAAAAATAAAAGAACAAGACCCCTAAAAATTTATAGACTTCTTGGCCTAACTCAAAGATAAAGAACACGATAAAATGCTAAAAATGTTCTAAGTTCTCGAAAAAACCATTAACGAAAGTTCTAATTATTATATTGAAATGTAATAACCGTGTATAAAATAAAAAAATTATTCAGTAGCTTTTTAAATATACTAAAGATCAAATAAAACAAATAGACTTAAAATTAAACATAAAGGAAATGCAGAACACTAATTAAATACAGTTGCTCATGTTAAAGCTTTAATGAAGGCGTGTACTTAATTTTTTGATTATAATGAACCCATTTCTTAATTTGAAAACCTAGAAATTAATTAAATAGTATAATATATTTCAGATATAAGGTATGATTTTTTACTAAGAAAATATTGTAATCAAGAAATATAAGTAGAAAAAGTAATTCCCCAAATGGAAATAAAATCCAGTGACTCAGAAGAAAAAGTTATTAAAAAAAGAAAGAAAAATGATATCAAAGAAATGGAAAAAAACCTAATACTTTTAAACAAATAACACGAAAAAGAACAATAAAAAATATAACAAATCAAAAATGAAAAAAAACTTAAAAAAAGAAACCCTGGAACTTTATTAAATTACTCAAAATCCAAAATTTAAAATTAATTAAAAGTATAAGATGACGAAGACAGTTCTAGCATAGAAATTTTATAAAATTTTGACAAATAGCCTTTAAATATTAATATTGTAAAAAAATAAGACAACTCTATTCCAGTTCTTAATACAAGATGTAAAAAATCTGCAGCTCCTTTAAAATAAGTATAGGAAAATAATTATAATTATAATGATAATAATGATAATAAAAATAAAGAAAAAAAAAATACAGAAAATCAAATTATTAACAGCAAAAATGATCAAAATTACATAAATAATAGCAATAGTTAAAATGATTCTTACTTAAACTAATCAAATAATAGCATTATAAATAATGACGACAATAATTATCCAAAAAAAGTCAGGTAAAAATCGAAGTTAAAAAAAATAAAAAAACTTAATTTATCTTCATAGTCCTCATATTCTTCTTCTGATGATGACAATAATAATAATAATGAAATCAACTATAATCATACCAATAAAAATTATTTATAAAAAGAAAAAAAATTAAAATAAAATAGACATTAATTAAATTAAATTTAATAAGTTAAACCTTAATAATAAATAAGCAAAAATTTATAACGAAAAAGCTAGAAACCTACCAGTAATAAAGAATATTTGGGTAGTTATAAAAAATAAACATAACATAGCATAAAATCTGCTGATAAATCTAAAAACAATAATTAAAAAAAACCAGTAACAATTACAATTTCTGATTCTGAATGACATTATATTATATTTTTTGTACATTTATTTATATAATAATTTAAAAATATTAAACTATTAATAAAAATTTTTTTTTAATATCATCTTTCTTCAAATTAAAAGATAAATAAAAGTAATTTTATATATAATATTGTTAATCTATATTTATATTAAAAATCAATTATATATTATCATTTAATAAATAAATTATAGAAATTAATAAACGAAAATTATTTATTTAAAATAAGAATTTTACAAAAATTACAAGCTATTAACAAATTTCTTCAAATTTTATAATAAATACACTTTATTCTTTTTGTGATATATATATTTTTTTTATAAAAATATAATATTTACAGATACATATATATATTTTTTTATTATTATTATACATAATTAAACTATATTAATCTCAGAATTTTTAAGAGCTCTTTGGAGAAATTTCTGCTATAAACTCAGAATAACTAACCTTGGCATTACAAGTCCTGTCAAATCTCAAAATTAAATAATACAAATCATTTTTATCTATCGTAATTCCGCATTAATCAAAAATTTTTTTAAAATCAGACACCCGCCAATACCCGTCCAAATCGCCATCTATATAACTAAAAATTTTCTTCAAATTAAAATTTTTTCTCTTATTTAATCTTTGTCTAAGACTTTCCAAAGCCGCTTCATTTTATATCATAATTTTAAATAAAATCCCGAAATTCTACCTCGTTTCCAGACTCCATAAGTCCCCTATATCAAAATAAAGGTCTTTTTCTCTAGGCGCTCTTTCGCTTCCCATTGCTTCGTATTCTCTTTTTACCGGCCTTAACATGTCTCTGAATTCATTATAACTAATTTTCCCATCCTAGTTCAAGTCATATTTCTTAAGCATCTAAGGTAAATTAAATAATTCTAAATTTTGAATAAAATACTAAAAATTTTTCTTACAATTTTTTATAATTTTCAAATTACATTAAGAATAAAAATTAAAACATAATATTTATAAACTAAATTTAGATACAAAAAAATTTTTTTTTTACCAAATACAACTCATACTTGCTTGGGAAAATACCAATTTCATTAAAAACGTGCATAAAATCTTAAGGTGAACATATACCCTTACCATCAACGTCAAACAACCTAAAAGCGTCTACCAAATTAAAATCCTGTCTACAAACCAAATTCTCTTTATAATTTTCAACTTCTTTATCCAAAGAAATAAACAATTTCAAACACCTAGCTAATTCAGCCACTTCAATTTTCAAAATTTCCAACATTTTTTTCTCCTATTTATATTTCTACTCCCCCTCAATCTAAACCTACATATATTAAACTTAACTCCTATTTTTTGCAGAAAAATTCCTCTCTTTTGCAAATTTCTTAGCAGGCCCCGAAATTGACTTATGTCTCTAATTTCTTATATGTTTCTATATACTAATATTTGTCTACTTATTTGGCGCTATATACTATCTAAACAGAGTGCTTGGGTCACTAATTCCAAAATTATTCTAGTAAAATTATTAAGTTGTCCTAGTCTACTTCTTGTATTAACTTATCGGGTCTAATTATTATTATAATTATTATTATTTAAAAGAATTTTTCTCATTGGTGTAAACACATTATTCCAATTCATAATTAGGCTCTAAAGCTTCCGTAAATTCATATAAATCCACTCTCCCATCATCATTTTTATCCATCGCCTTTATAATAGACATCAATTAATCTTAATACAAATCGTACCCAAATTTCATAAAAAAATCTCCCAATTTTTCAAAATCAATATAAGAACTATTATATTAATCAACAGTATAAAAAGCGTCTTTACAAGTAAAATCTTCGCATTTTTTTAACGCACATTTAAAAGGCTCCAATTTTTTTTTAATTTATATCACCCTGTCAAAAACCCTTGCTAAAGCGTATTCTACATCATATGATAATAATTAATTTTATTCTATAGCATATGTTTTTCGTTAAGTAACTATAGACCTTAAAGCCTCATTTTCGGTAGGTAAAATAGATTATAAAAATTCCTCAAAACTTAATTTTCCATCATTATTTCCATCAAATTATTATAAAAAATAAACACAATTTTTTTAATCCTAAATTATACCATTATTTCCTAAAAATTATCTTATATCTTCCACTGATATAAAACCATTTCTTTACCTAAATAAATTTCATTATTTTTATTAAAAAAATATTTAAATTACAAATTTATTTTAAAAAAATTATTTTTAAATCTATATTAATATGCTTACTATAAAATAAAAATTAAAAATGTAATTTTAATATAAAGTAAATATTTTTTATTTAATTTAAATAATATATGAAATATTTATCATGTAAATTTATTTTTATATTTAATTTTTATTGTTTTTATTAAAAAATAAAAATTTACCTGTCTATTCTAGTAAATGCTGCATATGGCTCAAAATCACTTTATTCTGCCAAAATTTATCTTATAACTTCCAAATTTTTTTCTTCTTCGCCCAGTTAAATTAAAAATTTGCATAATTTTAATGTAGTTTCTTTTGGCAACATATTAAATTTAAAAATTTCAAGTTTACTATATAATTTATATGGTTTTTCTTTTTTTTTATAAATGAGAAATTTTTATTTTTTATTTTTTACTTCTTTAATTTTTTTGTTTAAAATATAGTTAATTATTATAATTAAATTTTTTGTGCTCGTTTTTTTTTTATTGTGTTTT
This sequence comes from Pseudocohnilembus persalinus, assembly GCA_001447515.1. Taxonomy (NCBI): domain Eukaryota; phylum Ciliophora; class Oligohymenophorea; order Philasterida; family Pseudocohnilembidae; genus Pseudocohnilembus; species Pseudocohnilembus persalinus. Next base: position 583,648 of record LDAU01000057.1, read on the forward strand.
TATTCTATAAGAATAAAATTAATTCATATTTTTTAAAATAATTTATTAGGGTTTTCATCTCTTCCTAAATTTTTCAGTTTATATATTATTAATGAATAATTTCCAATTTTTAATAGTTATTATTTTTAAATGACCACTAATATTATAAATGGAACTTATAAATTTTCACAAAAATTTTTAATGAATCGAACGATAAAACAAAAGTGAAATTAATAGATATGAATATATATATATACAAAAATTGAAATAAACTATATGTATACATAACATTTAATAAAAATTTAATGAAATATTTATAATAATCAATAAAGGAATGCATAAATAATTTGTCAAAAAATTAATCCTATTTCAATTTATAGATATATTTTAATTACCCTAAATTTTGAATTAATAATATTAAATTACATTTAATGTATAGTACTACAAATTTTATAAAAAATAGATAATTTATATGAAATGTAGTTTAAACTTATAATATTATAATATTTTCAATATATTTATGAATTAAATCTACATTTGCATTTCTTTAAATTTATTTCTATTATTCTTGAAATAAATTAAATTAATTATTATAATTCTTTTTATTTATAACAAAATTTTTTGTTTTAATAGCAAAACATAATTTAAATAATATTAAAAAATAAATAATACCAAATACAAAATAATATAAAATATTATACATAATTATATCCATAAATTATTAATGGGAGGAAGCGTTTCGATATAGTAAAGTAGTAATTTAAGCATAATAAAATTCGAAAATTTGAAAGAATTTGAAAAGACTATATAATATTTGAACAATAACTATCCAAACATAGAAAAATTTTGTGAATTATAATAACATTCTATATATTAAGATAAATAAAGAAACCTTGTTCTTAAAAAAGAATATTTCGATAATTAGTTTGAACTAAACCTCAATTTAAAATAAGAATTATTAGTTAAAAATTTAAAAAACATCAATATTATAAAATACCATGAATTGTTTTTTATTTAAAATGAAAATTATCCAACATTAAAATTCTAATTATATATAGTGATGGATAGATGTGACATGAGCTTATAATAATTAATGGATGAGAAGAAAGAAAAAAACGAAAAATTTTAACAAGAAGAACTTTATCATTATGTTTACCAAATATATAATGGCATAAAATATTTACATAAAAAAAGTAAAATATAAAAAAAAAATTTTTTCTATATTTTAAAATTCCTTAAACTTTATAAATAGATATATCTCATAGGGACCTTAAACCTTAAAATATACTTTTAAAAAAATTTCAAAAAAATGATGACTTTTATGTTGTAAATATTGCAGATTTTGGAACACTGAAGTAAATAAACTCTATTTATAACATAGATTATGAAAAAAGCTGCCAGGGAACAAAATTATTTTGGCCAGAAGAATTATTTAATGTTTAAAATAAAAGTAATTATATAAATTATTTTAAGTAAGATATTTTTGCATTTGGACTAATCATCCTAATAATGTGTGGTATTCCCAATATTGATATAGTATAAGAAATACAAGATGTCTAATCAGCTTAAAATAACAAATATGATTTTAGTGAAATGATTAAAAAATATTTAAATAAAGATTAAAATTATGATTTAAATAAATTATTAACCAGGTTACTATAAAAAGATGTTAAAAAAAGACCTACCGTAGAAGATTTAAATTAGAATCTTTTGCTATTAGAAATGTAAAAAAATCTAAAATTTAAAAAGAGTAAAATTACAGATAATCTAAATTAAATATACGAAGGTCATATAATAAATGATCAAAAAAATGGTTTCGGAAAACAAAAAGAATAATATGACATTTATAAAGGTGAATGGTACGAAAATTAAAAAAATGGTTATGGTGAATATTTTTACAAAAATGGAGACATTTATTAAGGTAATTGGCTTTAAAATGAAAGATCAGGCAAAGGAAAAAAAAAATATAAAAATGGGGATATATACGAAGGTAATTGGCTTAAAAATAAAAAACATGGTTATGGTAAATATTTTTATAAAAATGGAGACATTTATAAAGGAAATTGGCTCGAAAACAAAAAACATGGATAAGGAGAATATATATATAAAAAAGGAAATGTTTTTTAAGGTGTATATTGTGATAATTTGTAAAATGGAGTAATATAATATAAAAATGGAGATATATATAATGGAAACTTGAAGTTAAACTAAAAACATGGTTCAGGAAAATATACAAAAGCAAATGGGTAAGTTTTCGACGGTTTTTGGGAAAATGATGAATGGAAATAATAGTCAAATGGATTATAGAAAAATAAATAATTATAATAAATGCCGTAGCAAAACGGAGATAAATCAGAGTTTAGTTATAAAAATGACTGAAATTAAAATTAACTAGAATATCTTTGTTATACTATAGGTTTAAATTTAAATTTTAAGATCTATGACTGAGAGATAAAAATATTTTAAATTAAAAATATGGTTATAGGAATTAAATTTTTATAATATTAATTTATCTCTATTTTATACAATTCTTAGATATATTACTGAAAATTTGATAAGAGTAATTAGAATTTAAATAAAAAAATTAACATTATTGATGATTTTTTAGGTCTTTTGCATTTTAAATATAATCTAATTTTATTTAAAATTATATTAATTCTCTAAAAATAATATGAGAATAAGTTAAAAATATAAATATTTTGAAAATAAATACTTTTATTGATGAATATTTGTTCCGTTTTTTTTAATAATAAAAACTATATAAGTACAGTACATCTTATTTTTTTTCTAATTAATTAATAAAAATATTTAATATAAAAATTATTATAATATATTAATAATAAACATAAATTCAACTTCCAAAAAATTAGAAGAAATAAAAATAAACTAAAACTATCATAATTCAATATCAAATACCTTAATATACTTTAAAATAAAAATATATATTCTCCATTAATAGTCTATAGTAAATGAATAATAGTATACCGTAGGGTGACAATACAAAAAAAATAATTAATATAGACTGTAAAAATAATATAAATACAATAAAAAATAATAATAATAACAATCATTTAAATTATTATTCCAAAATATTATTTAAAATTATAATTAAAAATAGTTATATATACCATATTATTATTTTCAATAAAATTCTTATAATTTAATCGATTTATGCTAAATTTTTATTATAGAGCTATATGAAAACGATATTGTAGTTAATCATGTGTTAAATGATGAAAAAAATCAGTCTAAAAAATAAAGAAGACTGCTAAAATTAGAAAAAAAATCAACAAAAAGTTTAAATGAAATTGAAGTATAAAAAGAATTATCAATGCTTGATTCATGTAGAGTAATTTTTTTTTTAAATCATAAAAATAAATTTATATTTTCACTTTTTTAAAAAAAAAAATATACTCTCTTTTTACTAAAATAAAAATATTCTAACTATTGGTTTATATTTATTATTTATTTATTTCATACAAAATTGAAATAATTATCAATTTTTTATTAGTTATATAATAATACTATTTTTACCCATTTATTTAATATTTATTATTTATTATTCATATATAATTAGTAAAAAGTGGCACAAATAATGGAAAAAGGTTTCGTAGAAACTATTATGGTAATAGTAACATTTTATGCACTATATTTTGATGATCTAAGAATATTATTGTTTTCTAAATCAGCCGATGAAACTTTTTATATAGTGACTTTTATATGCCTACTTTTGTTTATAATAGAATTTATTATTTTAACTATTGTAAAACCAGAATATCCTTTAAGTTTTTCATTTTGGATGGATTTAGTTTCTTCAGTATCTTTAGTATTTGATATTCCTTGGTTGTCAGGCGCATTATTCTCAATTTAATTAGACGGAGACCAAGCATAATCCTAACTTTTAAAGTACAAATAATTCTACAAAATAAAATAATATACTATATAAATATATTATATATTTATTCCTTATTATAATTAAAAATTTATATATCAAATTGTTAAATAAATAGCATTGATTATCTGAAAAATTTTGTATTTTAACAAATATTATTTAAAAAGGGCAGGTAAAGTTTCTAGAGTTACTACTAGGGCTGCAAGATTAGTTAGGTTTATTAGACTTATAAGACTAATGAGGGTTGGTAAACTGTATAAACAAGCGTATAATAAATTTACAGAAAAAGTATAGTAATATATTATAGAATAAGCGGATGATGATTTTGACATAGAAGGTCCGAAATTAAATGATAAAATAATAGATAAATTCGATGATTAGTAATCAGCCCACGGCTCAGATAAGTCTGATCCCAAAAGTTAAAGGGAGTAAACAAATCAAAAAAATTAAAAAAAAGATACTATAAAAAAACAAGATGCTTCGAAAAATTAAAATGGCTTACAATAATAATAATAAAAAAGAGTCCCTGTTTTAGCAACTTATAGAAATAGAGAATATGAAGAAAGAGAAAAAAAATACGGATTTGGAAAATCAAAATGTACAGTCTTTGTAGATCCAGAAATTGTTAATATAGATAGTCAATCAGATGATTTGGACTACGATGATAAGAAAAACAATTAAATGGATATGATGTTTGATTAAGAACAATAAAATATGCAAGCAGTAAATAAAATATATCTAAAATAATTATATTAAATTAATTAATCACACATTTTTAATTAATTTATATAATAAATTTTAAAATTAGGAAACTAAAATTAGTAAAAAACTATCAGATTTAACCACTAAACGAGTTATTACTCTTATATTTAGTGTAATGATAAGTATTCCTTTTTTCACAAGAGAAACCTATAAAGATGATAAAAGTTCATTTGAAGTTGGTTTAAATCTTATATACAGAGCCTCAATTTATGATAAAAATTATGATCCTTCATTATTAAATATTTACAAATAGTATTTTAAAGATTTCCACGAATAAGACACTAATGAAATAGAAAGATACCCAGTAACTAAATATATAAAAAAAATTTTAAATAAAATATAAAATAATATTTAATCACTTTATTTGAAAATAAAATATTTTATAAAATAAAGTTTCTAGATCTAAAACATTAATATTAATTAATAGAATAAAAAATCAAATTTCAAAAGATTCTAAATCATTTATTTAAACTAAACTCTACAAAAATTAAAATTTTTAAAATAATATTTTATAAAATTATAAAATATAAAGTATTTGCACAATAATTTCTAAATTTAAACATAAAATATTTCCATAAAAATTTATAAAGTTAAAATACAAAATATAAAATATTTAAATAATAATTTCTAACATTAAAATATAAAATGTAAAATATAAACTATAAATTATAAAATATTAGCATAAATAATATTTTCCAATACAAAATCCATACATAAAAAATATAAAAATAAAAATTACATTTTAAATATTTTCCATTTTAATATACATACATACATTAAATATAAAATTATTTATATTTTTTTATATAATAAAAAAAGATAATAAGAGTGCAAATGGGCCTCGAAAACGACTGGCTAGAAGGCCTCGCCTACAACGACGAAGAAAATTTAAGGGCTTCCGAAATGAAAGTCTACGCAGAAGACATAGATTTTCTTTATTCAGACTAAGTAGACGACGAAGACGAAGAAGCACTAGGAGTTTTTATATCATAAAGAAAAGACTCAGTTTTAAATGCAGCTCTTTCTCTTGTAAGAACAACTTTTTTGATTTTACTTTTGTCGGCAGCCGCTATTTTTTTCACTAAAGATTCTAATTAACTTGTACTTAATCCTATTGAAAGAATGCTTAGTAAAGTTAAAAGAATAGGAGCTAATCCGCTAGAAGCAGCCAGAATGGCCGAAGATGAAGCCTTAGCACAAGAAGAATAACAATAAAGACTTAAAAAAGATGAATTAGAACTAAAAAAATAAGAAAAATCTTATGAAACCGCCATTTTAGAGACTACAATCATTAAAATTGGAGCACTTTTGGCCTTGGGATTCGGAGAAGCTGGATCGGAAATTATTGCCAAAAATATGAATAGAGGTAAAATAAATATTATATAGGCCGAAAATTGTTAAATTTATTTTAAATAATATTTTTAATTTATATTTATTTAGTAATCTATCGATTTTAATGTATAATTGCAAGTTATTAAATTATTAAAGTCTATCTAAAAATCTAATTAATTATGATGTGGAAATATAAATCAAAGTTTTTATCTCAATTTTTGACCAATACATTATAGAAAAAAAAATTTTAAACAAATATCTCAAATTTTTATCAATTTAAAATATTTTTAATCTAAATCAAAAATTTTAAATTAGATAAAAAAGCTTAACTTTTAATATATATTAAAAATTTTATAATATTTAATATAAATTATAAATATAGATGGTGCTGTAGATCCTATGATAAAAGGAACTAAAATTATGGCTATTTTTGGATTTGTAGCTATTAGAAATTTTATAGAGGCCACTGAAGTTTTAGAAGAAAAGGTTATGATTTATGCTAATGAAATTGCAGACATCGTACATAAAGTATGTGACCAGTATCACGGTGCTGCAAATAAAAATTTAGGCGACTGTTTTTTAATGGTATGGAAATTTAAAGATGAAGATTTCATAAAATTAAATGAAAATGATGACGTATAAGTTAAAAACTTAAAAGTCGTTAAAAATTATAGTGATTAATCGGTCATTGCATTTTTAAAAACTATGGCTGCTGCAAAAAGATATTCTAGATAAGGAAATATGGTAATTATTATTTTATTATAAATGTTTGATATATGAAAAAATTTTTAAAAAATATTAATATCCAATAAAAATAGAGAAAATTAATAGAAGAAATATAAACAAAAGACCCCAATTTCAATATGCATTTAGGTTTCGGTTTACATATGGGCTGGGGAATCGAAGGGTGAAAAATTAAATTTAGAAATTTTAACTCATATTAAATTTTTTTAAGTTTTTAACTCAAATTTTTATATATTATATAAAGTGCTATAGGAAGTTAATATAAAATTGATGCATCATATTTAAGTCCCAATGTTAATTTAGCATCAAGACTAGAATATGCCACAAAATAATACGGTGTCCCCATATTAATATCAGGATAAATATATAGATTACTTAGTTATAAAACATAAACATATATGAGACAAGTTGACAGAGTCACGGTAAACATAAATCTTTACATGTTTATTAATAATTAAAATAACTATAAATTGTAAATATATAATTGATAATAATCAAAGACTAACCAAAGTTATCTTATTAATTTTATTTTACATAATTTTATAACGCTTAACCAAATATAAATCATTTTATATTTTAAATATAAATATTATTTAGGTTAAAGGTTCAAAATAGCCTATGGACCTATATACATGCGATATGGATACGTCATAATTATAATACAATTAACCAATAAAATAAGATAATAAAAATAAAAAAGTTAAAAGAGTAGTTATGAGACATAAAAAATTCAAAAAATACTTAGAAATTATGAGAAATAAAACCCAGCTTTCCTCTAAATTCGAAAAAGATAGCGAATTAATATAAATGAGATCCTACTATACTTCTGTAAATATATCTATTATTTTGAAATAAAAAAATTTTTAAATATAAAATTACAAGCTATTTTTCATATCTAATATTTAATTAATATATATATATAATATGTAAAAATTTGTAGTTTTTTTATTTTTTTTTAACGTTTTTTTTAATTTTACAGAACTTTATAGATTTATTCCATGAAGGGTTAGATATGTATTTAGACGGATTTTGGCCAGAAGCAAAAAAATATATAGAATAAGCATAATTTGTTTTATAAACAGAGGCAGCCAAATTCCATAAAGGAAAAATTGAAGATGGACCTAGTAAAACCTTACTTAATTATATGTAGCTAAGTGGATTTAAAGCACGTAATTAATAAATAATAAATAATAAAATTAAATAAAATTTAATAAAATATATAAATTTACTTATATTTAAATTAAATAATAGATTATTTTTATTATATTTTAGCTAGAACTTGGAAGGGTTATAGATCACTTACCGATAAATGATTTTAAAAAATAAAATATTAGCAAATTATAATATAAATAAATGAGTTATACCAATATTTAATTAAATTTAAAATATTTATAAAAATCATTATTATTAATTAAGTTTAATAATCATACAGATTAATTTATTTAAGTATATAAAGTTATAAAAAATTTGTTATATAATAAATAAGTATATTCGGAATAATATTTATTATTTAAATAAAATGTAACCTCCTAAATAATAATTTATTTATTCATTTTATTTTTATGAATATGCTTATAATTTTATTTAATTATTGTATTAAATATATCAAATTAAGGAAAAATGACTATTACATATTTTGTAATTATATAAATTAATAAGTTTCTCAAAAAAGGAATCATTTATTTGTATAAAAATCTAATTATCTAATATAATTACTATCATTTCCCAGTAATTACACATTTATTAATTAACCTTTTTTCAAAACATAATATAAATGTATATTACAAATTAAAACAAGCATTATTTAATTTATTAAAACTTTTAAATATTTTAATTTCTCATTTATTTTATTATCAACTACCAAAATTCCTAATTTAATTATTATTCACAAGAAAATAAAAAACAAAATAATCTTAAAACAAAATATAATAGCCAAAAAAATAAAAAAAAATAAAAAATGTTTAGTCATAAACCGCACGAAAGAAAACCTTTTACTAAAGCAAGTAATATAAATTTATAACCTCCATCAAACTAATATTATATAAAAATATTTTAAAATTATTTCTTTATTATAAAACTTTATTATTTTACGAAAGATAACGAAAAAAGAATGCTACCAGGATAAAAAGATGTTTATAATCCAAAAATTGGTAAAAAATCCTCAGTTTAAAATGGAAAGCCAAAAGCCGAAGAATTAGAACTTCTTGATGGTGTAATTTAAAAAAAAATATAATCTATTAATTTTTTAACCGTTATTTAATTCAAAAAAATACAATTAACTGCCAAATAATTTTGAAATCATTTCTAAAAAAATAAAAATATATTTAATATAAAATAAAAAATAAAAAAAAAATAAAACATTAATTCAATTATTATAGGATCAACTGATGCAGTATTACTAAAACGAAAACCAAGGACAATAAGCCAATTATCCCCCCCAATACCATTAACAAAATTAGGTTCCTTAAAACTCAGGATTAACTGAAGAATAAGAATTATAATAGCTCTAATAAGAATAAGAAAGAATAGAAAGAGAAATCAGAAAATAATAAGAAGAAAATGAAATATACGATCAATTAATCAGAGAAAAAGAATTAAAAGCCAAAAATGGATTTGGCGTCCCTTCAGACAGTCATGAACAACAATAATAATATCAAAACCAAAACTACAATTAATAATAAAACCAATAACAACAACAAGTGAAAAACTTTTAACAACAACAATAAAAATAATAAAACTATCCTTACCACAGAGATGAAAACCTCGCCCTACCTGAAACTAGTAACAATAGATAAACAACCTAACAAAGAACTTCCTAACAAATTTTGGTTTCCCAAAACATAGCCGACAAATATGAATAACAATTCTAAGCCATGAAAGATAAATAAAACCAATAAAAATACGGAAGAATTAATGGAAATGGCATCATAGGAAACCAATCAAACTAAAACGAACCTTATCAAGCTCAATCATCTGGTAAAAAATAATTTTCTTCCCAATCTACCTAATAATAATAACCATATGGTATATAATAAGATCAAAATTACTAACCCTAAAGATAACAATAATAATAATACCAATAATAATAATAACCATAATATTAATAATAGTAATAATTTTAAAACAGAAATTAATAACATGGAAACCCTATTACCCATTAAGATTATGTGCCTACTAGAACTGCCCCTAAATAATAAGCTTAGGGAGGGGCTATAATAGGTGGTGAATACAACTATTTTTTGGATAAAGACAACCAAAAAATTGATTAACATAAATATGGAAGTTTGAAAAGAGTTCCTTAAGGATATGATAATATGGAAGCCTATCAAAAATAATAAGCTGAACTTCTTTAATAATAATAAGAATAATATGAAAAAACTAAAAAATAAAAATATTAAACCACAAGTTTATGGTGATTTAAAATATAAAAGCAACAATGTCTTTTATTAAAATAAAAGTAATCAATTTTTTAAATATAAAGAACAAAAAAAAATAAAATAATACTAGTACTATAGAAAATTAAATTGAATTAAATAGAATAATTTAAAAATTAATGAAAAATGAATTAATTATATGTTATATATTATATATTATATAATAATAATTTTTACCATTATACTATCAAAATTTTCTTTTCAATTTTACTCAATCTAATTCATTATTATAGTAGTATTTTAAGTTTATTATTATTTAAAAATTTCATAATTTCCAATAATAATTTATATTATATTAATTGTTATAAAATTATTTTAAATCCATTTTCTTTTATTATAAATTAACTGAAATTATTTTATCCTCTTCCATACCTACATCTCATAGATGATAATTTAAATGTTATATTATTTATTTAGTTTTATTTATATATTATTTTATTTATTTTATTCATTTAACTTATTAACTTTTATCATATTGTTATCTAATTTACTCAAAATATTATTTTCTTTCCTAAATAAAATTTATACTATTTTCATTTAACTCATTTGTACACAAAACCAAATTTTCGCTTTACTTATCGTTTTTTTTAATTTCGCCATTTTATTCATATATCTTTTGTCCCAAACATACATTGTAAATTTACTAATTTTTTTATTTAATAATAATTAAAAAATTTACAATAATAACGCAAAATTTTTTTACAAATAAATCTCTGAATCCTTTATCAAATGTATAAACATGTCTTAATAAATTAAATTTATTTTTAATACTTTAAAACTTTCCCATTTAACACCCCAGTTAAAACTAATTTACTTATTTAATAGTCAATTATTCATATGCCTTAATAAAATAATTATTTTATTTTTATAATGAATTTTCGAAAAATTTTTTAGAATTCTAAAATTCTAAAATTCATTAAATATCTAATATGTTAATATTAATCAATTTATAAATCATACTTAATAATACTTATATACCTTAAATTAGAAATACTCTTTAAAGTTAAAATGATCGAAAAAATACTGTATCTCATTTTTATTCATATTATAATCTTTGTTATCTATATATTTTTATTAAAATTATTTTTTTGTAAAATAATATTCCTGTTCAAATCCCAAAAGACTAGTTGATTTTGGACTATTGTCACTTAGTTATTTTAATGCTTCTTATTCTATTTAATTTTTCTATTTATCATTTTAAGTTGTAGACATTTTTTAAAAATTAAATATTTTTAAATAAATTGTATTTTAACAATAAATTTATATATATAATTATTGATTTAAATCTAATTATTTGCCACAATTAATTCTGTATAAAACACTAAATACTATAACAAAATATTTTATCGTAAAATCGAATTAATATTATTGTTAAAAATATTATTTAATTCATGTGCTTATAAATATTAAATTTAAAAATATTTATTAAATTAAAAAATTATTCTAAGCCTTAATTTATTAATATTATAAAAAATTTATCTTTTTAAATTAGAACATAGTTACATATACAACCTTTATTTTAATATTTTTATTAATTTTCATTTTAATAGCATAGCCGTATAAAGATTATAGTATAAGATAATTTGCAATATAAATTAAATTATTTATATATTTATATTATATTATAATTAACAAATATAAAATTAGTAATAAAAACATAATTTGTAAAAAGAAAAAGTAAAATCAAATACTGTTATATTTTATATTTTAAATTATAAATTATTTAAATTAATTATATTTTATTTTATTATATATTTATATTATAGATAATAAATAAAAACTGATATAATATTAAATAAATATTTTTATAAATTTATGTTTTTTCTTATTTTTTCAAAATTTACAGAATTAATTAGTACTTTATTTTATTAATTTTCACATTTATTCTTCGTTGTATTTAAATAATGTGCTTACTATTAATCTCCTTCTTATATTATAAATAATTAAGAAACTTCCATATTGATAAAAATTGAAAAGAAAAATAAGATTCTTGAAATAAAATTAAAATAAAAAAATAATAATTTTTAGCAAAAAAGATATTTTTAAAATATAATCATGGAAATTGAACAATAAGAATAAAAAAACGAATAAGAAATATAATATTTCAACTAGCTTCCATTATCTGAAAGAATTAAATAAAGAGATTAACTTTTTTAAAATAAAGAATATGCTGATCTTTTACCTGTCATAGTAGAATTAGAGAAACCTAAATTTTAGGGAGATATAAGCAATGACAACTAAAAAATTAAGTAAATTAAAATTATTAATAAAATAAATTTTTTTATAAAAATCTATTCCCTATTTTATGGTTTTACAAATATAAAAATAATAATTATATATAAAAATATGCAATTTTATAAAATATTATCATCATCATCATCTAAATTTCTAAATAAAAAAAGGTATTTGGCTTAAAAAGAGATTAAACTTGGATAATTTTTAGAAAATTTAGATAATTAGAGTTAACATAGAAAAGCTATCTACAATTTCATTAATGAAGAAAATATTAATGATACAAATCAAAGTAATTTTATAAAAAAAAATAACATTTTTATTTCAAAAAACATTACATAAATTTTATAAATTTATAAAAATTAAAAAAAATAATATGTAAATATAAAAATTAATTTATTACTATATATAAAAATATTATTAATAATGTTTTTATTTAACTTTAAAGTGAAAATTTAAATAAAATATATTTTTCTAGATGTTACTATGGAATAAGTTTATAATGACAAGAAAAATCCTGAGGATAATTTCTTATATATTTTCTAATCATATAACAAAGACTACTATAAAAAAGATGATTAAAAAGAAAAAAAAAAATGATTAAAATGATTCAAGAATAAATATTTTTTTTTATCATTTTATCAATAAATCAGTTTAATTTATCCAATATCAAATAAAATATCTTTTGTTATATTGTATCACTATAATAAGCCTATTTAATTTATTTTTTTTAAAATTAATATATTTTTATATTATTTAATAAAACTAATAGTTGTAAAATAAAATTTTTAATATTTTTACATTTAATTTTTTATCATATTATATTTAAGATCAGTTAAAACAAAAATAAATTTTTAAAGCTTTTAGTTTTTGAAATATGAAATCTATATTTTTTTATAAAATAATCAATATAATATATGCATAAAATTAATTATAGAGAAATATAGCTTTAAATTTTATGTAAAAATTATACCCTATTTTTTTTTATAAAAATATCATAACATTATGCTTTGGGTAACAAACATCGTCAAAAAATATATAATATCAATAAATGAATTCTTCAGTTTTATACTTCTACCATTTCAAGTCTATTTTAATAATTACTAAAGTATTGTTTTTTAACATACACTTGTATATTATTGTGTAATATTTATAAAATCAATATTTATCGTATGAGTGTATAATACCTTAATTTTTTGTTGAAAAACATTTCGATTTTTATAATAATTCGTAATCTTTTTTTAGAACAAATTATTTATTCTAATTACTGGAAATTATGTTTATAATTATAATATGATAAATATTTTGATTAGTTTAGTATTATTAACTAAAATCGATAATAGTTTAAAAAATTTAACTGCCATATAAATGAAAATAAAGTTTATTTTTTTTTTTTAATTCAAACGTATATATACAATCTAAATTATTAATTTATGTAACAGGTATAATATATAATATTTTATCATTATATTTCAAAATTTTATTCATATTACTTATTTAATATTACATACTATAAAATTATTTATTATGTAATTATTTGGGATTAGCTAATTAAAATAAAAAATAATTTGTCATCAATTGAGAATTATGATATTATTAAAATAAGTCATTAATAATTAAGTCATAATTAAATTTTTAATATGTAGTAACGAATAAATAAAAAAAATGTTTTAAATTTAAGATTAACTTTAAATAAAATATCATATAAATCCGAAAAATGTTAAACTTAATAAAATTCAATAAAAATAAAAAAAATTTTTGTATATTATAAAAAAATAATTTGAAAAAATATTGAATATTTTAATGGTATCTGACGAAATTATAATATTGGGAGCTGAATGGTAATTATATATAAATTTATAATATGGCTATATATAATAAAATTAAATATAATATTTAGGTGCTCTTTTTGTCATAAAGCAAAATAACTATTGGAAGAAAATAAAGCTCAAAAATTGTAATGGATTGATGTAGATGAGAATCCTGATATGAAAGATGACTTCGTTGAAAAAAATAATTATAATAAAATACCTTAAATCATGATAAATGGAAATTTTATAGGAGGATACACTGAACTTTAAAAATTAGTTGATGAAAAAAAAATCAATTTTTGAAAAGCTAAAAAAAACTAAATTAAAAATGACTACTAATATATATATAAAACAATTTTGCTTAATTAGAATAATAAACTTATTATTAATATTAGTTTTAATTTTTATCATATAATATTAAAAATATAGTATGTTTAATTAATATTATAAGTTTATATATAAGTAAGTATCCTATCGAAATTTATAATATTATCAAAATCTAATTTTAAAATAATAAATACAATAAATTAATATACTTTTTTATTTTTTAATAAATTTGTTTTAATTATAGAATTATTTCTCTTATGTTATTTTAAAAGAATACAAAAGACATTATTTATATTACCTTATACATAAAATATAAAATATAAAATTAAAATTATAATTATAATCACCTAATTATAAAAATACATCTTAAAAATATAAAACATCACAAAAATAAATAAATAAATAATTCAATTTTTAAAAATAAATATCTAATCCAAAAATACACCTCATTCCTATTTCTAACTCTCTTCCTTTTCCTCCTACAACTCCCTCAAAGTAATCCCAATTTTTTCCCTTTAAAACTCGTCCAATTCCAAATCTTTAACAACCTCATACTCAAAATCTTTACACTTCAAAGGCACACTAAACACCATATCATCAGGAATTCCATACAAATTATTAAAATTCTCAGTATATATACCCATACTAACAAATTCGCCTTCTTAAGTTCCAAAATACCAACTTCTGAAGTGGTCTTTAACTGCATTCGCCGCTGACATAACTGAAGACCCGTTTCTGGCCTGTAAAATTTCGGCTCCTCTTTTTTATATTCTTGTTATAAATTAGTCTTATAAATATTCTTTATCTACTACTTCATTTATTTTTTGACCTTTTACAGTTCCGAAAGCTACGTCGGGGAATTAAGTCGCAGAATGGTTTCCTTATTTATTATAAAAATTAATTAAAAAATAAAAAATTAAAATATTAAATATTCTTTAATTTGTACAGCTATTATTTAAATAATTTTTTATAACTTAAAATTTATATTAATATTATTATTAAAAGCTTTGTTTTAATTTATATTACCCCAAATTACAATATTTTTAACATCTTTAACATTACTATCAGTTTTAAGAGCAATGTTTGCATAAGCTCTATTCTAATCCAATCTAGTCAAACAAGTGAAATTTTTTTTAGGAATATTAGTACATTATTTAGCCAAAGTCAAGCAATTAGTATTAGCCTAAAATAAAATATAAAAATTTAATATAATTTTTAATTTGTAAAAAACCAATTAGTAAAATAAGTTAACCATTTTGAATATTATGAAATTTAATCTAATAAGCTAGAATATTTTAATTATATAATTATAATTATATAACAAAAAACTAGCAAAACAAATAAATATGTATATTTATTTTAACATTTATTATTTTTTTGTGTATATCTAAAACACTTTTTTATAAATAACATTATATATTAATATATTTACAGGATTTGCAATAACTAAACTTTTACAAGTTGGCTTAGCATATTTATTCAAAGCTTGGCCTTAAATTTTAAAAATTTTGTTATTAATTTCTAACAAGTCTTTTCTTTCCATTCCAGGTTTTCTAGGATATCCTCCCAAAAATATAGCAATATCTGCATCTTAAAAAATTTTTTCAGGTTAAAATCCAATTTCAATACTTTTCACTAATTTATAGGCACAGTCTTCTAATTCTAATTTAACTCCTTCCAAAATTTTTTGACATTACTCAACGTCTAATAATCTTAAATTAATCAATTAATTTTCACCAAATACTAATCCATTTCCTTTTCAAAAAAAAATACAAAAAATTAATAAATTTTTAAGCTTTTTTTTTAAATAATATTAATTGCAACTTAAAAATATAGAAATTACAGTTTAAATTTTTTAAATATTTTTATATTTAAAATTTAAATTATTTTCTCAATTTGTACTAAGAAACCATTTTTAGTATGCAAATAAAATTAAAAAAATTACCTATTAAATTGTATAAAGAATATGCTATTTATCCAGCAGCTCCAGTGATACAAATATTTAAAATTTTTCCTTGTTCCATTTATAAAAAATTTATTTTATTTTTTTTAATTACTTTTTGTTTTTTTTTATTATTTTACAACAAAAAAAAATAACAAAAAAAAATAGGATATAAAAATTAATGAGTTAATTAAAAATAAATAAAAATTTAAAGTAAAATAAATATTTCGATTATATTTTAACTTTGACTATCATATTTACAAAAAAATAAAATCAAAAATTCTAATAAATTCTTTTATTAAATATTTTTTAAAAATAAAAATTACAATCAAATAATTCATTTTGATTATAAAAAATCATTATTATAAATTATATTAATTATTTTTACTTAATTATAATTATGAATTTATAATTTGAGAAACCAAAATTTTTATATAAATTAATTTTAATTAAATTTATCTCATTTTTAATTAAAAATCAGAATTCTTTTTAGATTAATAATATTATAATAACTACATGATGCACTAATTTTTTAAAATTAAAAATATATTAATTCTTATTTTGTACAACAATATAAAAATAATAATTAATATACAAATATTATTTTTCAATAAAGTTTAATAAATTTAATTTTAACTTTTCTTGATTTTAACTTATTAAATTAAAAATACAATAATAAATTATTTTTTTATTTATCTTTTATAAATATTTTTCTTTCTTTTTCCAATCAAATACCTACTTTATTATCTTTGTATTTGTAATACTATTGATTTAAAGTTGCAAAAACACTGTTCGATATGCAAGCTGCTGGAAGTGATTTCATTGTCTAAGGCAAAATCCCTTATAAAATAAAATAATTAAAGTTATTTATAAATTAATCATAATTATTATATTTATAAAATTAATGACATAGTATTATTAAGTGCTATTTATATACCAATTCTAATACAAGTTTTAAATATAGCAAAAAATTAAAATAAATTTATTTATTTTTATTTCATATATATGTGAAAACTTAAAAACTAATACATAAAATATATATATACCTTTAAAAAATCCTAAATATCCTTCCTTTTTTTTAGTTCTACTTATACAGTCGAATATTCCCTTATATTAAGCATTATATGGTAAAATTCCGTTACTTTACAGCCTAGTCCTAATTAAATTAAAAGGGGCCGTAACAAACATACCAAAAGTACAAGCTACAATTGTACATGACATCATAATTGGAACGCTAGGAATTGCTTTATTCTACCCAAAATGTTCGCAAACCTTATAAAATTTTTAAAATTAAAATAAATAAAAACATAATAGAATAAATTTAATTTAATAAAATATAGATAAAAAATGAATATAAAAGCACAAAATTTTAAAAATTACGCTTTGATTTTCTACTATATAAAATTTTTTAATATATACATATATTATCAATCATAAATATAATGTAATATAATAAATAAACATTTTTCTTTACTTTTTCTCTTAACAAAGTATTAGCTGCAAAAACAATCCCTGCATAAGGAAAAACTCCCATTAAAGAAGGCGTCAAACCATCATATAATGATGTAAATCCCTTTTATTTTACCATATGCTTCATACAATCCAAAATTCCCTTATATTAACCAGGTGTTCTCAAAATCATCCTCGTTTTCGTAATTTCTAAAGGGTATATCATAAATTAAGCTGCAACTCCCGAAATACCACCGCATAAAAATCTTTCTAAAGGAGTTGCATCGAAAGGATCTTCAGCTATATATTTTTTAGCATAGTCAAAAGCTATATATCTTTTTAAATTATTATAAAAAATTATTATAAATTTTAAATATTTACTATATAATATTTTTGTTTATTAAAGTATAATATATAATTTATCTAAATAAATCATTATAATGGCTAAATTTTATTTATTTTTAAATTTTATAACATTAATTTTACTTTAATGCAGTTTCAGGAGCTATTTTAAAACAATTTACTCCGTTTCCCTTGAAAAAGCCTCGTATACCTTCGAATTTATAAACTTCTTTTGCTACATTTTTTATTTTTACTCTATCAATATTTGTCTAAATTTCAATTTTAATCCTATCTATAGGGGCAGTCAAAGTTCTACTTGTACAACCTATTAATTTTTAATTTAAAAAATTAGTAAATATATTTAATAATAATATTTTTAATTATACTTTATTTATAACGTAGATTATTTTAATTTATAAATCACTCCTAATATAAATTAACCATTTAAAAATATTCTCTAAAACTAGATAAGAATAGATTTTTTCCAAAAATAAAATAAAAATAATATCTTAATTAACAATATAATATATCAAAAATTAATAAATTTCTAAAAAAAGTAAATACCTAATTAAACTAAAATTTAAACTATTTATATATTATATTTTATACCTGATATCGCTCCAAAAGCCATTTTTCTATACATTTCCTCTTTTGTCATAAATTCTATATCATCATCTAATTCAAACGGTATCATATAGTCAGCAACTACATCATCCATAAACCTAGGTCTAAAAAATTGCTCAAAAATTACATTTGTATCTATTGGCTCCGGCATCAATGCAAAATATTTTTAAAAATCTTCAAAACTTACTCTATCTCTGTTTGTAGATATTGACCGCATAAAATGCCTTATATCTTCATCAGATGCCTCTAATTATTTTTATAAAAATAATTTAAATTAATAAAAATATTTTCAATTTTATATAATATCAAAAAATATGTTAAAATATTATAAAAATATCATAAAAAATTATTAAAAAATATAATTTTCCTATTTTTTATAAAATTTAAAAGACTATTTTGCTATTAATTTAATGTTAAACTAAAATAAAATATTAAATATAATACTATTTCATATAAATAATTATATCTTTTTATTTTTAATTTTTAATATTTATGAAAAATCATTATTTTTTTATATATTTATTTGGAATGTACTGTATTATATTTAAGAAATAAAATGAATAAAAAAACATCTAAAAATTACCAATTTTTAATTAATCTAAAATTTCCCTTATCTGCCATTTATTTATATATTATGTATTTGATATCTATTTATATGCTTCTTCGAATAATGATTATCTTTTTTCCATAAATGCTTAAAATTCGTCTAAATCAATATTTCCTGTTTTTTTCTTATCCATTTATTTAAATAATTCTTTTTATTTTTCAATTGGCACAGGTGGTAATTATAGTTAATGCATTGCAAATCTGAAATCCAAAATGTCTATATACCCATTTTTTTTTCGATCTATTTCATTAAAAATTTGCTAATAATGTAATTTTCTTTTGTATTCGTCTTAACTTTCGTCCATTGTTAATAAATTACTATGATTTTAAGTTTATTTTTTTTTTTCTTGTTATTTTTATTTTATTATTTTGATATTTTTTTTTTTCTCAATTAATATTTATTCAGAAATAATTTTAAAAGTTTATAATAAAAAAATTAAAGCCATACAAGTTGAACTTTAATAGTAAATGAACTAATAAAATACTAAAATACTAGCTAATCAAAAATGTTATATAAAACCTTCCAATTTTAAACTGATTAAATTTATTTTCTTTACTAATAATTATTCAATATTTTTAATAAAAAATAAAGAAAAATAATTTAATTACATTTTATTTGTAATAATATAGATATATAAATAAAATTATAAAGAAGAAAAATATACAATAGTTAACATATATATTAATTCAAAATTAAATAATTTAATTTTAAATACCAAATACTATTATATAAATATTATGGTAATCTTTTAATATAATTTATATAATAATATACAAATTTTATTTTCATTTCAAATTTCTTTTAATCTGTTAATTTTCTCACAAATTAAATTATTTGAATTATATATAAATATATATATTTAAATTATAAAAAATTTACAAGCATTTTCGTTTATTTAATTAAAATGTCAATTTTTTTCACTTTATTTAATTAGGTTGTCAATTTTTTTGATCATTTTTTTAAAATTATCTATTTAACATTCCAAAAATTGTATAAGAAATAGAGGTTGCTGGCAAAACCTTCATCATTGCAGGAACCATTCCTAAAAAAATTTATAAATAATTTATTAAGAAATATTTTAACGCTAAAATAAAATTAAATATAATTTTTAAAAATTTATGATACATAATTTATATATTTATTTTTATTTTCTATATATTTTATTTTTAATACCTTTATAAAACCCAAAAAACCCTTCTTATTAAAATATTCTTTTAAAACAATCTAAGGCCCCCTTGTATTATTATTCAGGAGGTAATAAACCATTACTTTATAATCTTGTTCTTATAATATTTAAAGGCGCTGTGCACATCATACCAATTGAACTTGAAATCATTCCACAACTCAACATCACCCCCACACCAGGTTCTTATTCCTTTTTTTCTAAATAACTACTCGCCTATAAATAAATATTTAAAAGTTTAAAATAAAATAACTATCTTTTATTATATATATTTCAAACTTAAATTTAATTTAAATAAACTATAAAGAAAATATTTTTTTATAATCTTTTTTATAATTTTTTTATTTACCATATCTCTTAGAATTGAATTAATAGACAAATCAATACCAGCATAAGGAAAAATTCCTATTAAAGATGGAAATAATCCTGCAAAAATAGACCTTACACCAGATTCACCAACTATTTTTTTCATGCAATCTGCCAAATTTTTATATTAACCAGTTTTACTAAGGGCCATTCTAGTCTTAGTAATTTCCAAAGGATAAATACAAATTTATGCTACTCCTCCTGCAATTCCTCCAGCCAAAAACCTTTCGAACCCAGTCACATTTTCAGGATCTTCAGCCATTTTTTTTTTTAAATAATCGAACATCAAAAATCTTTTTAAAAAATTATATAATTATGTTTATATTTTTATTTATATAAATTTATATATACTAATTTTAATTCTTAATTTTAAATAATGCCTTTATTTTATTAATTACTTAATCGCTGTTTCTGGGGCAACTTTTATACAATTTACTCCATTTCCTTTAAAAAAACCTTTAAATCCATCAACTTCATATATATTTTTTATAACAGGCACTAAACCAACACTTTTTATTTGTGTTTATAAAATTATTTTTAATCTATCAATCGGAGCAGTTACAGTTCTTGATATCCCTCCTAAATAAATATTAAAAATAATGAAAATGATTAAAATAATAATAAAAAAAAAAACCAAAATAAACAGTATCAATAATATTTTTCCAACATATTTATTAAATTTAAATTAAATTTATAGAAAAAAATCGTTATAAATTTTTAATATCAAACATCCATACATTTATTGTTTTTTTTATAATTTTTTTTATATAAAATCATCCTTTAAAAAATAATTCCTTACCTGCAATTGCCCCAAATCCCAACTTATGAATTATTTCCTAAGCAGTAATTCCACTTTCCTCTTCATCAGAGTCAAAATCAATAGGCGACGAATATTCACCCATACTTTAATCTATAAATTCACTGTGAAAAAAATGCTCAAAAATAGCGTGTGCATTTACAGGTGCAGGCATCAAAGCGAAAAATTTCTAAAAATCGTTAAAAGTTGCATGATCTCTATTATTTGATAATTATTTCAAAAATGCCCTTATTTCTTCATCTGAAGCCTCTAAAAAAATATAAAAAATTAATCATATTTAAACAAATTTACAAAAATTTTTAAATAAACCTACTTTTTCACATAGAAATTTAATTTAATTTCCATACATTTAATATCTTAAATTTTTTAATTTCTTATAAAAAGCATTTATAACAACAATTAATTAAATATCTTAATTTTTTTTTTTTTTTTTTACCTAAATCTAACCTTTTCAAAAATTTACGAATATGTCTTGCTGTTATATATTTTGTATTTGTAATTTATTCATAAGCATTTTTAAACTCTTCTTTCCGCTTTTTCAAGTAATTTACAAATTCTTTTTAATCTATTTTACTGTCATTTGAACTATCTATTTCCCTAAATAATTTTTTCTGTTTTTTAACTTATTAAGGTGGTAAATCCAATTTTCTTAAGGCCTACTAAAACTCATGTAAAGATATATATCCGTCCCCATCTTTATCTATTTCTTTAAATATTTGTAAGTATAATTATTCACATTATACTTCAGCCTCCTCCCCCTCCATTTAAAACTAATATAATTCAAAAGTCGTTTTAAATAATTTTATTTATTTATTTTATTTTAATTATTTTTGATTTTTATTTTATTTTTAAGAAAATATTGTTCCTAAAAAAGTTAATTATTATTATTATTTTAATTTGATTACTTGGTTTATCATTTAAATTATCTATCATCAAAAATTCTACTATATTAATCAAAACTATTTATATAAAATAAATAATTTTAATTCCTATACACCTCAAATACCGAATAATCTATTGAATTTAAACAAATAATAGAAAATTATTGATGCACTAATAAAACTAAAACAATTTACTAAAATTATATTTTTTAATAATATTATTAATCATATAAAATTACTATTTACATATTGAAAATTACTTTTTTTATTTTTAAATTTAAATTAGTCTTATTTACATATGTACTTATTAATGTAGTTTAAAGTTTAACTATTAAAATTTAAGTATTTATAAATTAAAGGAAATAAACTATTATATAAATATACTGATTTAATAATAATAAAACATTTTCAGTTAATAGTAATAAAAAATTATTTAAAATTTAATTATTTATAAAACATATTTTTTTTATTTAAAATTATAAAAATTCAATCATCTTTTTTATCTAATCAATGTTTTATTTCGAAATCTATTATTTTTTTGTGTCTTATAATCGTCTTCAATTATTCTAAATTTTTCTTACTTAAGGGATTTCTATAATAAAAAAATAATAATAAATACAAATATTAATAATTATATCTATCAATCAAAATTAAATATAGAAAAATACTTATAAAAATAAAAAATAAATAAATTACACTCTAAAATCTAACATTAAAGTCTTATAAACAGGCCATTGAGAAAATTAGTGTAAAAACTCTTTCATTCCATCTTCATAAATGCTATTACTATAATTTAAAAATAAATATAATAATATATAAAAATTAAAAAATCGCTAATTTTTTATTATAAAAAGAATTATCTATAAAATAATATTAATTATTTTTTAATTTATTTACTCATAAACACCTAACCATAATTTATTTAAACTTCTCATTTAATTCACATACTTTCCTAAATTTTCAATTCCATTATTTCCAATAACATTACTAAATAAATTAATTTTATATATAAATAAATAAAATTTATAAATATTTTATTTATAAATAAAATTTATAATAATTAAATAAATATTTACCATGCTATTTCTAAATTTAATTAATTTAAATGAGGCAATTAAGCAAAGTTTTTCATTATACTGTCTAATCCTTTTTATTTAATTTTATTATTGTACAAGTTTAAGTTTATGGACCTTAATTTTTTTAACCCATAAAATGCATTACCAAGTTTTGCACCACCGATATGACTTATATTATTACTATAAAATATTAATTATGATTTAAAATTTGTTTATTAAATTTATAAAATATAGTAATTTAACAACATTTAAAAATATTACGTTGCCAAATTAATGACTACTTGTTCCATGTTAATAAATTTAGCAAGTTTTTCAGCAAAATGGTCCATACCCTTAAAATAATAATAATATTATTATTTTTTATTAACTTAATATATTTTTAATTTTTAATTATAAAATATATAATATTTTATTACATAATCTCCAATTCCTTATGAATTACAATTAATGGTTAATTATCTTACACTACCAACTTTTCTTAAAGGAAAATTAACAAAATCTTAATATCTATCGACCTAAGAATTTAAAAGTTATTTATTGATAAGTATTAAATATTAAAAATTAATTATAAATCTCAAAAAATATTATTATTTTTACTACTAATGGTTATTAGTCATGCAGTTTTTCGTCTAATTTTGCAAACTAAATTTTATTTTCATTAATATTTCTATCTTTTCCTGTTATCTTGGGGCAAACCTCTCCCTAAAAATGAAATAAATGTTTTTTTAATTAATTTAAACAGAACTTATTTTTACAATAATTGATATAAATTTTTTTTATATATTTAAATATTCTCCTTTATTAAAAAACTGAATAATAAGGAAACCAAAAAACACTTTAATATATAACTATATAAAAATAAATCGCTTATTTTTTTTATAATTATATATAAATATATCACTTACATATAATATTTTTTAAATACTTAAAGCCCATTATTAATATTGATAATATTTAAATAATATTCTAATTAATTTAATATATAATTATATATATAAATATACTTTTTTTTTATATTTTTTAACATTATAACAATAATTTTTTTAGTTCTTTACCTCTCTATTAGGGTATAAAACTTAGGCCGGTTCTTTTTAAGAAAATTCATATTTAAAAGCTTATTCTTCGACCGTTTACAGCAATTAAACAACTGGCTAATAAACGTCCACTTATAGTCCTTAAGCCATTTTAAAAGCTCTTTCTTTTATTAAATCTTTGGCTTTTTAATTTTAAATTCTTTCAAATTGTGAAAATTATTTTTTCACTTCGTTTCTAGCTAAAGCCACTTTTTATTTCAAAACATCTTCATATAAGTCAAAAATTTCATCAATAGCGTTCTTAGTTCTGGGGGGATTTAGGCCTTGCATTGTAAAAATTTATCTTTTATCTTCTTTGTAAAAATTTTTTTGTAATCTTTTTTTTTTTTTTTTTTTTTCTAAAATTAAATATAAAATATTATTATAAATTTTATTTATAAAGTTTTGGAAAATAAAATTTATTGATCATTTATTCAATGTATCTAAAACTCAATAAATTTTATTTTCATGATTGTTTTGTAAATCACAAACAATATTCTTTAAAATTTATAACTTTTTTTTTACCTTTTTCATAAGTATGTTAAAATATACATGGTTTATTTTTTTATAACAAAAAATATCCTATCTTTAAAAGTTTAAATTTCTTATAGTAGAAAAATGAACATAAAATATTTAAATTAAATAAATTTTGAAGTTCTAAAAGATTTGCAAACAAATTATTTATTTTCTATTAAATTTTCATATTTTATAACAAATAAATGACTTATTTATTATTATATCTATGAAACACGTCAAAAATTATTCTGTTTTAATATATAAACATAAAACTGATATATATTTAGCTTAAAATTACCAATGATGTAAACACCTTATAATACCTATTAGACACCGTCCATTAAAATACATTTCTTCTATACGTAAATACTTAAAATAGGGAGTTCTAATTAATATTATTTTACTAACTATAATAATTTAATAATATTTCAAAACTCAAAAAATAAAAATATAAACTAAAATAAGAAAATAATAATAAAAAAAAAATACACATTATAAATTATTTTATAAAAAAATTATAAATCTTTTAATAAAAAAAATCATATATTAATCTTTAGAATCGAAAATAATATCACTTTAATGGATGCAAATTATCCAATAAATTAAACGTAATTAAATAAAGTTCAATAAGAATTTGAAAATCCGGCAAAACCAAATGTAAATTAGTCATAAGAATAGTAACAATAAAATAAATAGTAAACAATGACAGATGAAAGTTCTAAAATTACTTATAGAAATCAAAGATAATCTTCAAGGTAATCATAAAAAATTTAACAATTAATTTAATTATTAATATAGATTTAAAAAGCATTTATATCGATAAAAAATAAACATTTAAATAATAATCTACAAAAATTATATAAAAAATATTTAATAAAAAATGAATAGCATTTACATAAATGAATTTTTTTTAATTTAAATATAGAGATGATAAATTTAATCATAATTATATTTAATTATATTAATTAAATTAGCAAAATTATAATAAAATAATTGATGTCTTATATAAAATTTTCTTTTAATTTATTAGTTAATCATCTCAAAACAATAAAAAAGTTTAAAAACAACTTCATCTTTTCACCCTCGACCAAGACACATTACCTTCAAAAGAAGAATTCAGCGACGTATACGAATCCTTCCGAAACTCAACCAAAAAATTCTTCTACATATGTTTAAAAACCCTAAACTTCCTGCTAACACACCTAATCCGTCTAATAAAAAAAATAATCCTCCTCACAATCCAACTCCTCGGCCTCCTCCTCAAATACCCTGCCAAAGCCCTCATAATTTCCTTCGGCCTAATCGAACGAAACTGCTGCAAAAAAATAAACAAAAAAGACCCCTTCAAACGAAACCTCCTCAACATAAACTACGGACGTCTAAAAGAACTAAACGAAACCTACGAATCTTACACTAATAAAGCTTTCAACCTCGTCCTCGACCTCGACAACACCTTAATCCACTCCTCCCCCTCAAAAATAAATAATTCAATTCCCTGTCAAATCAGCTTCAAATCCGGCTGTAAAATGACCTACCATATAAAAAAAAGACAACACTTATAAGAATTCTTATAAGAACTGTCTAAATATTATAATATTATCATATATACTGCATAAGAATAAGAGTACGCCGACCCCATAATAAATATCATAGACCCCAAAAAAATCATCAAAAAAAGGTATTATAGAGACAATTGTACTAAACATCCTAATGGATTTATTAAAGATCTTTAACTTGTTTGTCCTGATATGAGTAAGGTTGTTATGATAGATACTAGTAAATTTTCTACTTAGTTAAATGAAGATAATACACTTATTATTCCACCTTATTATGGAAATGATGATGATGAGGAATTTGTTATTTTGGAAACTTTTAAAGAAATTCTATAGAGTTTTGTTGTTAAAAAAACTGATTTTAGAGATCAAGTGTAGGAAATCAAAGACTCCTATTTCTGAAAAAAATTAAGAAAGAAATTAAAAAAATTAAAAAAAAAATTAGTTTTTAGTAATTTCATGTATAATAAAAATAACGTATATTTTTTATATTTGTATTTATAAATCATATCATTTTAGATTTGTTTACTTTTAATTTACCTTTTATTTTTTATTTATAAATAAAATTATTGTATAGAAACTAGAAAATAATAGATATATAAATAATTTATAAGTTATTAATAAGTTAGTTCACTAGTAAGCAATATAAACACGATTTTTAACCTTAAATTAATCAAAAAACTTTTTTATCAATAAATTAATTGTAATATTAATGATTGATTATATAAATAAACAATTAAAATTATATAAATAGTAAATAATAAATGAAAGTATTAATAATTTTTCTAAAACATTTTTAAATTATTTAAATTTTAATATACTTAAAAGAAACTTATATCTAGTCCAATTTTATGATCTATAAATATTAATTTATAGTATATTCTAAAACCTTATTTATTCAAATCCTAAATTAACACTATAAAAACAACTTAATTTAAAAACTAATAAAAAAACCATCTAATCAAGCTTTAAGTTAATCACCACTTATCGATTTTATAATTATTATTATAAAAGAACATAAAAAAAAAAAAAAAAAATATAATAAAAAAAAAATAAAATAAAAACCAATTACCCTCAAATAAAAAATAAACACAAAAAATAAATGTCCGACCCAAAACCTTCAAATTTTTAATATACAAGTCTAGACAATTCAAGTGCATTAGGACTCTTTAAAATACTTTTAAACTATATAATTAATGATATATAAAAAAAACCTCGTTCTTTTAAAATTGGAATTTTCACCATTTTTTTGGTAATTGGTTTCACCTCAGCAGTATAATCGATTTTTTAATTGAGTCCTATTATTTTTTTAACCATTTCGGAAAATACAGCAGGTAAATATTTAAAAATCACAAATAAATAACAAAAAAAAATATCTTTATATTTAAAATAATTAATATAATAAAAAAGATTAAATAAAATAATTGTAGGTTTCTTCATAATTTATTTTTATTTTAAAGTTGGTATATTAATAATTAATATTTTTTTATTTTATAAAAAAATTAAATAAGGGAAACTAATATTAGTATTAAAAAATACTATAATTTACAATTATTTTCGTCTATTATTTATACCTAAAAAAAGTTACTTTTCTTTAATTAAATTATTTTTTAAACTATATTTATTTATCTAATTTTATTTTATTTAGGAGATGCAGATATGTATATTTTACCAGATCTCGGATAAGTTTATACCAGTAATTCTAATACAAATATTAATAATAATTTTAATAGTAATAATAATAGTTAAAATTCCGAAAATAGTATAAATTTTAAACTTTTAAATCAAACAAAAATAAACGAAGTATGTGAAAAAATGGACCAAATTGAAGGTTGTTCACCTAGATGGCTAATTTTTGGCGACTTATGGAATCCAAAAGATTTTTATGCAGATACAGCAAATTAAAACAATTTTTTACATTTTTCGAGTTATATTGTAGCAGGCGATTTAAAAAAAGAAAGGTCAATTGGAGTTGGAAGAAGATTAGATGTAAAAAATTTTAATATATTATTCTAATTTAAAAATTAAGTTTTCCATCATTTATTATATAATTTTTTTCTTAATTTATTTCTTTAATTTATTATTTATTTTTAATTTAAAAGTAAACAATATTTTAAATTTTTAGGTCGGGTTATTATAAAAAAATGAAGCATATATTTCCGAATCTACTGCTACTGGTCTGGGTCTAAAAAGTGGAGATAAAGTTATTATGCATGTAGATTTTATAAATGATTTTTTGTTAAATGAAGATTTTATGGATCAATCAGGTAAATAAAATTTATCTATAATAACCAGATAATTTAAAAATTAATATAAATTTTAACACAATTATATAAAATTAATTATAAAAATTTAAATAGATTTCGATTCTTCAAATATAGATAAATTTTTAACCGATTTTATTTATGATATATTAATTTAATCTGGATTTCCT
The DNA here is from genome assembly GCA_001447515.1 of Pseudocohnilembus persalinus. Classification (NCBI taxonomy): domain Eukaryota; phylum Ciliophora; class Oligohymenophorea; order Philasterida; family Pseudocohnilembidae; genus Pseudocohnilembus; species Pseudocohnilembus persalinus. Next base: position 613,024 of record LDAU01000057.1, read on the forward strand.
GATACGGAATTTTAAACTTCAGAAATTAGAGATTAAGCAGATGAATTAAGCGACCTTGTAAATGAATATGATGAAGATGGAGAATCAGCTTCACAGGCTTTAGAAGATGCATTAAAAGATTTTTTTGAAGAATAAGGAGTAGATCCTGGTAAAAAACTATTATAATATATTTATAAAATAAAAGTTATTAAAGTTTATTCAATTCTATAAAAGAAAAATTTTTAGTTAACATTTAAATCTATAATTGAATTATTAATTAACTATTATTAATATTTACAGGAAATTCACTTGACCCAATATCTGAACAAAATGCTAAAGAATTTTCAGATTAATTTAGTGAATTTGCTAACGATTTAGACTAAGATTCGTTTAGCACATATGATATTGCTGAAGAACTAACTCCTGCAGTAAAACAATTTTTAAACTACACTTAAGAATTTACTATAAAAGAAACTATAGATGCCCCAAAAGGAAAATGGCCCGAAGTTTTAGGACATGTTTTATTAATAGATGCATTTAAATTTAAAGATGAAATGTTATAAAAATTATATGATACAATTTATGAATAAATATTTGAATAAGATGATGATAACGACAGCGACAACGATTTTTTTTTTTAGTTTACCGATTTTTTCATACAAGAAAACCAATTCGAAGAAAATTTTAGTAAAAAATAAAATATTTATTAAACAATTAATCATCTAATTTTTATAATTAATTAATCAATATTATTATATATTTTTTATCAATTATCAAATAATTTAATCATAATAATTTAAATATTTTTAAAATTCAGAAAACTTTACAAAAAATTTAGACATAAATGAATACGCAATTACTTCATACGTAGTAGTAAAAAACAGAATGAATATATATGATTCTCAAGAACATATAGATGAATTTTTTACTTCATTATCAGATAATTTTTATAAAGAAATAGGAAAAGACAATTAATCTTTTCCAGAAATTCCCTTAGCCACTGCAGTCGGAGGAATTCTCTTATTAAAATTATTTTTAGACCAAATGATTTTAATAGTCGTATTTTTACTACTAATGCTTTCTATTCTATTAATTTATTCTCTAATGCTTTCAGATATAGAAGAAAAAACCTATGAATTTGGAATGTTAAGAGGTATTAAAAAATAAAAAATTATATCTACAAAAAAATAAAATAATATACATTAATAATATTATCATTTTTATCTTTAAAATTAAATTATTTAAAATTTTTTAAATCTATTTTTATCAGCACTTGGAATGAAATAACAAAGTCTAGTTTATCTTATTTTAATTTAATCTTTATTTTTCGCAATTCCTGGTTTATCACTAGGCCTGCTAATGGCTTATATGCTTAATTCAATAGTAGGCTATTTAATTTTCGATTCTGGCTAAGAAATTTCTTCTTACCAATTACATTACACAGCCATTATAATGGCACTTTTACTAGGATTTTTTATACCAATAATTTCCAATTATTTTCCGATAAAAAGAGCCTTGGGAAAAACTTTAAGAAACAGTTTAGATTTATACCACAGGTCAATCAATGAAATGACAGTACATGTTATAAAGTTAGAAAAAATGGGAATTTCACTACCTTAAACAATAATTGCACTCACACTTATTTTTGTAGGACTTGTCTCTTATTATCTGGCTCCTTAAGCTTTTTTAAACGAAGATTTTGGACTTTTTTTACTTATTATTAATTTAATTATGATACTTATGATTTTGGGATTCACTTTATTAGCCAATTTATTTTAACCTATACTAGAAAAATTAATTGTTTCTCTATTTATTTGTGTATATCCTAAAGATAAAGGGCTAAAAAGTTTAATATTAAAAAATTTAAAAGGACATGCTAAAAGAAATAATAAAACAACCTTAATGTATACAGTTTCTCTTGCTTTTTTAATTTTTTCAGGTAATTTATATTATTATTATTGTAATTTTAAAATTATTTATAATGGCTTTAAATTATAAGTAAAATCAAATAATTTATTTATAATTTAAAATATTAAAGCATTTTTTTTTCTATTTAAAAATTTTAATAATTTATAATCACTAAATAACAAATATTATTTAGGTACTGCATTTTAGTTATAAACTACAACCATAAAAGATTTATTAACTACATTTATTGGCTGTGATGTAATGGTATTCACTTTATCATATGATTCTAGTAATTATAATGAAAATTATCTAAAAGTAAAAACTATATTAATTTTTTTTTTTATTAGAATACAGTTTAGATGAATAAACTTTAAGAGATATAATGGAAGAATATAAAGTTAAAAATCCAGATCATATTTAAGATTATTCATTTGTTTCTTAAGAATTTTCAACGATTCCTTAAAGTAAAAGACCTTTTCTTTCTCCACTTTCATAATTTCCAGAAGCTTAACAGTATTTTTATGGTGTAGAAGAAAATTTTTTAAAATCTGCCATGTTAGTAAATTCTAAAATAATAAATTTAATTAATTTATAATATTTTTAGAAATTTATTATAAATTAAGAATCAATATTTTAATATTAAAAATTTAATATAAATTTAATTTTAAAAATAAAATGTATTTATAAATTAAAAAAAAAGGATTTCTATATACCAACAGAATAGTCTAAAAATATTGAATTTGAAAACACACCAAACGGATAAGTAGATCTAGTAAGTGGTTTATTCAATATAGTAATAAAATAATTTTACTATAATATAAATTTTATTTTTGTGCTAAAAGAAATAAAAAACTATCCTAATAAAATATTTAAAATATAATATATAATTTTATCAATTTTATAAATAGGAAAATCTTGAAGATCTTGATAATTAAGTGGATTTTTACGGAATAGCAACTAATCACGACATAATCGGAGATAAATCCTGGTCCAGTTCAACATAAGAAAAATAAGTACCACTTTTAATATCTGAAGGACTTAGAAAAGTTCTTTCAGCAGACACTGAAATTCCTTTATTATTAAAAATTAGTTCCACCCTAAATATAAGAGCAAAAGCAGCCGGCCTCGCCAAAAAAGTAATATATTAATAAAAATATATATATTATATAAATATTAATATAATAAAAATAATTAAAAACAATCAATATATTAAAAATATTTAATGATTTTTTAATTAAATATTTTTATTATAAATTATTTATTAGATGCCAGTATTTTCTTTTTCGTCATATAGAACTATAGAAGGATATGGTGATATTTTAACTTCTATGGAAGCTTATAGATATGTAGTGTAAAAATATTATGGCTATTTAACATCTACAGATAATGTGGAAGATAATTAGATGTATGAAGATGTTATAGAATACTTTTAAAATGTTATTGAGGGATCAACTTATAATATACCTAAAAAATAAATGTTAATAAGGTAAAAAAAAACATATCTCAATAAAATTAATATTTTAAACTAACTTTATATTTCATTAACTTTTAATTTAGATTTTAAAAAGAACTGACAAAAGAGGAAAGAGAACAACTCATTAACAGTCTAAGAATATCATTCACAAGTGTAAAAATATAAATAAATTGTATATATTAAAATTGTTTTTTAAAACTACTATATTAAAACACATTAAGTTTTTTATTTCATTATTTAATTTTAATTTTTTTTTTTATTTTTTTTTATATTTATTAAATTTTTTCTTAAAATTATTCATATAGGATGACACTTCAACATATGATGTTCCCACTCTAATATCTTCCATGCAATCTTCTCTAAATTACATAGTTTTATTTTCAATTGTAGTTTCAATAATAAGTATGATTCTATCTTTTTTCCTAATTTTAGTGTCTTTTATAGCAAATATTAAAGAATCTTCGTGGGAATTTGGAGTTTTAAGAGCAATTGGATTAGATAAAAAATAAATAACAAGGGTGTATATTTTCGAATCTATGGCTTTAATTCTTACTGCAGGAATTATTGGTACATTTATAGGAATAATAACTGCGGTTGCAGTAACTGCATAATTATTGATGTTTATGGAATTTCCCTTTACATTTATTTTCCCTTGGACTATGTTTTCTGTCACTTTCGGTAAAAATAATATAAATATAAATATAAAGACGAATTAAAAATTAAATTATAAATTTTATAGAACATTTAATAATAATCTAAATACAATATTTTACTTTTTATAACAAAATTAAGTAAAATTAATATTTTAGTTTTAAGTATTGTAATATCAGTTGGAGGTAGTTACTATGCAATTAAAGAATTTAAAGATAGATCAATAGCAAATATAGTCAAAGGAATAGCTTGAGTTAACTCAAAAAATAATTTACTTTTTAATAAATAAATACAAAAATTAAACATAAATATGTAGATATAATCAACCATTATTACTTATAAAAAAATAAATATTCAAATCATAAATAATTAATTATAAATAACAGCTTTATTTTAATTAAAATAATAGAACTAAATATTTTATATTTATATATATCATTGTATAATATAAGATATAGTAATTTATATTAATTTTTAATAAATAAAACTAAAAAAAATCTATATTTTACTATAAAATAATTTTAAAGCATCAATTGATATTAAAACCAAAATTTAAACCTTCATACATAAGTATATAATAAGATAATATTCTAAAATTAAATAAAAAAATATAATTTTCAATAAAAAAAATGTCTAAAAATATTCCTAAACTCGGGATTTCTGTTTTAGCTCTAAACAGTTTCAAAAACCCAGAATTATGTCTATTAATAAAACGAGAAGGAAAAGCATATAAAGGGCTTTGGAGTCTTCCAGGTAAAAAATGAATAATAAAATAAAAAAATACAATTTTTTTGTTTCCATTTTCCTTTATATTATAAATATTTTTTGATTTTTATTCAACCAATTAATCAATAAATAATTATAGAAAATACCATTATTCAATATTCTTTTAATATATATAAACAAGCAAAATAAAACTAGAAAAAATTTTTTTTTATTATTTTTAAATCATTACCATATATATAATTTAAAAATCTAATAATAAATTAAATATTTTATAAAAATAAGGAGGTCATTTAGAATTTGGAGAAACAGTTAACGAAGCCATGCTAAGAGAATTGAAAGAAGAAACTGGCTATAGAGGAAAAATGTGCACAAATAACAATTATTACGTTTCTGATGTTATATTAAAAAAGGATTAAATTCCATAATAACATTATTTGCTAATAACTGGTATTTGCTAAGTTAATTTTGAAAATATTGATTTTAACCATGAAAATATTCATTAATAAGTTTTCTCTCTTGAAAAATTTAACTAATAAATTCCTTTGAAACAGCAGGAAAATTAAATAAATTAAAAACATTAATAAAAAATAATACAATTAACAGATTTGTAGACAAAAGATTGTACTCCAAACCTTTTTAAAGTTATAGAACATTTATTAATTAGAAACCAAGCATATACACAGGAAAATTGAAATCTAATTCATTTTTATAAAATAAATATAAAAACATCTTTTTTTAATTTTTTTTTTTATTTATTTATTATTTATATTATTCATTTTGTTCTTATAATTACTATAGTTTATGCGTATTTTAATTAATTCAAATTATTAAATTTTTAAAAAGAAAATTCAAATAATTATATATATATATTAATACTATTTTTTATCATTTGTAAATTTCAATAGCAATAATATGTACAAATAGGTAAGAAAACAAACGAATTAATTTAAATATTTAAAAAAACGTTTATACATAAAAAAATGTATTTAAAAATGAAATATAAAAAAAATATGCAGTTGTGTTAATTTTTTGATATTAATTTATTTATGCAAATTAATTAATTATAAATTTAAATATATGTGTATATTATAATTATATATTAAATTGTATATAACAAGATTTATTTAGTATAGCCTTGTCATTATATTTGTGATTATGTATATAATTATTGATATAATATTAATTATATATATATTATATGGTTATTTAAATTTATATTATATTATTTATTACTATTATTATATTATTATATTTAATTATCATTCATATTATCTTATATATATTTTTATAGATATATAGATATTCATAATGATTTTTATTTATTTTTATTTTATATATATATAATTATTAGATAAAAATTTTATCTATTTGTGTTTAAGAATATGGATAAATTATGTAATTTTCAATTATTTTGAAAAAATAAAATTTCTCTCATTAATTTTATTTTTCAAATTTTTTTCTCTCTCAAAACTTAATATCTCTTTAATGTACCTATTTAAAACAAGAAAAGAAACAAAAGAAAAGACCTGGACGGGCCTATCCAAGTTAAAGGTTTTTTAAATTTTTTATTGTAAAAAAGGCCGTTAATTTAATTTAATTTTGATTGTTTTTTTATTTATTTTTTTATATTTCTCTCTGGAATCTAAAAATTCAAAAAAAAAGGATTAAAATATTATTTAATCACTTTTCTTTTGAATTTCTTTTTCGCAGCATAAGAAATTCAACGAACCTGGAGAAGATGTTCCTCTATTTACATCACTAAATATTAAAGATTTTTTTAACTCTCTTAATTTTCACAAATCAAATATTACTTTTCAAATTTATAAAATTTAAATTGTAATATTATCACTTTTGCAAAAACCAAGTTGATAAATATTCGATTGCATTTATTTAATTTATCAAACGAGTTTTTTAAATTTTTTATTTAGTGCTAAGTTGAAGTCGATATTTTTTTTTAAAAAAAAATATGTAACTATTTTTAAAAACTTATTTTAACTTTAAAAAACTAAAATGTAATAGGGTTTTCTGCTCCAAGGTTGATTTTCTGTCTAACGAAATAATATTTTTTTATTATTTATTTTAATTTTTTTAATTTAATTAAATTGTGTTTGTTTCCTTTAATTAATTTAATTATTAATAAAAACCCTTTTGTTTTAATTAAATATTAGCCTCTCTTTTATAATTTGAATTTTTAAATTAATAAATAAGTTGATTAATACCACAAATTTCAAACAGAAAAAACATTAATAAATAGCTTATATTAAAAATAAATAAAAATTACATATATTAATTAAAATAAAATAAGAATAATATTTATACTTAATATATAATATAAAACACTCTTTAACCTTATTTTTAATAATATTTATTATATATATTCAACAATTTTTATTCAAATTTTCACCACACAATTCAAAATCGTATGTTGATTTATCATTATAATCTTCAACTTAAAAAGTACTATGGAAAATTTTATGTTTTTTACAAATTTTAGTGGCCTCTCTTAAAACCTGTTAGGGATTTCCTTAGCATACAATATGTGAACTAATAGCAGGTTATTAATTAGTCAAACTCCAAACATGAAAATCGTGAATTTTTAACACATTGTTTATTTACGATAATTCTTGTCTTAATTTATTTGTATTTATATTATTAGGAGTTCCTTCCATTAAAACTTTAACTGCTTCTTTAGCCATAGGATAAGTTGTGAAAATAACCAAAATTGTGAATAAAAATGTACATAATGGATCTACCAAATAATAATCTTCCCCGAAAAAATATATAATCAATGCAGCAATTATTACCCCTACAGATTATATTATGTCCCCTTTTTTATAAATAATAAATATTAAAATAAAAATCTAATATAAAATATTTAAATATGAAAAAAAATTTTATGAAATTTATATATTACCTATAATATGAATCATTGCAGCTCTTAAGTTGATATTTTCAGCTATAAAAATTTAATATAAAATTAAATATATATATATAAAAATAATTAAAATTAATAAAATTATTTTTATTATATTACTATGACTGTGATCGTGCCCATCATTATGTGAATGAGAATGACTATGTGCATTACTTTCTTGTTCATTTTAATTAGTTTAATTATTTTTATCATTAACTTATTATTTCTATTTTAATTATATATCGATATTTTTTTATCCATTTAAATTATTCAAACTTTTCAATTCATTGTTTTTTTTATTTTTATTTTCATTTAATTATTGTTTACTTTTACATTAATCATCATGGTCATGATCATGGCTGTGGTCATTTTAATGATCATGACTATGACTTTCATGTTCATGCTCGTGACTGTGTCCATGATCATGACTGTGACTATGACCATGACTATGACTATGTCCGTGTCCATGTAAAACTTTCATCATAACTAAATTAAAGCATAATCCTAAAAGTGAAACAATTAACATTAATAATGGATCAATATCTTCTCTATGAATAACTCTTTATACTGCACTTACGATTAGCCATATTGAAAGCCCCCAAATAAAAACTACATTAGTTAATGCACCCACAACTTCGGCTCTTGAATATCTTTTATTATAAAAATACCAATAAATCTACAATTATAATAATGTTTAAGAAATTTTTTAAATTTTTTTTATATATTATATACATAAATATTTTTAATAAATACTCAAAAACCTTATATAAATAATCATTTTTATATCTTATTATTATTATATTATAATTTACCCATAGGTCATATCGCTATCACTCGGCAATTTACTAATATAAATACTAAAAATACTGATAAAAAATCCAGAAACATCGGAAAATAAATGCGCAGCATCTGACATAATAGCCAATGAATTAGCCATATATCCTCCAACAACTTCAACAATCATAAACACAACACAAACAACAGAAACCACTATTAATTATTTCATGGCTTTATTTTTACCAGCTTTTATATCGGGTATATAATATATATGGTTTTCATTTTCCATATCTATGTTCAACATACTTCTTTTTCTCTAATAAATTAATATTAATATATTTAAATATATTTACAGAATTTCAAATGTAAATAAAATATTATTAGAATCATTTATTTATCTTGTTATTAATTAAATTTGACTTTTATTTTATTCAAAATATAAATTTAATTTAATTTAAATGAATTTGATGAGTATTGGTAATAAAAATAATATTATTTTTAATAATTTAAAATATAATTTAAATAAAAAATATTTATAAGAAATTTTTACAAAAAATAATTTGATACTTACCTCATTTTTTTATTTTTTTCTAGTATCAATTACAACTACTTCTTGATTATTTTAATTTTTTTTCAAATTCCCATCTGAATAACTTTATTTAGTTGTTTCTTAATTTTATTCTATATCATTTTCATCTTAAAATTAAGCATATCCATTTTTTTATTTACCTGTTTAATTAATATCAACTTTACCACTAATCATCTTTTATAATAAATTTGATTTTTTATAATTTTTGTTTTTTATTGGTTTATTATTTTTATTTAATTTTTAATGTGGAAACTCAATTAAATTAATCGATTATTTAATAAATTATAAATTTTTTATTTAAATTATATTACACTATTTTTACATGAGTTTTTCATTAGAAAAAGAAAAATTAAATATCAATAATAATTTTTTCAATTTTATAAAATTCTTAAAATCACCCATTACCTTATTTCAAAATATTTAAAACTATTTTCTTTATATGATTTTAATCTTAACATTTAATTACCATAGGAATATATTATTGAATTTAATTATTATTTCAGTATGGAATTTAAAAATTTAACACCAATTTTAATATATTTTAATGTTAATAATAATCATCATTACAAACTAATATATTATAAATATTTTTATATTGAATCATTAAATACGAAAAAGAAAAAAAATTTATTTGTGATTCATGAACCAATACTCTAAATTTTAAAGAAATATTAGTAAATTTGACTTCAAAATTACTTTAATTTATCTAACCAAATTTTAAAATTTAAATTTTGAATGATTTTTAATATTCTTTTTTTAAGTAAATGAAATTAGCAATCAAAATACAAAAAATGTATTATTTAAAAATTACTATAATAATTATTTATCTTAAAATTATTATATATCTTTATATGAAATAAAATAAGAAAATTTTATTTTAAAACTTTAATAATTTATGATTTTACGAAATTTTTAAAGTTATATTTTAAAAACTCACACAAAAATTATAATAAATATATAGAAATTTAATTATTTTATTTGTATATTTAACAATTACTTATGTTTTTACGAATTTATAAGCTAATTAAGTAATTTTATATTTTCTTTGTATTAAATTAAATAAATTAATTTATTTATAAAATAACAGGCCTAATATTATTAAAGTGTTCACATATATTTTAATTAAATATTTTCATTATTTTTGCTATCAAAACAAAATAATTAATTAAAGGATATTAGTTTTGTATATAGCCAAATAAATTAAAATTTAATAAAATATAAATAAATTAAATAATATAAAGAAAACCATAAAATGTCTTCGTAATTATTATATTTATATATTCATATAAAATAATTAAAAAATTAGCCATTATTGTTAATTGACCATAATAAAAAATGATACCCAATGAATAAAAACAATGAGCAAAAAAAATGAAAAAATAAGATAGAAATATCTACATACAAATAAAAATAAAATAAAATAATAAAAATAATCATTTTGGTTAATAAACAATTTAAAAATGAGATAATGGCTAAAATATAACATATAAAAAAAAAAAATTCTGATTTTAACTTTTTACTTAATTTAATAGCAAAACTTTCGTCCCCGAAAACGTCTTAAAAAAATAAACCAGAGACACTAAATTCAGAGAAGCCGCTGAATAAGCCAGAAAAGAAAGATAATAAAAAAACAAAGCCAGAAAATAAGAATATATTGAAAGAGCTGAAAAATACTAATAAGAATACTTGAAATAAGAATAATAAGAAGTTGAAAACAAAAGAACCGTAATAAATTTTTAACATTTATTTTTAATTTATTTACTATAATTTCGTCCAAAAACAAACATTTTCACTCAATTTTTTTTTTCTACCAAAAACAAAAAATAAAATATAAATAAAAGAAAAGCACTCATTTTCTAAAATTTTCTAAAATTTTTTATACCTTTTATACTTTTAAATTCTAATTTTTTCCAATTAAAAAATAGGCCAGACACGGAAACCAATTCTACATCCCCGCTTAACCCAAAGTCGCCTTAATCGTCAGAATCAGAGGTATCAACTAATTACACCCCGTCGTCAAAAAAACCTTAAGATTATTCAGATTAAGATAAATCCACAACGCCACTTTCGTTAAAGTTAACAAAGCCACCACCAACATGATCAAAAGAATTTTACCTTACGTCACTTTAGGATACCCTTCCAGACACTTAATCAGAAGAATGATCTACAAAAGAGGTTACGGAAAAGTTAACGGATAAAGAATCCCCTTGTAATCCAACGAAGTTATTGAATAATCTTTAGGAAAATTCGACATTAAATCTATCGAAGATTTGATCCACGAAATCGTCACTTGTGGACCTCACTTCAAAGAAGCCAACAACTTCTTATGGTAAAGCCAAAATTATATATCGAAAATTAGCAGTGAAATGGCCAATAAGTAGAAAAACGAAAAACTTTTATTATCTTTATTATCTTTATTATCATATCCATTTCAAAAAAAAAATTTTGATAAATATTTATTTATAAATATTTTCAAAATATGTTTATTTATGTGTGCCTTTGTATTTCATTATACATAAAATAATGCTAGAAAAAAGAAATGGGATATAAAGTGATAAATAAAAAAAATCCACTTTTTCTTAAATGGAAATAGTGGACAAGTTTTTCCTTTTTATTTATTTTCTTAATTTAAATATGGGTTTTAGAGAATTTAAATGAGAAAATAAAAAATCATTTTTAAAAACCTAAACAAAAAAGAAAAATATTGATTTTTCTGGTTTTAAATAAATTTGATTCAATTTTTCTCATATTCTCTAACCGTCTTAATTTTCAAATTCTTTCATTTCCTTAAAAATTGAGAACTGAAGAATTTTCGAAATAAGACAAAAAATTAACTAAGAAAATTTATTCCTTAAAAAAAATCAGAGGAAAAAACATAAATTTTCTATTAATTTTTAATCACACCCAATTTAAGAAATAAATAAAAACTACTTTATTAGAACTATATTATAAGCCATATATATACCTGCATTATATAATATAATTTTAATTTACGTTTGTATTTTTTTTTTTTCTTTTAGGCCTTTCAAACTTAACAACCCTAGAGGAGGATATAACAACAAAAGACACCCCTTCCACACCGGAGGAGACTGGGGAAACAGAGAATAATTCATCAACGACTTCGTTGAAGCCATGATCTGAGAACCTTAAATAATTTAATAAAAAAATTAAAATAATTTAAGCATTAAATATTTAATTTAAATAAAATATATTTATTATTTAAACTTAAATAATAAACTTTTATAACTAATTTAAACGTATGGTTAAGTCAAAAACAAATTCAAAATTATCCAAAACCATTCTCTTTTCCTACTTTTATAAATTTATATATTAAACAATTAATAATTAATAAATAAATTAAAAACAAAATATATAATAAAGTTACCTTTTTAATATTTATAATAAAAATAATTCATAATTTTATTATAATGTATAAGAAATATGTCATAAAATATTTTAACCTTGAAATTAATTTGTTAATATGAGTGAATATATTAAAAAGAAAATAATGTTTGATTTATTATTTTTGTTTTATAAGTGAAATTAATGAATTAACATTTTCTGTAATTCATCAAAAATTAGTAATGATGGAGTAGAATTTAAAAGTATATTTATATATAAAATTAAATATATAAAATATAGAGTTTTATTCAATTGCAAAATTATAAATTTTTATTTATTCTTCATTGGTTTAAAATGTTATAAAAAATAAAAATTTTATAGTATTAAATCAAATTTCATATAATTAAATCATAAATTAATTAAATGGAAATATGATGAATTTCTAAAATAATAAAATAAATATGTATTATAAATTATTTATAAATTTCTTTTTATTTTAAAAAATGTATAAATGCTAATGGTTTAAATAAGGATATAATCATAAATTTAAACTTTTAAAATTATTTACATTACAATATCTTATATTTTAATTTTAAAACTTTTAAACCTGAATATTTTGATACTATATTTTTACCAGTAATACATATTAAAAAAACTTCATATAAATATTTTAATAATTTTAAAATAAGAAATTTATCAGCAAGATTTCTATGGATATAATGACTTAAGATATATCTATATTAGATTCAAATTTTTATCAAAAGCATAATTTTTTGAAAGGCTAATATATAACTTTTATTTTTATAATACATCATATATATTTGTCATATATTATATTTTATCTTAAAATGAATACTTTTATATCAATTATTTTTATTTCTGATCTAAGATCTTATATATATCTAAATAATTATGGATTTTTGATTTAGCTAGAAAATATGCTTTTTTTTTATTTTGATTATTTTCTTAATTTCATTACGATAATTTTTGTAGAATATATAATTTTTTATATTTATTTTATTATTTGACTTAATCATTTAAATAGCTAAAAATAAACTTTTTAATTTTGGTAATTTTTTCAAAATGAAAAATACAGTAAGAATACTTCTACCTAATTTAATAACAAACCCATATTTTAAGATTACAAAAAGGATGATTTTTTTAAATGTTTTACCTATAATATACGGTAACATGATGTTTAATCGTACTAAGTTTAGGATTATTTTCGGATAATTTGACTACAACTTTGTTGAACTACTGATACAATATATATATATAAAATTATCATAAAATATTTGGATTTTTTATTATTTTTATTTAAAGATAAAAAAATATAAATGGTTTTTTTATAGAAAAGAATTTAAGAAATAAATATTTAAATTACATTCATTATTAATTAGTTTAATTTTTTAAATAATTATTTATGGTATAAAATTGACTGTTCATAAAAATAAAATGATAAATAATTTCAAATATATAAATACTAAATTTTATTTAAATAAGTTGTAAAAATAATTCACAGATTTTTATTTAATAATAAAAATTACTTTTTGCTTTCAAAGGATATATAAATTTAAAACAAATGATTTAAAATTTACGAATTTTCGCTAAAAATTCATAATTAGCCACAAATTAACTATTTAAATCAAAAACCCTCTTTTTTTACTCTAATATCAACTAATAAATATTCTAAAATCCGCCAAACCACCTAAAACCCCCCCCAAAAAAAAAGACAATGCAAAAAACAAAACCCCAAAAACCCACAAAAGACCCCAAATCCGAGCAAAACAAAAACAAATCACTCTCCCAAAAACAACTAAAACTAAACACTTTCCTAAAAATAACTAACCCATAAAAAAAACAACCCGAAAACGAAAAAAACCCAGGCCACGGAAAATTCCCACCCCATAAAAAAAACATATTTATCAGTTCCTGGAACATAAACGGCATCAGAGCCCAACTAAAAAAAAATGACCTTAAAAATTATGTATAAAAATATTAACCTGACATTTTTTGTCTAAATGAAACTAAAATAGACGAAGATATGTATAAATAATCTAAAATACAAGAAGAAATCCCGTTTTAAAAAGATTATTTTTCTTATTGGAATTTTGTTAAACCCCCAAAAAAAGGGTATTCAGGGGTCGCTCTTTACTCCAAAGTTAAACCTATTAGTATATAATATGATTTAGATAAAGAAGAACATGATCAGGTATAATAATAAATTTTTTTTTTAATTTTTATTAATAATTATTAAATTTTAATTTTTATTTATAATTTTAAAATTTTATATAATATTATTATGTTTATTATATATTTAATGTTACAATGAATTGTAAAAGATGAATAGAAACAGTTATTTTTTAATATTTTGTTTTTTTACTGTTTGAGGTGTTTTTATTTATAAAATTAATATTTTAATTGATTATTTTTAATCCTATTTTATCATATTTTTAAGTTCAAATTATTAAATAGTTTCAATTTTAATTTATAGGAGGGAAGACTTATAACAGCAGAATTTGATAATTTTTATGTTTGCTCAGTTTATGTTCCTAATGCAGGATAAGGCTTGAAAAGATTAGATTATAGGTATAAAATTTATAATATTAATTAATTTTTAATATTATTTAATACTTTAAATAATATAACATATTTTTATAAGAACTAAATAATGGGATGCCGATTTTCACACTTATTTAAATAAATTAAAATAAAAAAAAAATGTAATTGTAGCAGGTGATCTTAACGTAGCTCACCATGAAATAGATTTAGCTAACCCAAAAACTAATTTGAAATCTGCAGGATTCACTATAGAAGAAAGAGAGTCATTTTCAAAGCTAATAGATAATGGTTGGTAACTTAAACTTTTATCTATATATATACAATTACAAATTTATATCAATATTTTTAAATAAAAAACATTTAAATTAATTTTTTATATATTTTATTTTAAATTAAATTATAATAATAAATGAAATTTTATTTTTTTATCAAGGATAGACTCTTTTAGAAAAATGCATCCTGAAAAAGTAAAATATAGTTTTTTTTCTATGAGATCTGGTGGAAGGCCTAAGAATGTAGGATGGAGGCTAGATTATTTTGTAGTTAATGAGGAATTTTATGATTAAATTATATCTTCTGATATTAACAATGATATATATGGCAGCGACCATACACCAATAGAATTAGTTATTAAAAATTATAATTTTCAAAGTTAGTTATAAAATGAATTTTAAACAGAAAACACTGAATAGGATCCTCTTATAATAAAATGAAATAAAAATTTTATTATATTTTAATTTTCTCACTTCATTATATAAAAAATGTATATATATATATCATAAAGAATATTGGTTATTAAATGCGACTGAAATTAAAGTATCATGTATAATTTTAAAGATAAACATATAATTATTTTTATATTTAACTATATATATTATACTATTGTTTAAATTATTTTTAAAAATTTAAACTTTTTAACACTATTTTATTTTTTAATTATAAGCTATAATTTTTTATTTAATTTATTGAACTCAAATAACTAATTTTTAGTTTATATTGCAGTACAAATTATCATATATCAGATTAAGCAATAAAGTAGAAATTATCATAACTTTATACAATTATTAAATGATGAAAAAAAAATAATCATATATAAATGATATTATAAATTACAATCAACTTAATTAACGAATGTTATAATTATAATATATATTTAATAAAATATATAGTTCTTATTTATATTAATTACAAATTCATAAATAAATAATACTAAAAACAAAAAATTATATATAGTATATTTTTTAATTTATTAGATGATCATATATAAATATTAAGTTCAGTCTTGCCTTAACAAAACATTTATATGTCCCTTTTGATTTTTTTCTTTATATCTTGAGAGATATTATTATTACTTTTAAAATAAAAAATTAATTAACGAAATTTAAAATAAATTTATTATTATAATGAATATATTTGGCACACTAATTTTATTTATATTAAATATGGAATAAATGCCAACTCACAACCTGGACGCTGCCGTGAAAAATCACCATTTTTATAAATTAACCCGGCATTCCGGGATGCTGGGAAATATATATCAATTTTAGCATAAATACACTTTTGCCGGGAAATTTGGCTATTTTTTCTAATAAAAATACATTATTATACCCGAAAATTTTTGTTTTTTAATTTTTTTACAACAAAAAAAATCATTAAAATCAGAAAAATTAATAAATTGTTATTAATGACAAAAAAAAAATAGGATATAAAATAATATTGAATTTTTAAATTCTTTATTATTTTTTATCCGTATATTAAATAGCTACTTTATGCTAATGCTATTATATAAAATTACTTAAACATATTTTATCGAGAGTCTTAACTAATTTTTACTTAGATAGAAGTTTCAATAGTTTGACTATTTTATTTTATACCTATATTTTAATTTAAAATATTCTAATATTTTATTTGATTATAAGAATTGACATTACATAATTTATGATGTATATTAGTTTAATTATAGATTTTATCAAGCAATTTACTCATTATTATTTGAATATAAAATGGCAATTTTATAAAATACCCGGCATGCCGGGATTTTTGACCAAATTATTCTTTGGGATGCCCAGGTTGTGAACCCATATATTATAGGGGTTCGATTAAAAAACAATTTATATAAAAAAATCAAAAGTATTGTGCTTAAATAATATTTAATCATTTATTTTAAATTATCATAATGCTAAAGAGTCTTTATTTTTTTTTCAATTTTTAAAAATTTAGTCTTTATATACCTTTTACTCCCCATAACTTCTCAGTAATAAAAATTAAATATTATTTTTAATTTGGAGTTGGAGTGTAATAACCAAAAAGTATTTTAATCACAGCTTCAATGTTTAAAATTAAATTAAAAAAAAAAACACGTTTCAAAAAGTAGCTATAATGAGTATATAAAAATTGAATGTATTGAAAAAACTATGTAGCATAAACTGGCTCAGAAATATAATTTTAAATTGAAAATTATGAAATGATTTAATTATTAATATTTTTAATAGATACCTTAAATAGAGATCCAATTATGAAAGATTCTTTAACTCTTTAATAGCTTAACTGATATACTCGGCACCTTTATCAGATATTTAATTCCACCTAAATAAAATTTAATTAATATTTAATATTAATTAATTTTTTGTAAATATTAATATTTTTAATAGCCACCTTAAATTAATATTCAGTTATGAAAGATTCTTTAACTCTTTAATAGCTTAACTGATATACTCGGCACCTTTATCAGATATTTAACTCTCCCTAAATAAAATTTAACTAATATTAATAAATTAATTAATTTTTTGTAAATATTAATAAATTTAATAGCTACCCTAAATTAATATTCAGTTATGATAGTATCATGTATAATTTTAAAGATAAACCTATAATTATTTTTATATTTAACTATATATATTATACTATTGTTTAAATTATTTTTAAAAATTTAAACTTTTTAACACTATTTTATTTTTTAATTATAAGCTATAACTATATTTTTAAGTAATATTTAACGTAAAAAAATAAAAGAGTAATAGAATATCATAATTTTGTTAAGTTTATTAAAAACAAAGAAATGGTCATAGAAAGTGGGATTTTAAGTAGAACGGTTATTACAGTTTTTTTCATGAAAATAAAAGGAATAATAATATTTTAATTTTTAACTAAGTTTTTAAATTAAAATAAAAGCAATATTATTTAAAAGGCTTTCCTTTAATTAAACCATTTTTTTGATAAATATTTTCGAATACTTTTTTATAGGTTCCAAATAAAAAGTTTTATTAAAACTTTATAATGTTAAAAATTTCAACCTTTATTATCTATAAAGCTTTCAAAATATTTAAATAAATAGATTATTTAAATATTTTGAAAGTTCTTATAAAAAAACAATTTAAGATCCATTTGATGCAGAATCTAAAATAAAATATTAGAAATCCCATTAATATTTAATACAAGGATAAGACCTTATAAAAATATATTTATGAGTAATAAATTATAATATTAATTTTCTTATATAATATATCATTATTTTATATTCTTTATCGCTGAATTAAAATGTTGAACGCTAATTTTTATAAAATAAAAAATAAAAATTTGCATTTTTATAGAGTTTATTATTCTTTTACCCTTTATTTTTAAATGATATATTCAGAACACTTTATTCATTTTTGTCATTCTAGTCATTTTGAATATTTAAATCATTTTAGTCATTTTGAATATTTAAATCATTCTAATCATTTTGAATACTTTAATCATTTTTATCATTTTAGTCAATTTAAAATCCAATATGATAACCAATGAATTTATCAGATATTAAATTCGACCTAAATAAAATTTAATTAATATTAATAAATTAATTAATTTTTTGTAAATATTAATAAATTTAATAGCTACCCTAAATTAATACTCAATTATGAAAGATTCTTTAACTCTTTAATAGCTTAACTGATATACTCGACACCTATGTCTGATATTTCATTGTAACTAAATAAAATATAATTAATAAATTAATTAACTAATTTTTTTTTAAATATTAATATTTTTAATAGCTACCTTAAATCTAGGTTTAACTATGAAAAATTCTTTGGCTCTTTAATAATTTAACTGATATACTACTTTATATCTGAATCAGATATCCTTATTAAAATAGTTTTAATTATAAAATATGTATATGATAATGTTAAAAATATTGTAAGTGTTGTGTTAAAAGTCCTCAATTGTATTAAATTTTGAATCCCTTAGATTAAAAAGGTCACAATGACAAATTTAAATATATATAATAGAATTTACAAAGGTTACTTAAAATAAATTATGATTGGATCAAAGCCTTTAATAAAGTTTAATTTTTTGGAAAAGTATAATTTTTTAGAGTTTAAAATATAAATATACAATTTTTTTAAAAAATTAGAAGTTCTTATAAAAAAACAATTTAAGATCCATTTGATGCAGAATCTAAAATAAAATATTAGAAATCCCATTAATATTTAATACAAGGATAAGACCTTATAAAAATATATTTATGAGTAATAAATTATAATATTAATTTTCTTATATAATATATCATTATTTTATATTCTTTATCGCTGAATTAAAATGTTGAACGCTAATTTTTATAAAATAAAAAATAAAAATTTGCATTTTTATAGAGTTTATTATTCTTTTACCCTTTATTTTTAAATGATATATTCAGAACACTTTATTCATTTTTGTCATTCTAGTCATTTTGAATATTTAAATCATTTTAGTCATTTTGAATATTTAAATCATTCTAATCATTTTGAATACTTTAATCATTTTTATCATTTTAGTCAATTTAAAATCCAATATGATAACCAATGAATGAAGGTAGTAAAATAAGAAGAATAACTAAAATTAACTTCACTATTATTGTTTTATTTTTATTTTTTTTCATATTCTTTTATTTTTTAGCCACTTTTATTTTTTCCTCTTTTTCCTCTTTATCTTCATATTTTTCTAAATCCAAGTATTCTTTTTTTTTATCAATTATCTATACTGTCGTATCTTTCTGAGGATAAATCTTTTTTAAATCTAAATTTTTTTTAGCTTTTTCTAATTATTACTATCTATTCAAACATAATTCATCTATTTAATTTTCTTTAATTTTAGACTAATTTTATTGTTCCTTATATTATTTTATCTATTCTTATTATTCCTATTAATTTTAATCAAAAAAATCTTATATTTGTTTAGCATGATTCTATTATAAATTTTCTTACTTTTAATCGATTTCTTTCAGTAACCGCTCCCTTTCTTTCTGTAACTGTTTCATTTCATTCTCTATTACATATTAATAATAATATAAATTTTAAATGTCAATATTACATTATTAATTACTTCTATAAATTTATAAATTTCTTATATATAAACATTATTTTATATATTATTTATATTTTTTAAAATAATACATTAGATCTTTAAAATTTCCTCTAATTTTTATTTGCTATCTAGTGATATTTCCATTGTGGATTCCATACGAATTTAAAATAAATTTCTGAAATATCTGAAAAATTCTAAATCATGAGATATTAACACTATATTTTTAAGTAATATTTAACGTAAAAAAATAAAAGAGTAATAGAATATCATAATTTTGTTAAGTTTATTAAAAACAAAGAAATGGTCATAGAAAGTGGGATTTTAAGTAGAACGGTTATTACAGTTTTTTTCATGAAAATAAAAGGAATAATAATATTTTAATTTTTAACTAAGTTTTTAAATTAAAATAAAAGCAATATTATTTAAAAGGCTTTCCTTTAATTAAACCATTTTTTTGATAAATATTTTCGAATACTTTTTTATAGGTTCCAAATAAAAAGTTTTATTAAAACTTTATAATGTTAAAAATTTCAACCTTTATTATCTATAAAGCTTTCAAAATATTTAAATAAATAGATTATTTTTAATTATAATAAATATCAAAAAAATAATTTTTTTTTTTATAATCAACATAATCTCTTTTTTATTTATCATTTCTTAAATTAAAATTTATAAGATAAAAATTATTTATTATAAAGTTTTATGTAAAAAATTAAAAACTTAGATTTTGTTTTTTGACCAATTAGACAAAAAATATTTATTTAATTTTTATAATTATGTTCTCAAAAAATCATTTTAAATTAATTTTATATAAATTTTGGTTAAAAATCATGCTTAAAATATTATAATTACATATTTTATATAACATAGTTTGCATTTTATTAAAATTAATATTTTTTACTTGGAAAAATCAAAATACTAATAATAAGATTTGATTATTAATATTTATTAGAAAATGTATTTATTCTTCCTAATAACAAGTAAAAGTAAAAATATATAAATTGTCGTTTAATAATAATATTAAACAAAGCAAATTACATTTATGATATATTTACTAAGAAATTTATAAATGTGAAAAAGAATAACAACATATAAATTTTATAATAGACAATACATATTTTGTTACCCTTTTTTCATTTTTTTATATTTTATTCAATAAATTTTATTTAAATTATAAATACTAATTATTAAAAACCGTGCTTTTTTATTTCCACTACAATTTTCTTCACCTAAAAAACATTTAAAATTAACTAATATATTCTATGATATCTCATGATTATTCAGAATTTTCAGAAATTTGGAAAAGTAGTTTACTTTATTTTAATGTGTTGTTATTTATTTTATATTTTATATTTTATTTAATATAAACCTTGTATTTTTTGATTTTTCAAAATATAAAATCATAAGAAATTATTAGTCATTTAATATTATTAATATTAATTATAAAAAAGTAGTTACTATATTTTTTTTTTTTATAATCAACAATTTAACTTTATATTAAAAATAAAAGCTTGTAATAATTAATTAATATTTGGAATATTATAATTAAATTATAATCATAGGTGTCTCTTCATTAAAAATTTTTTTCTCACTTGAAATGTTAAAATAAAAATACAAATTTTAACAAGAACCTTGAAAAAATTTACAACGCATATTTTTTTTTTAAAAATAGTTTAAATAAGCATTATTAAATTCAAAATTTATTAGTAATTGAAATAATAGAATGAATACATCTTACCTTTAATATTATTTAAATTTATTTTAATTTTAAAATTAATTTTTAATAAAAATTATTCATAAATTTTATAATATAAATATTTATTTATTTTAACAATCTTTATTATTTCACGTTTGTTATAGATAAAAATATTTTTCATTATTCGTTTTCAACTTTATATTCAAGAATATTTAGAAATTACTCATTATCCAGGTTTATCATAAGTTTTGGTTATTAAAAACAATTTTATTTTATTTGCTGTTTTCATATTAGCAAACGTCTTAAATATTTATTTAAAACGACTTAAATTGTTTAAAGTTAATCTTAATAACATTGTAAAATTTTTATCTAAATTAGACAAGGATTATAATATATTAAATTTATTAAGATTTTTTATACGTATGGGTTACTATTATAAAAAATTTTGTTCTGAAAAAATGATTAAAATTCAGCTGGCTTAATAATAAAAAAAATGTATGCTAAATTTATAGGGGGGTAGTGAATAGGTAAGGATTTTATTACAAATTTTATAAACATATCATTATTTTCCCAGCAAATTTTAGGGGGGAGAACAGCCTTGGAACTTAATCTATATTTTTTTGTTATTACTATGGTCTATCTAGCATGCGAAATACTAATTTTTAAAAATATATAAATATACAAATATACAAAATGTTTGTAACCTTAAATTATAGCCTAAATTGAAAAATTCAATAATTTTATATACTTTAATACAAAAAAATATATAATTTAGTGTCAAAATTTTTTCTATATACTTTTTGCTAAATACTCCCAATATTGGGAATGAAATTATAAAAAATATACTATCAAATAAGAATTAGTGTAAAATTGCTCATTAAAACTATATCTGATTACCAATTATTAGATTACCAAAACGAAAAATCGAATATACTTATTATATAGTAAATATTAAAAATTTTTAATTAATTAATTATTAATAAATGCTTGTTATTTGAATTGAGTAATAATATAAAATTAATGACTCTAAATTAGTATTATAAAAAATATTATATTTGTTATAAATAATTAGTATTTCGCAAGCTAGATAGACCTTATATTAAAAATTTTACATAATTGAAATAAATTATTTATTCTTACTTAAATTTAAAATTAATGATTTAATGATTTTAATAATTTTTTTATTAATATGAAAATTCATTATAAAGGCATATTTCGTAATAAAAAATGTGTGCCACTTTTTTTAAAAGTATTTGAATATTAATTTTAATGTAGAAACTGAATGCATAATTAATTCCAAATTGGTAAAGTTTTATTATGAATTATGGATGACAAAGTGTTTTTTTTACTTATTCCAATGATTTGAATTGATAGTAGACATTTTTCGCTTAAAAATAAACTAAATTTACCTAAATTATATCGTCCATTTTTATAATATACGACTCCTGATTATTTCAAAACTCAAAATCTTATAATTTCTTTAAAAATTTTGGTTTATTTCTAGAATATATAGAAATTTTAAAAAAAGTTATTAAAATTTCTAAAAAAAATGGTCGAATTTGTAGTAATTCTATAAGTTTATCTATAGTTTCTAGAATTTCGGTAACCATATCGAAGGTCATGACATATTCTTCGATAAAAAACATTAAAATTAGCTTTTTATATATTTTATTCTAAGTTATATTAAAATAAATAAAAATTTTATCTTTTTTCAAGGATAGATTCTTTTAAAAAAATGCATCCTAAAAAAGTAAAATATACTTTTTTTTCTATGAGATCTGGAGGAAGGCCTTAGAATGTAGGGTGGAGGCTAGATTATTTTGTAGTTAATGAGGAATTTTATGATTAAATAATATCTTCAGATATTAACAATGATATATATGGCAGCGACCATACACCAATAGAATTAGTTATTAAAAATTAAAATTTTTTAAGTTATTATTTAGGTCGAAAATTAAAGTACATAATTTTGAATATATTTTAATATAAATTAATCTAGAGATCTTAAACATAAACAAAAATATATTATATAACATTAATAATTATTGATTCCTAAATTAAATAATTATTTATCTCTAGATTAAATAAATAAATTTTAATCTCTAAATCAAATTAATATAAATAACTAGAATATATTTTTTAATGAAATTAAAAATGTATTTTTAGAATTGACTCTTTAAATAAAAATTGCGAAATTATATTTAGATATTAATTATTTTATAGTTTGAAATATTTTTCAAATCTATGTTTTATAAATAGATATCCTGAAATTTGTCGTAAATTTATTTAATTGTAAAAATTAAATTATAGTTTTTCTTGATAAAAATTTGATTTTTAGATTGTATTTGAAAACTAAATATTAATAAAGGCAGTAAATGAAATCTTTATACAATAAATCTATTTTATTTTATTTATATAAAAACTAACTAAACAATTTTTTTAAATAAATTCTACGTTCATTAATTTATTTTTATAATTTTCATGCAGTAAATTAAAAACTAATTAATATTCAACTAAGAACTAAAATTTAAATTTATATTTAATCAATAATATACAAAACTTAAAGTTAAACTAAGTTAATCAAAATAACTTAAAGTTATATACAATCTTTAAAATTGAAATTTCATAAATATTTACACAGTTTTAGGTAATTAATCTTTATAATTAAGGGGAAAAAAAAATTGAAGACATATTTAAATTTTGTATTAAAAAACCGATCTCATTATAATACTTATTTAAATTTAGAAAACATATATAATATTTTTTATGCTTTGTTAAACCATACTTAATTAACAATTTTTTTAATTATAAATTTCATTATTGGAAAAATCAAATACTAAATCTCAGTTATATCAATAAATTAAATTAAAAATTTTTGTCGCATAAATATCTATATAGTACATAAATTATTTTTTTTATTTTGAATGGACCGAATTTAAGTTAATTTTATTCAACTTTTTTTTATTATACGTCTTTTCAAGATATAAATTAAAAATAGACTAATTAATATTAATTTTTATTTTAGCTTTTATTTGTAATAATTATTAATTATAATATAAATTTACAAACTAAATTAAAAATTTTTTTTAATATTATTCTACAATTTTTAAAAATAACTTTTATTATTGTTATTTTAAACATATTATATTATGAAAGCGCTTAAATATTCGTGAATTTTATATATTTAAAATTATTTTGCATTAAGATTTTATATTTATATTATTTAGGGATCAATCTTTATTTGTATTGGTGGTCAATTTTTGTTTTTTAATTAAGATCTCTAGATTAATTAAATATAAAATATTTTGAAAATTTTGCACTTTAATTTTTTACCTATATAATAGTTATAAAATTAATTTTAAAGATTATATTCCAATTTTCTCACTGTTATATATTATAAATGTATATATATATATTATAAAGAATATTGGTTATAATAATTTAACCAAAATTTAAATACTGTATAATTTTATAGATAAACATATAATTAATTTTTTATTTTACTTATATATACTATTATTTAAATTATTTTTACAAATTTAAACTTTTTTTACTCTATTTTATTGTTTTAATTATAAGCTATAAGTTTTTTTATCTGATTTATTGAGCTCAAATAACTAATTTTTAGTTTATATTCAAGATAAATTATTATAATTATATCAATTTAAGTACTAAAGTAGAAATTATTATAATTTTATACAAGGATTAAAAGATGAAAAAAAAATCATATAAAAATAATATTATAAATTACAAACAATTTAATTAACGATTGTTAAAATTATATTATGTATTTAATAAAATATATAGTTTTTATTTATATGAATTACAAATTAATAAATATTTAATAATACTAAAGATAAAAAATTATATATAGTATATTTTATAATTTATTAGATGATCATATATAAATTTCAAGTTCAATCTTGCCTTGACAGAACATTTCTATGTCCCTCTAAATTTTCTTTTTCTTATCTTGAGAGATATTATTAAAACTTTTAAAATAAAAAATTAATTAACAAAATTTAAAATAAATTTATTATAATAATGAATATATTTGGCACACTAATTTTATTTATATTAGATATAGAATAAATGCCAACAGCTACCCATATATTATAGGGGTTCGATTAAAAAACAATTTATGTAAAAAAATCAAAAAGATTGTACTTAAATGATATTTAATAATTTATTTTAAATTATCATAATGCTAAAGAGTGTTTATTTTTTTTCAATTTTTAAAAATTTAGTCTTTATATACCTTTTACTCCCCATAACTTCTCAGTAATAAGAATTAAATATTCTTTTCATTTTGAAGTTGGGGTGTAAAAACCAAAAAGTATTTTAATCACAGCTTCAATGTTTAAAATTAAATTAAAAAAAAAAAAAACGTTTTTATAAGTAGCCAACGAGTATAAAAAATATGAATGCATTGAAAAAACTATGTAGTATAAACTGGCTCAGAATTATAATTTTAAATTGAAAATTATGAAAAAATTTAATTATTAATATTTTTAATAGATACCTTAAATATAGATCCAATTATGAAAGATTCTTTAACTCTTTAATAGCTTAACTGATATACTTGGCACCTTTATCAGATATTTAATTCCACCTAAATAAAATTTAATTAATATTAATAAATTAATTAATTTTTTGTAAATATTAATAAATTTAATAGCTACCCTAAATTAATATTCAGTTATGAAAGATTCTTTAACTCTTTAATAGCTTAACTAATATACTATGTACCTTTATCAGATATTTAACTCCACCTAAATAAAATTTAATTAATATTAATAAATTAATTAATTTTTTGTAAATATTAATAAATTTAATAGCTACCCTAAATTAATATTCAGTTATGAAAGATTCTTTAACTCTTTAATAGCTTAACTAATATACTATGTACCTTTATCAGATATTTAACTCCACCTAAATAAAATTTAATTAATATTAATAAATTAATTAATTTTTTGTAAATATTAATAAATTTAATAGCTACCCTAAATTAATATTCAGTTATGAAAGATTCTTTAACTCTTTAATAGCTTAACTAATATACTATGTACCTTTATCAGATATTTAACTCCACCTAAATAAAATTTAATTAATATTAATAAATTAATTAATTTTTTGTAAATATTAATAAATTTAATAGCTACCCTAAATTAATATTCAGTTATGAAAGATTCTTTAACTCTTTAATAGCTTAACTAATATACTATGTACCTTTATCAGATATTTAACTCCACCTAAATAAAATTTAATTAATATTAATAAATTAATTAATTTTTTGTAAATATTAATATATTAAATAGCCACCTTAAATAAAGATTAAATTATGAAAGATTCTTTAACTCTTTAATTACTTAGCTGATATACTACTTTATATCTGAATCAGATATCCTTATTAAAATTAGTTATAATTATAATATATGTATATAATAATGTTAACAATATTTTAAGTGTTGCGTTAGAAGTCCTCATTTGTATTAAATTTTGAGATTAAAAAGACCACGATGACAAATGTACATATATACAATTGAATTTAAAAAAACATACTTAAAACAAGATATGATTAAATAAAAGCATATATAAATGTATTTTTATGGATAATATAATTTTTTAGACATTAAAATATCAAATTTTTTAAAAATTAGAAGTTCTTATAAAATAACAATTTAAGATTGATTCTATGCAGAATTTAAAAAAAAATATTATAGATCCCACTAATATTTATTACAGGGATAAGACTTTATAAAAGTATATTTATGAGTAATAAAAGGTATGAAAAAATTTATTATACACTAAGGTACACTAATTTTTTTTTTTCTTATAATGCATAAAAAACTACATTTTAGCACCAACCAAACATATATAAGGTGGTTTTACTAAATTTTAAAAAAAAAAAAACTTCCTTAGTTTACACTAAGAAGAAAATTTTTGTATATTAAAAAAAAAAGTGTTTAATTCACAATAATATATTAATTTAAAGCTTTATTAATAATATTTTAAAATAAAATTTTTTTTTAATATGCATGATTAAATGTTTATTTGATAAAAAAAATACAGTTTAATTGAATAAACATAGTTGTATAAATAATAGCCATAAAATCGTTAAACCTAAACAGCTTAGTGTACCACATATACCAAATGATAGAGAATTTAAACATTAATTATATGAACATAGTGATACACTAAGATATGTTAATTAAGTATATAATAAGTAAAAAAATTTTACACTATGCCAAAATAGTGAAAATGTCATGTCAGTATATTAATATATAAAATAATAATTTTTCTTAAAAATTCTTAATAATCCTCTAAATGGTTATATTATTGCGATTTTTACATTTTTTCTCGATGAAAAAATTTTTTTTTTCTTAGTAAATTTTTTTTTTTTCTAAAATTAAAAACCATCTTTTATATTCTTGGTTCGTGCTAAAATGCCGTTTTTGATGCATTTTAAGAAAAAAATTTTTTATTACCTAATAAATTATAATAAATATTGATCAAATATATTTGTTACAATTTTAACCTATTTTTTTAATAAAAAATTATATGTAATAAAATTTGTAGAAGCTTATTGACATTTATATATTTTTATTCTAAATGTGTAAAATTGTCGATTGAAACTTATTTTCCATAATTTTTTAAAAAAATAATGTAAATATAGTTTTTAAGCAATTTTAAAAATTTTTAATAAAAAATTACAACCCGATCCTTGCAACTAAACTGTTTGAAAAATAATTTGTAATAAAAAAAATCATTCATTTATAAAGTTTAACACAAGGGCAGGAAACTAAAATATATAGGTAAGTTTATACTTATAAGTAATATCATTTAAATTATATTCCTTTAGAAAATTAAATTTAATTAAAATTTATTATTTTACCCTTTTTTTTACAAAGATAAAGTCAAAATATTTACATTTTTATCTATTTTTTCTATATCAAATATAGAATTTATCTTTTGCCTTTTAGGTTCTTCTTTTATATCTTTTCCAACTAATATATATTAGTGTGAAAGTGAAATATCGTCCATAGATTCACAATATGATGATTATAATAATTCTTTATTTTCTACTTTTTCTTCTTTTTTTACTTTAATTTCCTCTTATTCTTCTTTTTCTACTGTTTTTTCTTTTACATCTATTTCATATATTTCTTCTTAATCTTTTAATTCTTCTTTTTCTATATCTTTCTTTTCATTTTTCTTTTAAATCAAAAACCTTTCATCTATTTTAACTTTTTTTTATACTGGTAATTCAAATTCTTAATCAATAGGTATTTTATGAATCAAATTGTATTTAAGCAAATTTTTTTTTCTTTGAGCATTTAATTTTTAAGCTTCCTCTAAATTCCTCTATTTATCTAAACATAATTCTTAGAGTTTTTTTTTTTATACGTCTTATTATTATAACTAATCTTGGTATAATTTTTCTAATTCTGAACATTTCTATTTTGACTATTATAATTATTCTTATAATTTAATTAATTAATCATTCTTAAGTTTATTAATAACTTCTTTTAGTTCTGAAATTTAATTTTCGTAATTTTGCTTTAGATTTTATAGCTTTTAATCTTTTTCTTTAAAAACTTACTTTATTTCATCTTCTGCTTCATATTAATATCTTTGTAAATCATAAGTTTTTTATTGTTATTGTTCACTTTTTTTTATGATTTCTAATTATTATTCTTCATTATTATTTGATTATAATTTTTTAAACCTGTTAGTCAAAATGCATTAGGTTTTTAAAAATTCATTTATTTTTTCTTAAATTTATAGTAACTTCTCCATTAATAATTTTATAGAATTAAAACCAATTTTTTAAAATATCTGAAAATTCTGAAAGTTTTTAAACCTTATATAATATATTTATTGTTGGTATTGCGATATAAAATTATAAAGATAAACACAAAAAACTACCCCTCATCTTTAAAAATAAAATAACTCTTTTTATAAAAAATTAAAATTTAAAATAAAATTATTGTTATAGTTCCGTGCTTGAAAATTTATTATAATTATGCAAAAACAACACAAAGCAACAAATTTTATGAAATTAAAATAAAAATTTTACTATTAAATTCAAACATTATTTTTAAAAAATCTTAATTAATTTAATTAAGAATTTTAAAATATTCTTTATTTTTTTTTGTTTAATATAGGGTTTATATTAAATTATATAGTAGAATATTATAAAATTTATATTCTACTTAATAAAATTTATATATTTTTTATATTTTAATAAGAGTTTCATTTTTTTAAAATAATCTATTCAAATATAAATTAAAAATTCATATAAGTTAATAGTTTAAACTAATAACAGTATTTTCCAACATACTTACTTTCATTAATTAATATAAATTAAATGAAACAAAAAATAAAGCTAGGTTTTTTATAAACCCGTTTTAAATAATAATAATTTGAAAAGAGAAAAATCAGTATAATTGAAATAAAAATCAAACTCTATGATTTAAAAATACTCCAATATATTTATTATAAATTTTTTTAAAAACTTTCATATTTATTTATATACTCAGAACTTAATGCATATAAAAAATAAATAATCAAGATTTTATTTACATTCAACTAATTTATACCCGAAATCATAACAATATAGTTTATCTTTTATGCCATAAAAATTTTCTTAATTTTCAAAAAGTTCAGATATTTCAAAAATTTGGAATATTCCGCTTTAAATTTGCTTGCCTATAGAATATTAAATATTTTTATATTTTTAGAATTTTTAGAATTAATTATTATTTTTTGTGATTGTTTTAATTTAATTAATTCATATAAAAAATTAGCTTAATTATAATAATCAAAATAACAATATTTCTAATATTTATTTACTACGATTAATTTTTTCACCAATAAATTCAAATAGTTTTTAAAATAATGATATAATTATAAAAATATAATTAAATTTATCACATTTGCTGTGAATAATATAAAGGTTGTAACAAAATAAATTGGAAAATTTCCTAGATTTTTACAAATATAATACCATATATTATATAAACAAAATAAAATAAAAATTTAGAAAAAATTCATAATTTATGTCTATCTCCATCCATATTCTTGAGGATTTAAATATTATCTAGTACTAATTTTAGGCATTTTCTATAAAAAGTTAATTTTCAACTTTTTCTCCATTATTAGGTATTACCTCCATAAATCATCCATAATTTTGATTATTTCTCATTTTTAATAGCAGTTATCTTTCATTTATGCCCATAGTATTTCTATAATATAAATATCACAGCCCTTTAGTATCCAATCTTTTTTTTTTTTTTTTCCTTTTCTAAAAAATCTTAGAAACTTTTTGAATTATGGAATTTTGCCAAACCTTCTTATAATTTGAGTCTTCTATTACATTTAAAAAATTATTTTTTAAGGTATTTTGATATTTTTTAGAGTTTAATCTTCCTTTTAATCTTTTAATCTGCATAAAACTTATAAAACTTTTTTACTTCTTCAATCATTTTTTTTTTAACATATTTCATTATAAATAGTTTTTCTTCCTACTTTTTAGTATAAAAAATCAAATGCATTATTATAACTTTCTTTCATATCAGAAAAATGATTAGAAACCATACTTTTAAATATAGCATATGGTGTTAAAGCTAAAATTCTATATTTTACACCATATTAAAGAAAAAATCGCTCCTTCATGGAAGATTAATTTTTATTAATCCTCTTGAGAATGGTATCATAATTTTTATATTTTATTGCTTATTTTTTTTTTTGTTTTAATTGAAAAAATAATACAAACTTAATTTTAAGCACAAAAAAATTTTTCCAATTCATTTTGATATAACCTTTATATATTTTAATTATTTTACAATATTATACTTGTATATTTTAAAATATTATTTTCATGATTTAATTCGCTGTGTGAATCATCATAAATATCCTATTTTTTTTGTTATTAGAATCGGCACTACAAATTAATAACTTTGATTATATTGCAATATTTATTTCAATGTAATTTCGTATGATTATAGATTTTATCAAATTTTATTTACATCTATACTGTTTGGTAAAAAAATATTTAGCTGATACATAATAATTTTAAATATAAAAGAGCATTTTTTCAACATACCCATGGATTTTTAACAAATTATAATCCCATAAATTTAAAACAATTTTAATTATAATAATTTGAATTCAAATGCTAAGTTATAATTATCTTGAGTAAAAAATTAAAAATGTTAAATAAAATCTAATTTAAACAATAAGAATGAAGTTAATTAAATAATTTAGAAAAATTTTATAAACAGATATCGTATTTATATTTAATATTTATAAAAATATAAGGTCAACCATTAATTTAAAAATGAATACTCAAGTCTTAAAATTATATATAAATTTTTTTTATATATCAGAAATTCAAATTTATCTCAAGCATAATATACTTTATAAGGAAGTTCGTTAAATTGTTCGTAATATCTTATTATTTCTCTTATGAAATTTTATTATCTCTTTTGAAAAAAAAATTATATTAATTTTAATAAATTTATAATTAAATTTTTAATCATGCTAGATTTTGCCTATTATTTTAAATATTTATCATATTTTTAATTAATTAATAATCTAGTTTTAATTTAAATCATTTATATAAACCAAAAAAAGTAGATGTGTGCTAAAAAAATATGATATTAAAACCTAAGACCTAGTATTTTAATTATTATAAATTTTTACAAAAATAAAAAATACTGTAGTAATTTTTAAAATTGATAATAAAGGCATAAAATTGTATAAAATTTCCAATTTAGAAATATAATAAATGTAAATAATTTGTTTTTTAAAGTACATTAAATTTACTTCCTATCTTTTTATATGTTTAAATTCTTTTATAAACTCTAATATTTAATCAGCACCATTATCGGTAATTTCATTCCCACTAAATTTTTTTTTTTATTAATATAATAATATAATTTAATATTTAAAAATTTTTAATATTTTTAAGAAATACTTTAAATTTATCCTCAAATCTTTGATATTATCCAACTTTATTATAGCTTAAAAGAAATAGTGGGCACCTTTATCAGAAATTTTACAATACCTAAATTTTATAATCATTTTTTTAAATTTAATTTTCATAAAATATAAATTTTAAATAAATACAATAAACTTATGTCCAAATTTGAAATTTTCTTCAACCCTCTAATAGCTGAACTGATTGATTTGGCACCTTATTCCGACAGTTAATATGTCCTATAAAAATAATTTTTTATTATTTAAGATTTGAAAAAAATGTTAATATACTATAACTACCCTAATTTTAAGTTCAAATCTTAAATTTTTTTCAAATTTTTAATAGCTTAACAGATAAAATCAGCATTTTAATCTTGTATTTCATTATTCCTATGAAAATTTTTTTTTATATAAATTTTAATTTATTTATATTAAATTTTTATATTTTAAATAGATACTATAAATCTAGGCTCAATTTCGAAAGATTTTTCATCTCCTTTATAGCTATGCCGATTTAATTTACTCCTTTTTCAGAAATTTAATTCGATCTAAGTAAAATTTTATTAATATTAAATTAATATTCAAAGTGTTTAAATATTTTAATAGCTACACTAAAGTTATATCTAATTCCTGAATATTATTCAACTCTTTAATAGCTTAAAAAATAACTTAGGTACCTAGATCTTATATTTAATTCATTCTATATAAAATTTTATCATTAATTAATTCAATTATTTTTAGGTAAATTTTAAATATTTTTAATAGTTACTACAAATCAATCTTCAATTTTTAAATATTTTTCAACTTTTTTATTGTATCACTGATATAGTTAGAACCTTACACACCTACTTCGCACCACCTAAATAAAATTTTATACATATCTAACTTACTTTGTTTTAAATAAATTAAAAAAAAAAATTTGTAAATACTGTAGGTTTAAATTCAATTATTAAATATTATGCAACTATTAAATGGCCTAACTAATATACTTAGCACCTTGATCATATATTTTATTCCAACTAAACAAAATAAAATATATAATTTATTTTTTAGTAAAATTAAATATTATATATTGCTACCTTATATCCAGATTTAATTATGTAAGATTCTTCAAACTTATAATTTTATGACATAAATCTTAAATATCATCAATAGTTATCCTTGGTAGAGTTTATATATAATAATTTTTTTAATTTTAATATAGTTATTTTAAATTTTTTGTCTTTTACAAAATTATAAAATAAAAAAAAAAAAACTATTAATTATTTTATAATTAGTTGTTAAAATTCTCTGTAAAATAAAAAAATATATTTATCTTTGAAAAGTAAATTTTAAAAAAATAACTATTAATTAAAAATATTACTTTTTTGAGCTGTCGTGCAAAATAAAAAATAAATCCCTATATTTATAGCTTTTAATATTGATCACAATGAAAATAATAACCATTTAAATTTAATTAAAAAACATAAATTTAAATTTTTTGGACTTGCTTTCGCTAAAAAAACCTTTTAAAACTCGTTTTTTCATATTAAAAATGTTCTTATTAATAAATTTTAATTTTTATAAAATTATATTTAAATATTTTTTATAACAATTTCAAAAATTTGAAGAAAATATTCTTTTAACACGACCTGGTTTGTAACTTAAGCTAATGATTTTATAAATTAATACCTGGATTACCAAAAAGCAGAAATGAATTTATCTAAAAATTTTGTTACTTTAGAGTTTTATATTATTACTATGTATTTTTATTTAAATGGGTTAGTTTAAAAAATTAATAAAATATTACAAATTTATTTTAAAAATTCTTAAATATCAATTAAAATTTATTATTTTATTACTAGTTTCTCAAATTTAAAGTTAATATTTATGCATTTTTATCTATATCTTCAATACATTTTATTGAATTTATATCCTGCATTTTAGGTTCATCTTTTTTTTCCTTTTCTTCTGAATCTAATTCATATAAACCGGGTATACCATTCAATATGTTTTTTAAAACATCTATTTCATTTTTTTTTTTATCTTTTTCTATATCTTTTTTTATTTTTTCTTCTTTTTCTTCTTTAATTACTTCTTCTTCTATTTCTTCTTTTTTTTTTCCTAATTTCCTTTCATTTTCTTCTTAGTATAAATTATTAGTGTCTTTTTTAACTTTTTTTTCAAATGGATATTCCTGTTCTTTATCAAACGATATTTTACGTATCAATTTATTTTACTCCAAGTCCTTTATTCTTTAAGAATTTTTTTTTTTAGCATTCTGTAAAGACATACATTATTTCTAACATATTTGATATAATTACTATTTTTATTATCTTTATTACTTTAAATTGGCAATATGTTGATCATATAATTCTTTATTTTTTTATTTTTACTATTATAATTCTTTTTGCAACTTATTTTAATTATCGTTTACTAACTTATTATTAATATCTTTTAGTTCTTAAACTATTTTATTACAATTTTGTTATTCTTTCTCTATCTTTTAATTTTATTTTTATAATTGACTTATTATTTCATATTCTGAAACATTATTTTTTTTTAAATAATCATTAATTTCTTATTTATTATCTTAAATTATTTTTTATACTTGTGTATAATTTGATTTTAATTTTTTTAATTCTACAATCTAACAACGATAATATTATAAAACTTATATGGTGTTATTTTATATTTTGTATAAAAAATCTTCCATACTTGATTTTAAAGATTTCAAAACAAATTTCTGAAATATCTTAAAATTTCTGATATTTAAAACTTTAATTAATAAATTTTATACTTTAATTATAAAATAAAATTAGAAAATAAAACACAAAAGTTTTTACCTTCACTTGAAATATTTATTATTCATTTAAAATTTGAAATAAAATAATTTGAAATAATAGAGTAAAAGTTTTTTGTCGAGAAACCCAGTTTAATTCAGCTGAATAAACAAAAATCAACAAAAATTATATAATTTTTAAATTGTAATTCTAAAACAAAAAGCAAAAATTATTCTAAAAAAATTTATATTTACTAAATTTTAAATTTCTTTATTTTCTTATATAAGAGAATTTATAAAATAAACTTACTTCAACTTAGAAATATTTATAGATTTTAAACATTAAGTTTATATATTTCATTTCTTATTTTGATAGGCTAACAATTAATTTTAAATTTATAATTTTAAAATTTAATTAACATATTAATAAGTAAGTTAAACTAATAAAAAATTTTCTATTTATTTCAGTTATTCAATATTAATTTGTTGAAATTGGTTTTTAATATTTTTAAATATTTTAAGAATTTAAAAGATATGTAAAATATATAATAAAGAATTTTTAAATCTACCTATAAAAATCTAAGCAAAATAATAAACCATATATTATATATGTATAAAACTCACGATTTTTCAAATAATTCAGAAATTTGGATATAAACCTTTTTATTTATTTTTTAATTTTAGTATTATTAATTGTTTAATATTTTTTTTTTTTTATATTTTTAAAATTGATAATTATTTTTTTGTAATTATTTTTATATAATTTATTCACATAAAATTAATTATAGAAAAAATATCGTCCAAATATTTATTTACCATGATTATCTTTTTAGTTATAAATTTAAATGATTCAATAATAATATCATAATAAAATATATTATTGAATTTATCAACTTATATGGGTCTATTACAAAATTTGATTTTCTTTAAATTTAATCTTTTAATTAAAAAAACAATTGTATAAATTTTATAACAATTAAATCTATATTTAAGTGGTTTTTCATTCATCTGAATAAATAGTTAAAATTCTATTATTTTGTCTGAATTATATAACATATTTATATATTATAAAATCATTCAGAATTAATATTAAATATACTAATATAAAAATGGATAATGATAAATTATTTTAAACTAATTATATTTAAATTATGCCATATAATTTGTAATAAACAAATATAAAATTAATTTATTAATCATCACAAAACATTTATATAGTAAATTAAACTACTTTCTCATCTTTTAATAATTTCGAAATTTCTTTTAAAATGCTCGTAAAAATCTTTGCTATCAGGACAAACCATATAAAACTCAGCAACTTTAGGTAAAACAAATCCTTTAGTAGCCATAAGAGTTGCCATTTTCTTTCTTGAATCAATTTTAATAAGTCCTCTTTATTTAGGCCAATCTGAAATATTTTTAATTTAGTAATAAGGCTCAACTTAATTCAATTCCAAATACAATTCTACATTATTAGGATTATAAACTTTATTCAAATCGTAAACTAAGTGTCCATTTTCATCAAATAAAGCCTTAATATTTTCTTATAATTTATGACTTTCATGAATATCTTATATATAATCCATTTATTAAAATTCAGGATATTATATAAAAGCAGGGAAATGAAGAGAACCATCATCTTCTAACCAGCAAGATTTATTACAACTGTCAGGGAAATCCATAATAGCTTTCTATAATTATTTTAAAAAAAATTATGATATAAAATAATTTTTAAATAATTTAAATATCTTTTAAAAATATATTAAATAAATTTATATTCAAAAATATAAAATTGTTATTTTTTTTACTCCCAAATAAATATTTCTGATTTTCAAAGCATTAAACAAAGTACTTTATTCTTAAACTTTTTAATCTTTTTTTTATTATGTTTTCAATAAATCATTATTGTATTTAGTTTAACTTTCTTTAATTAATTTTTTTATGTCTTTATTTTATGGGTCTAATTTTTCAGCTTTTTCTAAAATTACTATAGCTTCTTTATATTTAAATAAATAAACTAAAGCTTAAGCACATCTGTAATAAGCCTTTACAAAATTATTATCATTCATAATTGCATCTTTACAATCTTAAATAGCCTTTCCATAATTTTCTGAAATTATTTTTAAAAAATTTAAATAAAATTAATGTATTAAAAATAATTGCATTTTATTTTATTTTATAGTAATTTTTATTAATTTACTTCTTTTAATTTATATTAATGCCCTGTTATTATATAATTTTGCATTAACCTATTTATCTCTTCCATTAGCTTCAATCCCTTCTGTATACTATTCCAAAGCCAATTTCATAAAATAGGTTTTATCTTATCCTTTTTTAAAATGCTCATTTCCTTTTTACTAAATATAAAATATATATTAATTAATAAATAAAATTTTTTAGCACTAATTTAGTTTATTTAAATACATTTTTTTTAATTAAAAAACTAATATGTATAAATTTATCATATTATTTTATTTTTTTTGATTCATTTTTTAATAATTATATATTACCAAAGAATGTTTAGCAATATTTTCAGGTTCATCATCATAAACTATTTATTATAATGCTTTAAAATGATCATTTTCCTCAAAATTTTTTGGAATTTCTTTCCAAAATAAAGGGTGATTTAACAAATCCTAAGTAATTTTATCAATTTCTTCATCTGGCATTTTATCTTTAGGGTGATAATAATCTTCTTCTAATTCTTTAATTTATTCTATCAATTCTCTTTTTTCTTTTTCCAATTCTTCTTTTGTCTTATCGTCCAATTTGGTTTACTTTTCCTTTATTTCATTAATTTAATCAATTTTTTTATCAATTTCATCGGGCTATTCTTGTCCTAATAGTTGACTTGCTTACTCTAATTTTTCGATTTTGTTTTCCATTTTTATATTAATCTTTAAATTTTTTAAAATTTTAATAGGTTTATTTTTAGTTTTGTTTTAAATTTATTTTGTTTTATTTTTATTATATATTATTTGTGAATTTAAATTTATTTTATAGGCTAAATCACCTTTTATTTAACTAAAAATAAAGTAAAATTATAATTTTATTTATGCTATCTATTTATTAATACTAATAAATTTTAATACCTATTTCAATACAGTTCTTATATCTAATTTTTTAAAGTTCCTTCTTATTCTTTTATAGTAAACTCTTTATATGTAAAGTTATATAAGAAATTATAAATTATATTAAAAAATTGAAATAATGATAAAATACCAAATGTATATTTTAATAAACTAAACCACAAATTCTTAAATTAAAAAATTTTTAATTTTGTATTTTTTTTTTTAATTTTAATTTATCAAATATAGAAATTAAAGTAATATTCTATTATATTATATATATAAAAACATAAATTTATTTTTATTATAAAATTTTAATATTGTAATTTGTTTATATAATATTTATAAAATTTAATTTTTATAGATGGTATATTTAAAACTAATATTTATTCTCATTAAGCATATAATAAGAAATTTACCAAGCTAGAAAAATAAATAATTTTTATTCTGTTTTCATCAAACTACAAATTCGGAATAAACTCGAATTAAATTTTTAAATCCTAAATAAGAAACTAATTATTTTAATTTATCATTATATAAAAAACATTATCACTTCATAAATCTATCTAAATATTCGAATAAACTAATAAAAATCTTTAAAAAGCCTATAATTTCGCACTATATTTCTTACTTAATCTAAATAATTTAGCGAAATATTAAAATCAACAAATATAAAATAAAAAATAAAAAACAAAAAAATTAAACCAAAAATATATAAAAATAAAATAAAAAAATTAATGATTGAATTTTAAAATTAAAATTAAAATTCTCTAAATAATGAAAATTTCTAAAAATAACTAAATTTTTAACAAATTGTCAGCTCATATAATACCCAATAAGTGGAAAAATAGTTACTCTTATAAATCCAAAAACAATAACAAAAATTAAAGTAAATAAATTCTAACAATGAAAAATAAAAAAACGAAAATGATAAATTAAAATAACAGGTAATTATGATTTTTTATTTATAATCATATATCTAAATTTTTAATATTAACTAAAATATATAATTATTTATTAAACATTATATTTAATTTTTTATTTTAATTTGTTAAATATATCTTTAGCATGGTATAATAATTGACGACTTATATAGTCTAAATTTATTTAAATTTTTAAAATATAAATTAAAATAGAAAATAAAAATTATTTTAATATACTAAATATTAAATTTTAAAAATTTAAATTATTTTAGGTTTAAAATTTAAAAAAATTAGTCCAAAGAGTTAACGAGGAAGGCTCTTAAAATTATACTAAAATTAGAAATGAAAATGTAAAATATAAAATATTTATTTTTGTAATTAAATATTAAAATTTAAACTTTAATAATAGATCAAGTTAAAATAAAACGTAAAAATCTTGTAAAAATCTTTATAAATTTCCCATGAACATGCAGAGCATTTTAATAAAGTGGCTAATTTTTGGGAAATTATAGTTAATGATAACGAATAATGAAAATTAATAAAATCACATGTATTATAAATTATAAAATATATATATAAAATATTAATATAAAATAATAATATAAAAAATTTAAAATGTATTATACAAAGGGTCAATACATCTTTAAAAATACAAAAATATAATATAATATAAAACTATTCAATATTCACATTTAAATTTATTATTTTTTTCTTCATCGTATTAATAAAAATGCTCTTTTTTTTTTAAGTGTTAAAATTATTGCATATCCAAAATCTTATATATATTTATTCTAGTTTTTATTTTTGGATTTTCTTTTTATTTTTACTCATTAAACTTATCAATTGAATTAAACTCAATCATTTAACTAACTAATTCATATACCCAGTCTTCATATTCTCTATTTTTTTTTAAATTTTCCTAGGCTTCTAAAATACTATCTTTCATTTCCTTTAATAATAGCTATTTACTTTATAAATTATATCCAAAATTAAAATACTGCCAACTTTCACCCAATAAAATGCCTAGTAAAAGCACTCCCACTGTATAAACATCAACATCAAAGCCATATTTTATACCCTCAATAACTTCACTTGCCATATAATTAATACTACCTACGTCTGAAGTTCCTTAATTTCTTTTTGTTATATCAATTTATTTACTAACCCCAAAACTAATTAATTTAAGATATAAATTTTATTCTACAAACTATATCCTAAAATTCTAAGGTGTCAATTCTCTATGAATAATCCTATTTTCGCTTAATATTTATAAAATTTAAATCAACTACTCCAAAAATTAATAAAAATAATCATTATTTTTCTTTATTTTTTAATAAACATCATTGTCCAATTCTTCTCCCCATTTTTCTGTTACTATACATATTTATTCCAATTTTCCATTATTTTCATTAACTATTTTAAATGACTCTTTGTAATTTACAATTCTTATTTTACAACTCATTAAACTAAAAATATATAATTCTCTCATTATTTAAAACAGTTTACGATCATACTTTATATTATCATGCTTCATTTACTATTGCTATTAATATTAATTATTTTAAATAAAATTTCACATTATATTAATATATTTTATTATTATAGCTTATAATAATTTTATTTTTGAAATATTTCATATGTATGATTTACATTATCACTTGGTATTTCTTCATCCATTTGTTAGTCATTTTACTAAAATTATTAATTACTCACTTATTATGTTTCATTTTATTATAGAATCTTACTAATTTGAAACTATTTACACATATATCTAATTTCTCTATCTTATATATTTTATGTTAATTCCGTTATTTAAATGTATTATTAGTGATTACTTTATCTTTCTTCATGTTATATATAATTTTTTTTATCACAAAAATCCTCAAGACTTTTGTATTTCTCGATATCTTCATAAAATTGGTATATTTTTTAATTATTTTCATCAATTTATTCCATCTTTAGTAAAAACTACTTATTCAAAGAATTTTTTTTGTTTTTTTTTATTTTTTATTTTGTATTTAATTAATTTATTAGAAAATATGTTTATTTTCAATATTAAGTATTCAAAATTAGGTTAAATCAAAATCAATTGCTATAATTACCTCCAGTTTAATAATATTTTATTTAAATAAAAAAAACTAGGCTAATAACACATTGTATTTCACTAGATTAAATATGAAATATAAAAAAATCTAATCATATTCTAAATAAACAATAAAACAAAAATTTCTAGATACAAATATAAACATTTTTAACTAAAAAATCTACTTAAAAACTTAAAATTAAAAACAAAAATTACCATGTAAAAACTAAATAAAACACTAGACTCTGCAAAAACCTATACTAAATACAAAAGTTAACCAAAAATGTACGAACATGTTATTTAATAACTAAATATTTATCCAGAAGCTAATAGTTCAACAGTTGAAAACCAATAAATTTTTTAACCGGGAGAAATTTTGGAAATCGAAAATATGGAAGCATTAGTTATTTCCGAAGATATTGTATTACTCTCTGTTTTGTCCAAAAATTAACTATTTATTTATATTAATGATCTATCCATCTGTAAAAATTTTTGGCATATTTAAATAAAATAAAAATATAAATAAAAAAAATATATAATAAATTTTTAATTTAATCGCAAAAATTGCCAAATTTAAATAAAAAATGTTATTTTTTTAAATTGCTTGTATTTATAGTTTTTTTCTTTTATTCCTATTATAATATTTATATTTATATTTATATTCATTAAATTTTTATTTAATTAGAATTAAATAATTTTGAACATGTAAAAACCATAACACTTTAATATGATATTCTTTATGAAGAGTGGGAAGAATCTTTGAAATTCGAAAAAAGCATATACAGATCAAGAGCTGAATTTTTCGCTAAATAATATAAAAAAAATTTCGGTTATCAGCCTAAAGAGGAACTAAAGGTTCTTGAATACCAATTAATTACTGATAAAAATGTATTTTATATATATATAATACAAGAAAATACATTTATCTATAAAAAAAATAGTGGAAGTTACTTTGAAATAATGAAATTCATTTAATTATACTATTTAAAATTATTTTATACCATATTTATTTTTAATATAAAAGAATGAAGATGAAGAAATGATAGGACTTATTGTTGGAGGACATTTAGGCTTAATTTATATAATAAACATAAGCAACTGTATTTATAATCAAGATTAAAATAACTAAAAAACGGTTTAAAGTTATTTTTAACTTCATATGAATACGTAAATATATTAATATAATCAAAAAATAATTAAAACAAATATTTATAAATTTTTCTTTTAGAATTACAGATATTAAAGCAATGCCTGTAAATAATAGTTTAGGCGTAAATAATATTATAGTTTCAGGTTCTAAAGATGGACTTATTAAAATAACAAATGTTTACACAGAAACAGTTTTAGGAGTTTTATAAGAAATTTTATCACCTTACCCAAATGCCCAAATTTTATCGTAAAAAATAAAATTCTAAACAAAAATTAAAATAAACTAAAATAATTAAAAATTATTATGAATATAAGATATGAAATAAACTTAAAGTAATAAATTTTTATGTATATTATTATTTTTAATTTTTTTATAGGGTAAACTGGAGTGCGGACGGCAAAAACGTAATAGCAAGTAACATGAGCAAAAGCATACATATATGGAAAATTTCAGATGAATTAAACGAAATAATAGCAAATTCAAATAAATCACACTATCTACCTAAATTTAAATTACCTTACCCTTAAAAATCTTCTTAATTTTGGCACAAAAATATTCATAACGACTAAATAAATATATACCCTATTTAAACTTTTATCGCTAACAATTGGGGCGCTATTAGTTTTGACAGTGATGGAACTTTAATTAAATGGGATTATAATCTACCTTCTGAAGAAAATTAATAAACAATAGATCAAGTAAAAAAAAATATTAAAAATATTTAAAACCAAAATTAAATTCAATGAAATATTTATTTAAAACAAACTTTAAATTTTATAAAATAATAGTTAATTAAATTTATACGTTTTTTATTAAATTTTTAAATTAATATATAATAATAAGAATCTAAATATATTGTGTGTACATAATGATTCTTTAAACACTATAAATTGGGATAGAAAAGTAGCCATAGATTAATTTAATTAGTGGGCCTATTTAGGAGATAACAAAGGCAATATAAAAATTTATATATTAGATGAAATTTTTTTTTAATAACATCCAAATTCAAATAATTTTTAAAATAAACATATCCATTAAATGGAAGCTGCTTAAGCTTTAGGGGCTAATAATTCTCATTATATTAAATTAATTAAATTACCATAAAATTTAACTTTAGAAAATAATAATAATAATTAAGCATAAGATTAATTTTAACCAGGCAAATTTAATTTTAGCTATGGATTTGCTGCAACTGTAAATTCTATTATAATTTTCCCTCTAATAGAAAATAATGATTAATGATTTAAAAATATTATACTTTATTATAAAATCTTTGTGTAAAAAACCATAATTTTAATATAATTTATTAATATACTATAAATTATATGATATATCATAATAAATAATATAAATTCACATACTATAAACTATAACTAAATACTGTATTTAATTTTTTTTTATTAATAAAAATATTAAATAATTTACATTTATAAATATATATATATAATAATTTTTTTCATGTTCAATCGTATAATGTTTAATTTTTTAGCAAATAAGCATTTTTAGGCATAGCCCTAAATAAATTATGTTTACTGCTAATACTAGACACATTTTTATGGATACTTGATTTTATTCCAAAAGCATTTTTAGAATTTTTTTATTCATTTTGAATTTTATTAAATTGGCTATAATTTTATAAAAAAGTCTATTTATTTAATCCTTAATTTTTAAAATTTGAATTTATCATAAATTTTTCTTATTATTTAAGTTAATTAGAATCAATCAAAGAGGGATCTACATTTTAATTTTAAGAAAAAGCCCTAAATTTATCATTCGAACCAAAATTGTTAATTTTTCCATTATTATTACTATTG
This sequence comes from Pseudocohnilembus persalinus, assembly GCA_001447515.1. NCBI lineage: Eukaryota > Ciliophora > Oligohymenophorea > Philasterida > Pseudocohnilembidae > Pseudocohnilembus > Pseudocohnilembus persalinus. The sequence goes on from LDAU01000057.1 coordinate 657,743, forward strand.
ACAAATTCTTAATTTTTTTAATAATTTTCCCTTGACGTCAAAAAATAGCTGTTCTAGTCAATTTTATTTTCGTAAAAATTTAAATTTTATCTTGAATTTGAATTATGTCTAGAATTTTAACTACTTAGAAAATCCAAATTAAACTAAATTTATCCATTTTTAAATTAATTTCCAAAATTTTTAATTTATTAACTTTAATCATTTTTTAATTATCTAGAAATTTTGTCGTTTCTAAAACTATTCAAAACTTCATTTTATTAAATTTTATTTTCACTTTATTAAAGAGAAATTCTTGCCGTATTTGAATGTTGCTAGTTTTGGATAAATTAAATACTGTTATTATTAGAAATAAACTATTGTTACTATTTCTAAACATTTTTTAAATCCCAAATTAACTAATCTTTACTTTTTGTACTAAATTTATTAAAATCTTATTTTTATTACTTTTATTTTTATATCTACTATTATAAACTCCTCTCAGCACTCTAAATATTAAAATTACAGGCACTGCTAAAAAATCTACCATTACTTTTTTATCCTGAATTTTATATATTATAATTCATATTTTAATTTTAATTTTAACTTGTAAAAGCCGTTTAAGGCGTAACTATTCCAGGTTAAAAAATATTTTAATAAATTTCGCTTTAATTTTAACTGACAAAATCGCTATCTTAAAAATCTCCTCCAAAATTAATTTGACTTAAAACTGCTTTCTTTATTTAAAAAAAAATATAAAAACAATTTTAAAAAAAATTAACAAAAATTAAATAAAAATTAATTTTAATAAAAGTAAAATAATTAACAAATATTATATGTACCTGTTTATGATGATTCTAATTTTAATTTTTAAATTTTCTCATTTATTTTTCATGTACTTAATTTCTATCAATATTTTCGGCGTCTTTTTAATTTTATAATTACTAAAAAATTTGACTCTTATTAAAAAAAGTCTAATTTTGGTTTTCTTTAATCTTATTATTCCTAGGTGTATTCCTACTTGTATAATTTCTAAATCCATTTTTATTCTAAAATTCTTATAAATTTTTTAAATTATTCATAATTTTACCCTTAAATTACTCTTTTATGTCTAATGTCAAATATAAAAATAAATATACTTAATGAAAATTTATTAGCAAAAATTAATTAATTTAATGATTGATATATATATATTGAATATTTATTCTTAAATAAACTTTAATAAGTGAAAATAGTTAAATCTAAGTAATCTACTAAAATAAAAATCTATAAAATAATAAAATAAATTTACGATATATTTTTATTTTTTCTATAATAAACATACGAGATAACTTTAATAATACAATAAAAAATTCAAATAAAGAATATCTTATAAATTTTATTATATAAATGAAAATATTTATGTATATATTTATTTTTTTTTTACCATCTGCCAAACTTTTGCCTGATAATTGTAAATTTAAATTTAAACTTTTACTATAACTTAAATTTTAATTTTTAATTTAAAAATCTAAATTTTTTCTACTTAATTCTTTATCATTATATTAACTTTGTCCTAAATTTTTATTTTACTTAAAAGAAGAAATTAAATTTTATTATTTTTATTCCTGTCCTACAAAATTAACACTATTTTATTTTAAATGTTATTTTTAAAACCTTGATTTTTTTTCAAAATTTATTTATTCTTAATTTAAAAAAGTTTTATGAGGAGATTATTATTAACTCATAAATCTTTCTATATTCATTTTTTTATCACGTTATTATTACTATGAATTTAATAATTTTAAGTTTAAGTTTTTATTTTCCTAATTTTTTTCTTGAAACTTTAAACTTGAAACTGTATTAAAATTCTAATTTTTATCACTTAAATTAAAATTTTAATTATTTTTGTTTTCTGTATTACTTTTAAACTCACTCAAATTTATATTCTCTCTACTTTAATTTTAACTACCAAAACCGCTTTTCGGACTCATAACATTTTAATTTATACTGTATTTCTCACTAGAAACAAAAGAATTTCCCTTACTTGTTTACTAACTTTTATGTTAGTTTAAATTAAACTCGCCTTTATTTTAATTTTATAATTTTTACATATTATTATTTTTAAAAATATTCTAATTATTATAATTATCTTCATTTATTTCCTATTTTTCTTTTTCTACTACATTTTAATCAATATTATTATTATATTCAGTTTACTAATTTTCTATATATTATTTATATTTTCCATCTAAATTTTCGTTTAATTCGCTTCTAGATTTCTCATTTATTGTATATATTTATTTATGATTTTATTACAATGATGCGTTTTTAGATACACTTTTTAAATCATTGCCTAAAAATGCTAAACTTTATTCTTAGATTTATTTTTAAATTTACTATTCATATTACTATTTTTTTTATTTCATAACTTCATAAAAAACTTTACTGTTTATCACATTTTTGACATTTTTAAAATTTTCCAAATTAATTTCATCTTCCAAAAAAGCTAATTTCGTTTAATTATTACTTTAATTTTTCTTTATAAAATAACTTTTAGGGTTCAAGCTTTTCCTCAAAGCTTATTAAGCTTACCTAAATTAAAAAAATTAATTTACATATATATTAAAATATTTATTTTTATTTCAAACTTTAACTAAAAATATTTTCAATTAAATTATTTTACATTATTTATTATTTATTGAAAAAACAAAAATATACATTATATGATATTTTTATTTATAAAATTACTTTTTAGTTTCTTCTATCGTCAACATAGCATCGAAAAAATCAGCAGCTTAATCAGGATCATAATTATTTCCAGTTAATTTTTAAAAATTAGAACTTTAAGTTTAAATCACCTTTTCAATTACTTCTTTATAAAGACTAAATTTTAACAACTCAGACTCAAATTCCTTCATTTTCTCTTCTTTTTCCGATTTTCTACTCGTTTCATTTCCTTCATTTTTTTATATTTATCCAAATTTATTATTTTAAATTTTTTATTTCTAATTTTAAACTTAAAAATAAATTTATTCAGAATCGTTAAATCCTTCATTTTCATTTATTATTTCCTCTTTATCTTCCTAATTTTAAATTTTTTTTTTCATTTATAAATTTTCTTCCTACTTTTACCTAATAAATGTAAAAAATAGTTAACATTAAATTAATTTTTCTTTTTTATATATTATATATATTTATTTTATTTAAATTTTATATCACATATATTACTTTTTTCCTTATTCTTATTTCAATTGATAAGATTTTTTTTCTTCCAAGTTTAATTTTTCTTTATCTCCCAATTGTTTTTTTTTAGTACCCTAAATTTCTGGTTTTTTAAATTTTTTAGGAAAGTTAACTTCAAAAGGCAATTTATTCTTCATTTTCTAAAACTCTATATCTTCCAAAACTCTTAAATTATCACTAAATCTTGTTCTCTTAAATTTTTCTATTTACTCGTGCATTTATTTTTCTTTATAATATGCCTATTTTTCCAATCTTTATTTCAATAGTTAATTTTAAGCTAAAAACGGGGCCAACCTCTTTATAATTAGTAAATTTAATTATATTTTTAAATAAATACTTTTAATTTATTTTTATATTAGACTTTAACAAATTGATATATATTATTTTTTACAAACATTGGGATTTGGTATATTAAAGCTGAATCACTTATAACTTTTGCGGATTAAATTCTGTTTATATTCTTTAAAACTTCTATATCTCCAAAATATTGACCCTAGATTTATATTTGATTCAGTATTTAATTTATATTTAAAGATTTTTATTATATTTATTACCTCTTGTAAAATTGATGTAGAAATATTATAATACTTTTTTTTCTTACTTCTCAGTTCAAAATTCTAAAATTCTATCTTCGTTATCAAGCTCTTTTAATCATGCTTCATTTCAAATTCCTTTTTTTCTTCCACCTCTTACTTACTCACAAGCTGAAAATATAAAATACAAAAATTACTAAAAAATTATTAAATAAAACATTATCGTTTCACATAAACAAAAAATTAGAAACATTTTAAAAAAGCTTATAATTATAACATAAAAAAAAAAGAAAAAATCCTAAAAATAAAATTAAAATTATTTCTTAAAATAAAAAATCCAAAATAAAATAAAATAAATAAATATATATATATACACATATTAATAAATAATTATATATTATATAGGTCGAAAATTGTGAAATTTATTTTCAATTAGATTTTCAATTCATACTTAATTAGATTTCTATTAATTTTAATATGTATTACAAATAAAAATTATGATAAATTAGTTATATATAATTATATATATAAATATTATCAAATAATTATATATATGTATATATACATATTATCAAATAATTATATATATGTATATATACATATTAATATACATTACCTCAATTTGTCCCTTCTTAATCAAAAACACAGACACACTTTTATCCCCCTACTTAAAAACTTCCTGCCCCTTAAACAACTTCATTTTATTATTCTTTTAAATACTTTAATAAGCAACTTTCTTTATCTGTTCAACAGGCAGCTCATTTAGCAAATGCTACTTAAAAAAAAGCATTTTATCAGTTATTTTATTATCATAATAAGTCTTCAAAATTTTTCTGTAATCAGGCGCACTTAAAACTGCAAATTAAGTGTCTTTGCTTGTAACTATAGTTGCACCTCGAGGAAGATTATTTATTAAAGCCATTTCTCCAAACATAGTTCCTTTTTTTAAATAAAAATAAATAAATAAATATTATAACTAAATTGTTTGTAAAAAATTATTATGTAGTTAAATAAAATCATTCACATAAAAAAATTTATACTTTCAAATAAAATATTCGAAAAAATTACCAAATAGTATATTAAAATAATTAATATTATTTATATTATTATGTCATTACTTTATAATTTATTATTTATTCAACGATAAAAATATTCATTTAATTATCATTATCATTACTTTTTTTAATTTTTATTTTCATTATCATTCTTTATTTTAAATTTTATTTTAATTTTAGTTATCTTTTTAATTACCTTTTGTTTTATGCGCAACAGGGAAATATTTACAAACATTCTAAGTAAAATAATGTTAAGGTTCGTCTAAAAAATTAATATCTATTCCTCCTAATTATTTTTTCATTTCATGTAAAATTTATTCCCTTTTTTCTTTATTGTCTAATTTAATTTTTTTTAGTTCTTTTTCATTTTAAAATTAAATCAAATTTGCATTTCTTTCATTTTTTTCTTTGTTTTAATTATCTTAAATGTTTTCTTTTTACTATTATAAAGTTTAATCATGTTTTTATTCTTCATTCTAATTTTAACTTTGTTCATCATTTTATTCTAATTATTCTCCATTTTCGCTCTCATCCTATAATGTTTAACATGCATATTCCTCAATTTCCTCATATTTTTCTTCATTTTATTACTTTTAAAATATTAATTTTATTTCATTAAAATATAATCAATCTTTATTTAAAATATTTCGAAAATTTTTTAAAAAATAATTACATTTTTCCTTTCTGAAAGTATATATTTTATCAAATTATCAACTTAATACTTTTAATTTTCCCAACTAAGCTCCAAAATTTACTTATTTTTTTGCTCAATTTCTTTCTACAACTAACCAGCCTCTTTCAAAATTAAAATCACACATTCTCCCGAAATAACTATGTAAAATTTACCATTTGGCTCGTAATCTCCTTATTTCATTAAGGTTGTCCCCACTTTTGCTTAATAAAATTACATTTTTTAACAACATTTATTATGTAATTTAAATTATTTTTGCCCCTATTTTGAATTTATTTGCTTGAAAAATAAAAAATCTTAGGTATAAAATTCCAAAATCTAAACCTCTTCTTCACTTCTATCTTTTCCATGAACTTTCATTATAGAAAGAGCAATCTAAAAATTATTTTTTTATTTATTTATCAAATATTTTACAAAAAAACAAAAAATTCTTAAAATGAATATATAATTATATTAGAAGAATTTATTATATAAAATTATATATTAGTTTTTTTATACAATATACATAAAATCTAGTAATTTATTACCTAAATAATCATAAAATAAGTTAAAATCTTTTTATTTTTTAAATTTTCAATATTTTATATTAAAAAAATTATTAAATATTATTTCAATGTTAAAAGCTTTAATTTTCATATTCATACAAAAATAAGAAAAAAAACTAGAATTTTAAATTAAATTAACAATTTCTTTAAATATTTACACTATCCAAATTTATTTCATAGCCCTTATTAATATAAGCAATTATACACCTGCAAATTTCAATATACTTAATTTTATTTTTACTTCTTAAATGTGTAAAACCAGATTCTTTATACTATTTTATAAAATCATAAGAAAACTTTATTTCATTCTATTTTTTTTATTAATTTTCTTATTTATTTTAAGATGAACTCATTTCCTATAATTGTTGCTGTGATTTGGATTATTTCACCTGATTATTTTTTTATAGTTAAATTTACTGATTTAGATTTTATTTATGAATTAATATCTACTCCTAAAATTAAATTACTATTTTCTTTTACTTTTTTATTATAATTTACCAGTTTCTTTAATAATAACAATAATTATTCTTAAAATTTATTTATATTATTATAAAAAAAAATTATTTAATCAAGAAATACCAATTTATTATAGTATAATAATACTTATTAAAAAAACAAATTTCTAATATTAAATAATGATTAACATATAAGTTATCTTAATTAATATAAACATTAATTTTATAAACTATAAACTTTAATTACATTTTATTAAAAAATAAATAGATAAATAAATATTTTAAAATATATCATTTTACTTTTATAAATAATAAATATGAAATTTTTCAAAAATTATTGCCATTTCCACTAAGTTTATTAGTTTTTTCAATTTCACTGTCTATATTCTACTACATCTATTTATAATCTTTACCCAATTAGCTCATTTTTACCATCAAACTACTTATTTTATCTTTTTTTCTACTATTTTTCTCACTTCTTTGCTAAGAACTGTGGTTTGGTGAGCTACCCTCCTTGTATTATAACTATTATTATTGCTATTTTTATGATAAATATTATTATAACTAATCATTACTATTCCCTGTTTATTATTTATTAATGAATTATTAATTTTATTATTCCTATTAACTTGCATTAACATAACTGCCTCGAACATTTTATTATATCTACTATTAATTTTAATTTGAATTCTAATTATTAAAATTAAAATTTTAATATACAACCCTATAATCCTATTATTATTACTACGACTAACCTTACAAATTTTTTTATTTTTATTCTAATTACTACATTTATTACTATTACTAAATAAACAACAAATTATTTATTTATTCTCTATTTTCTCTGTATCCATCTGAAAATGCAACCTATTCAAAAAATTCAGAATCGAAGCTCCCATCGCTTTCATCCTAATTCAAATTCTAATTATAATTATAATTTTTATTTAAATTATAATTCTAATTCTGATTTTAATTAAAATTTTCTATCTAATTTTAACTCTGACTAAAATCCATCTTCTTTTAATTTCCTACTCCAAACTCAACGGGCCCACTTTTATTTCTCCTTCTAAAAAATCTTTTATTTTATTAATAACCGCCTAAATTATCCCCTTTAACCTATAAATTATTAACTTTTCCCCTCAAAATTTGCCCAAATTAACTACTCTAATTCTATTTCCCCAACAAAATATTATTTCTATCATTATTATTATAATTATTATTATTAATTTAATTATTATTATAATTATTATTATTGATATTTATATTTAACTACATTTATTTCTGTTATAATCCTTCAGTCATAAAAAACCTGGAATTTTTCAAAATATTTGTAGACTATAATTAACTGTTGTCTTTCGGGTTAAATGTGTAGTTGTCGGATTAAACTGACTATTTTTTAGATTAATTTAAAGATTCCATTATAGAAATCTCTATTTGCTTAGACTCGTTCAAATTTGACTGCTAAATCCCGAAATTTGCACTCAATTAATTCGTTAAATGTCCCGAACTTTTACGCTTAGAATTTACCTGCTATCCGCAAAAACTGTTAGTATTATTCAAATTATTCAAATTAGTCAAATTAGCCAAATTATTTAAATTATTCAAATTATTTAAATTATTTAAATTATTTTAATTATTCGTATTTTATTATGGTAAATCTTATTATAAATTTTAAAATTCACCCTAATTTTTTTACAATTCACTCTCCTATTCTAAACTTCTTTTCTCTTTTATAGAAGATTAAGTTTTTGACCCTAAATTTTAATTTTAATTAATAGCAACTTAATTTTTTTATTCTTCTTCAGACTCACTTTATTAATAACTTTATTTTTTGCTTTGTGAATTATTTTTTTCATAAATTTCTAATAATTTTTATTGATAAGCTTATTTTTGTAATTTTTTTTCTAATTCCTATTATTCACTCTAATTTTTATCCTAACTTTTTATCTCAATTTTTTTAAAACTATTTGAATAAAGATTCGATAAAAAATCACTTACTTCACTTCCCGAAATTTATTAACTTTATTTTTTCTCTAAATTTTCAGATTTTTATTTTTACTCAGCCTATTTACAACTATTTGTATATAAATTTTTTAAAAAACTGTTAACTTATCCATTTTCTTCTTTTTCATCATTTTTTATGACTTAATCATCTTAATTTTAATTTTTGACATTTTCTTGAATTTCCTATTCATTTTTCTTCATTTTATCGTCATTTATTTTTTCAACTTATTTTAAACTATTTTAATACAAATTTGACAAAAAATTATTTGCATAATTATCTTCTTGTTAAGCCTCCAAATTTTATTACTCAATTTTTGCCTCTTTTAATTAATTTTATTCTGATTTTTACTCTTTTTATTATTCAATTGCCTATTTATAACTATTAGCATATAAATTCTGCAAAAAATCATTTACTTAAATAGAAGAAATCGAAGAATTGGTTAAATCTTTTACTTTATTCTATTTTTTGGCTTCATTTTAATTTTATTACTAAAACATATTTTTTTATATATTTTAATCTTTTTAATAATTTTAATTATAATAATCTAAATTTTCTTAATTTTAACCTACATCTAAATCTTTTTAAACGCTGCTTAAATCTTCTAATATATTATTAATATCAATTTACTATTCCAATTTTTGTTACTCATATGATTTATTTTTTTCTTCTTATTCTAATTACGAATTTTATTCATATTATTATTAACATTATTATCCATTTTAATATTAATATTCATCAAATTCTTCTTATTTATTTTTTTACTTATCAAAAATACCTGATTAATAGTACAATTATTAATTTTCTAAATCCTATTAATTTTACTCTTATTCTTAATCTTAAATACTAAACCCCTGTTATTCATCAATTTAACTTTCATTTTAAAAATCAGAACCAACTGAAAAAAATTCTTAACTTTAACATTAATTATTAGAACTTTAATTCTAACTAATTTCTTCTTCATTTTCAATTTTACTTTCTTCTTTAATTTCTTCTTATGTATAAGTCAGTCCCCTAGGCCTTTATCCACTATAATATTAATTATTATTATTATAGTTATTATTATTATTTAAACTATTTTAATTTAAATTTTTTATATAATTATTAGTATTAATATTTCCTTTTATGTTTTTTTATTATTAGTTATAATAATATTTAACAACTGTATCACAGCTCAAAACCTTATTATATAAATCTTAAATATATAAACTTGCATCTTTTTTTGCTTTATATATATCTAAACTTTTTTTTAAGTCTAGTTAATTTTTCATGTTCTCTTAATTAATATTAGTATTAATATTTTATTCAATATTATTATATATATTTTGAGTGTGATTTATATTTTGAACTTAATTTTAGAAAGCTGGAAAATTACTTATATTTCCACTTGCTTATTAATTATTTTAGCCCTAATTTTAAACTTAATTTTAATTATTATAATTCTGATTTTCTTCTAAATTTATTACTGTATTGTTATTATTATTGTTTGGACTGTAATTTTATACCAGATTAGAAGATACTGGCCCTATATAAACTCCACTTCTCTAAATGGTAGAAAGACTTTTTTAAGAATTATTTTGAGCCAGAACTGGCTATTAAAAATATCCAAAATTGTTTTAATTATTATTATTATAATTTTAATTATAATTATAATTAACTTAAGTTTAATTTTCAGTTAAATTATCGTTAAATCCCTCTTACAAAACTTAAGAGCTATTTCCAGAATTTCTTTCATATTTTTCCTACTTTAAATTACTTTTATCTTAATTATCTAGTCTCCTAAATTAACTATACAAACTCTCATTTTATTATATATAATTCAAACAACTTTCATACATATCTCTATTAAACTAAAAATTATTATTGTTCTAAATATTTCCTTAACCTTATTTACTTATAAAAGAATTATTATTATTAGTTCCATAAAATAAATTATTATTATTATTTAAATTATTTCCATTATTATGACTTTAAATAACGTCACTTTTATCCATTTTATTAAATTTATTAAATTCACTATTATTTTTAACTGTTAAATCTGAATATTTCCTTATATTCTAATATTTAGCTCTGTTTATTTCCTATTATTCATTGTGAAAATTGTTGTTATCATTTATATTTATATGCGATGCATTATTTGTAAAATTAATCTAATTTCCTATAAAATTCTTTAATAAATTCTATTCTTCCATCATAGTTTCATCATCATTTTAAAATTATTGCCTTAAAAAAAAATATTTAAATATCACTTATTTTTTTATCTAAACTTATAAAAAATTAATAATTATTAAAATAATAATATACATAATATTTTATTTATTTTTAACATATATACTAAAAATTATTAATATATAAAAATATAAATATATATATATATGCTTTTTTTTATATAATAATCACCTATTTTCTTTATCATATATTTCCTAATCTCTACTTTTTATAGTTGAAATACTTCTTTTCGTTTCATTTCCTTCTTATTAATCTTAATTAAATTTTTAATTTTATCCTATATACTTTTTTTTATAACTATTCATATTATTACTATTATAAGTACAATTAGTATGTGAGTCGAAAAGAATATTATCTTCCTAAGTTTTTATTGAAATGTTATCTTAATTGTGTCCCATTACATTTTAATTTTAATTTTAATTTTATTTTTAGCTATTTTAATTTTAAAAATTCTCATGTTAAAATTAATTCACTATTTTCTACTAATTTTAATTTTAATTCTAATTCTAATTCTAATTAAAATTGCCCATATAATATTATTGTTAGCCCTAATAAGCACTTTCTACATTTGAAATCTGAGAAAAATCCATCATTTCCTAATTTTAGTCCATCTTATAATATTAATTTCTTTTCTAATTTTTCTAATTAAAATTTTTATTACTATTTTCCCCTTAATTATCTATTTTCTAATTTTATTACTATTTATTAAATTAATTATTTAATTTTTAACCATTTCCGTCAAAATATTTAAAATTGGCTAAATTTTTTAAATCCTCCTAAATTTATGTACTTTATTATTGAATTTCCAAATTATTACCATTTATTTATTTTTATTTTTAAATTTAAAATTCCTAATTTAAATCTTCTTAATGACTTTAATTACTACTACTTTTTTCAATTTCACTATTTTATTACTCATATTTCCTGTCACTTTGTAATTATTATAAATTTTCATTTAAATTTTTGTTATTTTCTTCTAAAAACTCTTTCAATGAAATTCTTTTTTAATATTGCTTATTATTGCCACTATTTTAATTATTACTTATATTATTATTTACACTTTTTTCTGATTTATTTATATTATTACTATTTGTAGTGTCATTATTTTCATCCTCTGCTAAATATTTATAAAAATAATTAATATTAAATAAACTTCATAAAATTAATTTTAATTTTAATTACCCATTTTATTTTTTTAATTTTAATAATTAGGTTAAGAAGATAAAAGTTAACTGTGACTTTCAACCCAGTATTCTTATAATTAAGATTCAATATTAATTTTTTTTTATGATTATTAAAATTATTACAACTATTATTATTATCCCTATAATTAATTTTTTTATCCTTAATTTTAATTCTTTTCCCTCTAATTAGTGTTTTAACTTTAATTGCTCTAATATTTGCTTTAAAGTTACTACTCCTAATTCTAAAAAAAATTTTATATTTGTTTTATATTTTTTTCGGAACTTTTTTCGCTTAAATTTTAATCATTATTTTCTTCATCTTATTAATTCATATCTTAATTTTATTATGTTTCATTTTAAAATTTTTATGATGACTGCTATGACTATTATTATAATTTTTATAATTTCTTCTATTTTAATTCTCTCATTTTCTAAAGTTACGCTTCTAATTTCTGATTTCCGTTTTCACTTTTTTTTAGAATCTAAAAACTATTTTTAAATCCACTTTTCTCTCCGATTACACTTTTTTTTTTGGACTTTTCCTAATAATTAATAATAATATAAATAAAATGTTCATTAAATACTTAAATAATTTACAAAACTTTCTTAACTAAACTATAAAAAAAATAATAATAAAAAAATTTATTTTACCATATAATTTTCCTATGATCTTGTAGGACTACTACTGCTCTCAGAACAATTTTTATCCTTTTCCAGCTAATTATTTAAAAACTATAACTATTTATAAAATTAACCTCTGTCTTAAAAACTAAATGCACTGTCATTTCTTTTACTTCTGTAATAATTATTCTAAACTGTATTTAAATTATTTAAATTATTATTATTTAAATTATTTATATTATTATTAATATTATTAATACTTGTATTTTAATTTGTAGTATTTGTATTAAAATTAATTTGACTATTAGAAGTGTTATTAAAACTATTCGTCACATTAAAATTACTACTGCTATTAATTTAATTTTAATTGTTACTAAAATTATTAATGTTTAAAAATTATTAATTTTATTATTAAGATAATTGTAATTTTTTTGTACCTATGTTATTATTTAATTCCTAATTTTAATTCATATTTTAATTCTCAGAATTACTCAAATCATTTGTATTATTACTTATATTATTATTGCTGAAATTATTATTATTATACAATTAGGCACTTTAAGTTTGATTAAATTTAAAGCTTTAACTTTGTATATTATTACTTCCATTTCCCTAAGAATTGCCTAAAAAATCAAATAAATTTTTAGAGTTTTAAAAAGAAAACTAATTAAAATTATTTAGCCCTTAACTTCCATTTATTAACCCCAATTAAAAATCTTAATTTTTATATTAATGTCCCAATAAATTTCCATTTTAACTTAAATTGTTAAAATTTGCACTTTTCATAACGTTTTAACCATTATTATTTTAATTATTATTATTAAGCTAAATTCCATGATCTTAGCTTCCTAATACAAAATTCTAATATTATTACTAAATATAGTTATTATTAATATCTTATATAATTTAATTTTCCATCTACTTTTATTAATATTATAATTATTATTATTACTATTATGTATCCAAATTTTAACTATTAAAATTTTAACTATTTCCCATTAAATTTAATTATTTTTATGTCATTTCGAACAATTCTTAGTCATTAATACCTTAAAATCCACTCTATTCGCTTAAATTTTACTCTAAAATTGGCTAATTTTAATTTTGATCTTCTTAAACTAGTTATTATTAGTTTTATTATTATTATAATTATACATCTGGACTTTATTAATAACTATTTTAACTATTACTACTATTTTTATGAATTAAATTATTTAGTCCCAATTTTTTTTATAAAGAAAATTGCATCAAATTAATTTAATTATGAGCCAATTAACTTTCGTCTTAATTTTAATTTTATATTTAATTTAAATTTTAATTTAAGTTATTAATATTTCCATTAAAATCATTATTACTATTTTATGCACTTTATTATGTAAGATAAAAATTTTATTTTTGCTGTAAATTTTCAAACATTTTAATTGCTTGTTATATCTACTACTAATACAATTATTCTTATTATTATTAAATATTTTAAAATGAATTTTAATTTTCAATTTAATTTTAACTTTAATTCTATCTTTACGAAAACTATTAATTTTATTATAATATCTACAAATTATGTAAATATTATAAAATCATATACTGTTATTATTAAATTTCAGCCCAGTTCATATCTTATTATTAGTTTTTATTTTTATTTTATGAAATATTATTATCATTTATCATAGCTTAATTTTTATTTTAATCTTGCATTTAAATTTATTATATCTATTATGCTTAATTTCTTAATAATTCTTAATTTTATTATTAATTTACAATATTTTATTTATTTTTCTTTAATTTCTGCTTTGGTGACTCAGAATAATTCTACTCAAATTAATAATCATTTTATAATTTTTAACTCTAATTAAAATACTACTCTATTTATTTGTTCATTTACTAAATTTCTTATTCTTTTTCGCTATTATTTTTTTTTTTTTAATTTTAATATTAATTTTACTCTTAAAAACCTTCATTTTATTCTTAAAAGTTGTGTCCTTATTTTTATAAATTTTCCTTTTATTATTTTTATTATTACTATTAAAAATTTTCTTACTCAACTTCCTAAGCCACTTTTTTTTCCTATAACTCAAAAGAACTTTCAATTTTTTCACTATAATTTTTCTTTTTTTCCAAATTTTTAGAATTATTTAATTTTTATTACTTTTCTTTTTTCTAATTATCATTTTATATCTAATTATTTCCTTCTAAACTCCTAACCACAAAACTTATTTATACACTATTTTCTTTAATTTTATTCACATATTATTTTCTTATAGCATATTTATTCTACAATTAACTGTTAAAAATAGGAACAAATTATTAACATATCTATTAAATAAGTGGAGTTTAATCCGTCCCTTCAAAAATTATTTTAACTACTTATTCAACATTTTCTAAATCCAAAAATTATTTATTTTCTTAATTTTACACTTAATTTTATTTTTTCATTTATAAATTTTACTGTTATTTTTTTTTTTTCCTAAATTTTTTTACAATATAATTTTAAATTTCCCCAAAAATTTTCTCCAAATTTTCCTCGTTTATCATTTCCTCCAAACTTTAATTATCTGTATAATTATTATTATTATTTTAATTTTTACTTTAATTTTGCTGATTTATTTTTTATTCTTATTTTTAATACTAATTTTATTCACTAAAATTTTAACTGCTTTTTGCCTAATTCATTTTCCTTTTTTAATAAAAATTCTTTGAATTTTCAAATGAACTCTATCTATTCAATAATTATTTTTAACTCAAATTATTTTAAAATTTATTTTCTCTTTGTTATTTTATTTTCTACAAATAATCTATTTTTTAATTACCTGATTATATTTCGTTATTTCTGTTACTATTATTTTAAACTTGATTTTATTAATACTATTGCAGTCTTTAATCATTATCATAATCAAAATCAATATCATTTTTATTTTAAAATATACTCTCAACTTTATTCCCAATTTATCTTTAAATTTACGAAAATATTAATTTTAATTTATTTAAAATACTTTTTATAAATATTTAATTAAATAACACAATTTTTATCTACCTATTTTATATCTTCGGAGTCTAATACTAAAAATTGTACTCAGATAAACTCCTAAAATACTTACTCTTATCTCTGCTATAACTCTATATTTTTTAACAACTTTTTTATTATTACTATTAAAATTGTCCTCTTTCTTAACGAAATGACCCCAAACTTTTATTTTGATTCAAATTATTACTCCTATTTTTACTTAAATTTTAGTCCTAATCAAATTTAAATTTATTAACCTTTTGATATTTTTAATCACTGTAATTTGTGTCAAAAATCCTGCTACTTTTTCTTGTTTTCCTAGTTGTATTGCTGCCAAAATAATCATTTTTTTAACTCTTACTTTCTAAATCAAAATAAAATCAAAAAAAAATAATTAATAAATATAAATTTTAAATGATATAAGTATTATTATTAAAATTATAAATTTCATTTCATAAAAATTTCTTAATATTAACTACTAATTTTTTTTTATTTACCAATTTTTTAGGTTTAAGAAAATTTTTATACTTTTTCCTAGTCCACCTAACTAAAATCAATTTCTAAATCTTTATCTCCAACTCCATTAAACAAATTAAACATACTTTTTTCCTAAAATATAAAATGTAAAAATTATATTTTTTATTGTGTTCAAAATTTTTATATAAAATAATTTATAAATAATTATTTATATTTAAATTATATTTAACAAAAAAATAAATATATATTTATTTAAATTAAATATTATATATAAGCATATTTTATTACTTCAGGATTTTGACCTGTATTACAAAAATTAGCTTGAGATTATTCTTGCCCCATTTAAATTTTTAAAAATTAAAATAAACTATATAAGTATATAAGAAAAAGCTTAAGTATTTTATTTTTTAAGAATTTTTTTTTTTTTTTTTGATAATTTTTAATTTCACTAAAATATTTTTATCAGCTAATTTATTATTAATCAAAAATGAAAAAGTATTTAATAATTTAATTTTTACTTTTTTTGATTTCTCACAATTCCAATTAAATAATAAAATTTTATTTGCCTTATCATTAATTTTTAACAATCATATTTTTAACATAATATTATTAGTTTTTACAATTTTAAATATAAATCATTTTCTAATGTATTTAATATCAAATCCTATCACAAATTAATTTATATAATTTATCGAAATTGTTTATTTATTTATATCAAAAAATCAAAAAATTTGTTTTTGAATTTAAATTATTTTTCTTATAATAATTTTAAGTTTACTGATAAAGGCTTGTAAAAATTTAAATATTTAACTAATATAATTTGAGAACTGCTATTATTTTTAAAAAATTATGGATTTATGACTTTATAAACTTGCTTAAAAATAAATTATATTTTAATATACGCAAAATAATAATCTAAATATCAATATAAAATTAAATATATGAATTAGATAGAATTAATGAAGGTCTAATTTATTAAAAACCTAATAAAAACATTTAAATTCATTAAAAATAAAGAAGAATATTTTTTATATTAAAAGCCAATTAAAACCTTACATAAATCTTATATCCATAAATTAAAAAAAAAAAAAAAAAATTATAATAATAAAATTTTCTAAATAAAAACCCAATCCAAACAAAAAAAAAATTTAAACCATAAATAAATAAACAATATTTTTAAAAACTAAAAAATTAAAATAATAAACTACAAAAAAATAAAAAAAAAATGGTCTACATCCAACTAACCCCCGAAAAATTCCAAGAACTAAACATAAAACCCGGAAAATTTAACTTGATCTCTCTAGAAAACTTAAAATAATCGATTTCTGAATACAATAACAATTTAAATAATAATAATAAAAATAATAATAATAAAAATGAAAATAATAATAAGAAAAAAATTTTTTTACACGAAATTGTGACCCCTGAAAATATTATCATGGATCAAGCAGTAAAAGTTTTGGAACAAGAAGCTTATGAAGACCCTCCCGAAATTAAAAGGGAAAAATAAGAAAGAATTAACAGAGTTAATGAAATGAAATATTAGCAAATGGTTTCCGGTTTGTATGGTGTCAAGTAAATATTTATAAATTTAAAATAAAAATATAAAAATATAAAATATATAAATATAAATATTATAAATATAAAAATTATTCTATTTTTAAATTTTACTATCTTTAAAACATTTATGTTAAAAATAAATAATATTTATATAGTATGCGAAATTTATAATTTATTAAATAATTGAAATAAACTAAGTTTAAATCATTTCTAATTTTATCTAAATATATTTATTTTATTTAATTATTAATTTATTTCATAAATTTATTTAATATTTTAATTTTTTGCTAAAAATTTATTTAAAGGCCAAGAAGTTCGCAAGAAACAGTAAAATCTTTTGAAAAGTCGATGAGTTTTGGAACATCTTTCATTTTTTCATTTTTCTTATCAGGTTTATCTGGTTATTATTTCGGTTTATATATATTAGAATTGCCTCATTACTAAGTAAATAAATAAAATAAAAAAATTTCCCATTAAATTAACAGATTAATTTATAAAATATTCTCAAAATGATAATAATATTTAAATTTTTTAAATAAAAAGTGTTTAATTCTAGGAGCAGTCGCTCTAGTAGGTTCTCTAATTTTAGAAACTACTCTTTATATAGTGAAAATTTTAAAAGATGAAAAAATCTAAAAAATAAGAAAAAAAGAGGGAGAAGACAAATAAAAACATCAAAGAAACGAAGCAGAAAAATTATACGATACAGAATATCCTAATATTCCTCTAGACGAAGTAAGTAAGCACCTTTCAGAAAAAGTCAGTTTTTTAAATAAAAAATCCAATAAAACTACCTAAAATATTTCAGGTGATTAAAATATCACTTAAAGAAATAAAGAGAATAAAAATAAATCTGATAATAAAGAAGAAGAAATAAAAGAAAAATCCAAAAAAAATAAAAAATAAGATAAAAAAAATAAATGATTAAATTAGTTAAAATTATTATTAATATTAAACATTTATATAAAATATAATTATTTTCATGAAATTAAAAAAAATAAAATATCATAGTATTTATGGTAATTATCATTTTAATATTACCAATTATATTAAAAACAAATAACAATATAATTATATATTTAAACAGTTAAAAATTTATAATCTTCTAAATTGAAAATTAAAATAAATTACAAAAAATAATAAAAAACAACAAAATTCCAAAACAAACAAATAAATAAATACATTTACAGTAACTAAATAGTAATATATAAACATTACAAAACAGGAAAAAAAAAATGAACTCATAATACGATGAAAAATTTTCGTAAAATCAGGATTTTTAATCAATTTATAGCGACGACCAAGAACCTATGTCAAATAGGGATTTAATGAGACTTTCGAATTTATGGAAAAAAATGAAATAAAATAAAAAAAATATCAATCTTTCTGATCAATCAGCGGCCCTAAATTACATGCTAAGTTCGGCCGAAAATTCTTAAAAATTGTAGCAAAATTAATAATTTTTAGGTTCAAAATTTTTGCAACAAAACAATAACAATTTTAGTCAAAGTAGAAACCAAGAACTCTCTAATTCTCAAAGTCAAAACAGCTAAAATAAACATCAAAATGCAGGCAAAATTATCCAAAAAAACACCTAAAATTTCCAAAACACCTACCAACAACAAATGCACTAACTACAACAAGACCTCCTCCAAGGCAGTCTTCTAAGCCAAAGTCAAAAATCCCCTAAAATTTCTAATTTAACCTCCAAAAACGAAAAAAAAAACAGCCAAAAACAATAAAAACAATAATTTTAATAATTATAATAATAATTTTAATAATAATAATCTAATTCAGACAGTAAAAAGCTGCAAACAAAACTGCAAGACGCCCTCGGAGAAATCGAAAAATGCCACGAAAAAATCGCAAATCTGCTCACAATAAACAACGCCCAGCAACAAGAACTCCAACTCCTCCAAACAGACCTCCAAATCCAGCAAAATTCCACCCAAAAACAGCTAGAATTCGCAGAAAAACAAGAATTTTCGCACCTGCAACTCGCCCAGCAACTGGCCCATAAGGACCAAAAAATAGCCGAATTAACCGAAAATCACAGTCAAATCGAGCTCCAGTTCCAGGAACTCCTCGAAAAAAACCAAAAATTGCTCTAAAATCTAGAAAATTAAAAACAAATAACTCAAGAAAAAACCCAGGAAAACGCAAGAATTTAACAAAAACTTACCCAAACTGAAAAAGATCTAGACAAAATTTTCCTTGAAAAATAAACTAAAGGCACCATTTTGCTCGAAATAGAGTACCTGAAGGGCGACGTAGAAAGACTTCTAAATTTGCTTAAAAATACTAAAGAATTCCAAAATTTCGCAAATTTCGCAGAAGATTCTAAAAATTAAATCAGATTTCTTCAAAAAATGCCATAAATTTTAAACTAATAATACCAATAATAAATGTAACTTTAGTAAAAATAGGGCCAAAAAAATTCCCATTTCTAAACTAATAATCTTTTCAATAACAAAGTCTGCACAACCTGTAAAAGTTCCGATTTTTCTCAAAATTTACCTGAAAAACTGTTTTGGATCCCCTAGGATGCCTACTCTCTTTTCTATAAAATTAAAGAAAAAAATTAAGGTGAAATTAATTAAATTGCAATAGAAGAAATTTTATTTGGATTAAGCTTGATATTCTAAGAAAGAGAGAAAAATAATTACGCCCGTGAAAAAAATAAACTTTTATAAGAAATCTAAAGCCTAAAAAAGGCGCTAAATAAACATATGGGTTTTTCTGAATTAACTTTTAAAAAACAAGTTTCTAGACTAAAATAGCAACTTTCTAAAGCCAAAACGCAATTAAAACAAGCTAAATAAAATTAATCAAATTAATAAAATAATAATTTAAATAGTCAGTAATAATTTGACCAAAACTACTAAATTAAATTATATCAAGAACATTTGGAAAATAAAGACCAAATTATCTAAAATCTGTAAAAAAAAATTTAACAACTATAAACCGATAACATATAACAAGTTAACGCTGAAAAAATTTTTTACTTAGATGGCGCAATTTGGATGGCCGACAAATAAATCGAAAAAACCATAGATTTTCAAAATTAACTTGGAAATTTTATTTTAGAATTTAACCAATAATTCGAAAAACTCATTGAAAGCAATAAATTTGCCCCAGATTCAATTTTTATAATTTACTAAAATTTAATTGAAAGTATAGAATAATCCTTAAAATCTGCAATTCAAAGTTAAAAATTAATGAAAGAATCTGTTTCAAAAAATTAAAATGATTTTAATACATAAAGAGAATAATCTGAAGAATCTGAATATCAAGATTCCTCTTATTAATAAACTAATACAGATATATACTGAAAAATAAAATAAATTTTAACAATTTTTCATTGAAAAGTATTTTAAACAATTAAGAAAAATAACTAAAATTTAAAAATAAGTAATTAAAAACATAAAAAAACTATAAAAATTTTTCTCTTTTCATTTAAAATTTACAAAAAAAATATAAACTTTAATTTATAAAATTAAAAAATCTTATAAATATATATCATATATTATATTAATTTATTATAATAATTAATTAAAAAAAATATTATATTTAACTTATATAATAATTAAAAAAAAAAAAAATCATAAAGGGTAGTCTTTTTTCCTCTATTGTTTTCCTATTATACTATTTTTCTATGATTATTTTTTACTTTTTGTACCTGAATTATTAGTAGTCTTATTTCCACCCTAAAAATAAGTATTCATTATATTATTTTCTGTCTATTTATTAGCTATTACGGATTTTCTTACAAAACTTTTTTATTTTTTAAATTATTATTATTATATTTAAGTTGAACTTTAATATTATGACTTTTATTTCTAATTTTCGATATCTTCATCACTTTCAAAGTTATCAATATTTACCACATGTTATTTTAATTATTATTATGAAATATTGTAACTAGAAATTTAATATTGTTAATTTTATATGCTGTCTCTTTCTTCTTCTTCTTCTTCCAAATCTATTACTTCGTTTTCTATTTGTTAAATTTAATCTTATTTTTTACTTTTTTAACCGCTTTCATTTTATTTTTCGCTATCTTCACTTTCAATTTCACTTTTTTGCTCGTATTATTATTTTTTACCGTCTTATAAAATAATCAATCCATCATTTTTTTCAAGATAATCTTATTATTCTTCTTTTTCTTATTATTATTAATTTTAATTTTCTTCTTTTGAATCATCTTTAAAAATAGCAATTTATTCTGAATCAAATTTAGACAACTAAGGGTAAAAATCTAGTCCCAAATTCGGCTTATTATTATCATCATCATCATCTTACTATTATTAATCAGGCGTTAAATTTAGCAAATGCTATAAAAAAAATAAAAAATAAAGATAAAAAAATTATAAATTTATAAAATATAATTTTTATTAATATAACTTACAGAATTCAAATTATTGTCTTTTTAAATCTACAAATTAGATTATTTTTGTCCATCTTCATTTAATGTATTTCTTTTACTCATTTCTCCCATTATCAAATCTTCGTCATCTTTATTTGTATCTAACTATTAATTCTCAAGATCCAAATAAGCTTATTCATTATTATTCTTCTAAAAATCTTTAGGCTATATCAGTACCCTATCAGTATTATAGGCGCTGCTTCTTCTAGAATCAATTTCATTTACATTTAGCTCTAAATAAAATATAAAAAAATAAATATTAAGTTAAAATAAAATAAAATTAAATTTAAAAAAAAATTAAGTTAAAATTAATAATCTTAATAAAATTTAAAAATAAAATAAGTATTAAATAAAGACTAATTTAGTCAAAAATAATATATAATAAAAACTCACATTTAAGCTTATTTTCTTCAATTTCAGCTTCAA
The DNA here is from genome assembly GCA_001447515.1 of Pseudocohnilembus persalinus. NCBI lineage: Eukaryota > Ciliophora > Oligohymenophorea > Philasterida > Pseudocohnilembidae > Pseudocohnilembus > Pseudocohnilembus persalinus. The sequence continues at coordinate 680,149 of LDAU01000057.1, forward strand.
TTTCGCCTTACTTCGCGAACTTTTTTTCGTCTAAATTTTCTTTGCTAATCTAAAATTCTTTAAATATTTGATTGCTCTATTTTTACAAATCGCCGTAATCTTAAGAATCGTAACTTTCTAAACTATTATCAGTTTCCTAATTTTCATTTATTAAAAGCTAATTCTGATTTTAATTCAACAACAAATTATGAGAAATTTAGGAATGCACCAAGGAATTTTTCAAATTTAAATTCGTTTTTTACATTGAAGCGCCATAAAAGCCCTATAATAAATGCTATTAATCATCTTAACTTTAAGAATTTTTAAGCTATTTAGACCCTTTAACCAACCTTAACCCATTAATATTCATCTCTTTTTCTCTAGTTTTCTCGTAAATTTTCTTCTATTTCTCCATTTCTTATTATCTTTATTTTATCTTTCTTTCGACTATGTACTGGAAAATTTCATCTTCTTAAACTTTTGGCAGCCTTTAATTTCCTTTCACGTTCACCCAAAATTCTTTTAAAATATATCCTAATTTATCTTAAATTATAAATTTAAATTTGTCGGTTGCAATGTCTTCCACTTGTGGAACTCCTTGAATTCTAATAACCCCGTGTAAAATTTATACTTGCATCCATTTCGGCAAAGGATAATTTCTCTTCAAACTTAAGTCGTAATAGTCCATTTTCAAAAATGATAATTTAGCCAAAATTTTGTCAGAAACTTTGTAACACTTTTCGTCCCTTCTTAATTAACCTAATAAAAAATAAACAATAAATAAAATTAAAAAATATAAAATAATATTAATTTTAAGTATTCTTATTCATTTAATTTACATTTAATATATTTAATTTCTTTAGGCAGCACATGCAAACTCTCCCCAAACGCAGCCTCCAACTAAAATCCCTACACCTTATCCAAAACCCCATAAGCATAATATATAATACACCTAGAAATAATATTTACTTCAAAATCGCTCACACCATAACCTAAACAAACAATAAAAATAAATATAAATAATAAATAATAAATATAAATAATAATTAATATAAAAAATAAATAATATAAATAAAAAATAAACAATATAAACAAAAAATAATTAAACAAATAAATAAAAAATAAATATAAGCTATTTTTTTTACTCTAAATTTCAGGCACATTAACAACTTCTCCTTTTTTAGCTTTTTTTCTCAATTTTTAGATATCCTTAGCCTATTTTGCCATTTATATATCAGTTCTCAGCAATTCAAAGTCAAAGCCAATCAAAGGCGGAAATTTATTTTCTTTCAAATCATTTATTTCCTTAGTATATCCCACTGTAATATAATTCTGGTACCAGTCTTTTTAAGAGGCGTTTATTTTTTTCACTGTTTTTCCTTTTTCGTCTCGAGAATTTATGCTGTAATTGTACTGGTAATTTTTTTCCCGAATAAAATTAAATAAATACTTCAAATCTTTATTTTTTTCTACCATCTGCTTGTGGAAAAGCCCCTAAAATATAGTCACCATTGTGCTCAATTTTTATCCCTATTAGTAATCCTAAAATTAATTTATCATCTCCATTTCAGTCAAATTCTAAATAATTTACTGTTTTTTATCTATTTATTATTTTGTCTTCTACAATGTATTCTCCAAATATACACTAGTTCTTTTTTTAGAATTTCTTCGACCTCTATTTTTCATTTTCTTCTCTTTTTCTTCCATTTTCTTTATCGTCTTTTCCTTCGTTTTTTACTCTTTCATCAATTTTTTTTACTCTTTTTTTTTAAACTGTTCTAAAACCATATTTACAGTCTCAGTAAAAGCCTCAGTTTTTAAATTCCCAGTTTTTTAGTCAAAATAATTAAAAATCCATTCTTTAAATTCCCAAGTCTTCTTAATTTTTTATCCTGCTGTCAATTTCTGCCAAGAAATTTTATCCATAATTTTGCACCCAAATTTCAATTCCTGCCTAATCAAAGGAATCTGCATATAAAATATTTTTTTTTACTAGTGGTCAATTTTTACATCCATTCTTCTTAAATACTCATATCTTATCAATATTTTTAATAATTAATTATTTACTTAATTTTAAAAATTTTTATTATTTTACCTTCTCCTGCATAAAATTTCGTGCAAAAAAGGAAGCAAAGCTATAAAACTCAAAATAGATAATAAACCTCCAAAAATCTCAATAATTAACTATATAATATATATGACCGAAGGTTTAACTTCTAAAACTAAAGTGTCTTCAGCAGTCATTCCAGCTGGATCAGTAGCAATAATCTAATAAATTAAATAATTCAAAATTTATACAATTAATCAAAATAATTAAAATTTAAAATTCCATAATACTTATAATCCAAATCCTCAAAATAAATATATTAAAAAAAATAAATAAATTAAAAAATTTTTAAATAACCTTTATAGTAATAGGACTCTTTGTAATAAAACTGTTGTCTCTCAAAACCCCCAAATTCCCAAAAACTCTTCTATTTTCCTCGTCAAATTTCAATTCCTCTATCAACGCAGACCCATCCCCCATAGTCACATTATAACTCAAATCATCTTCATCAGGGTCCAAAAACGTCTTTTTTTAAAACACAAATTAAAAATCAGTATTTATTACTGGCATCGCCTATAATTAGTCGCTCAAAGGCAAATTTAAATAAGGAGACTCATTTGTTATAGTTAACGTAAAATTCTAAGTAATTTCCTTATAAGCGTCGTCAATTACCACCATAACTGATTAACTTCCTAAGTCTTTCACAGAGGGAGTCCCGTAAAAAGTCCTCGTTTTCGGGTTAAATTTCATCCAAACTTCAGAATCCAAAGCTTTAATTATTTAAATAATTTAATTAAATTAATATAATTATTATAAAATTCATTAATCTGCCTTTTTTTAAAAACCTTAAATTAATTAATAATATTAATATTATTACAAGTCGTCAACTTCACATATTCACTATCAACAACATTCTGCTCAAAATACCCAATAGGATAATCTCCTTCCTAAATCAAATTTCTCCTATTTTTCAAATTTTCCATATTTTTCATACCATTTTTCATAACTCTTCTTCTACTTTAACCTTCATTTTTCAAAACCTTTCTCGTATAATAAGCATTATAATTCAGCCCGCTCGAATCACTATCCTCAAAAGTATTCCCGTCAAACTAAAACTAAAAAGACTTCCCCACCTTCATAGTAACAATATTAGTCTTTATCAAAGAATTAATCTGCTCTTCCAAATCCTTAGCCTCCTCCGCCTGCTCCGGCGAAGCGTCCGTCAAATTTAACGCCAAAAAAACAGGCTCCGAAAATTTGTACCCGTCCGACCCAATAAGTCTTAAATTATATATAGTGTCCATAGATTCCACTGGCGGCACGCCCTTAAATTTCCGGTTTTTTTAAGTAAAACTTAGCCATTAATCTTCTAAAATTTGCCAATTTCCACTTTCGTCTAAATATTCCACCTAGTAAGAAATTTCGTCCTTGTCGTCGTCCACTATAGGAAACTCTTTTATCTCGAATTCTATAACTGAACCGATTCCTAGTCGACTCACTTAAGCGTCAAATTATTCTTGTAAAGTAGTTACACTTGGGTCTATGTACGGACCTTCGTTCGCCAAATCAATGTAAAACTCAAGCTACCCCAAAAAAAAAAAAATATCAATAATTTTTGTATAAATAATAAAGATTTATTAAAGAATTATTAAAAATTCTAAAAATTTAAAAGATTTGGTAGATTTTAAAATTTTAAAGATTTGGTAGATTTTAAAATTTTAAAGATTTAAAAACTTTGTCAAAATATTAAATAGTTAAGTAATAATAATAATTAAAAAAAAAAAAAAATTAATTTAAATTAAATTTTTATTTCATTATTTTAATTACATATTCGGAACTTTTCAAGCCATCAGTGCACCTAAACTTAATTAACACAAATTTATCCATCAAATCAACTCCCGCAGTCCCTTTAAAAGTAAGCGATTTTGGCGTAAAATAAATCCATTCGTCCACTAATTCGGCCCAATTATCCGCGTCGGACAAAGAATCTTTAACTTAATATAAAACTTCATAAGTCAAGTAATCGTCGTCAGCGTCGATAAAAGGAGCGTTAAAAAATGATAATTCTATACTTTTTCCAACTTGTGGATTCGGGTTTTAAGCGTCGAACTAAAATAAATAACAAAAATTAATAAAAATTTAAATTTTATTTATATTTATATAATTATTTCAAATAAACTTAAAGAAAATTAATTTATTTAAAAAAAATTATTAACATTTTTTTATTTTACCTATTCTTATACTGTATCTGTCATAAGAGGATTCACTATTGGCTAGTTATCAGTAAAATCTATAACGAAACTTTAAAGCTCAGAAGTTTTATAATTATCATTAACCTTAAAATAAAAAATTAAATTTTTTTGTTTCAATAAAATAAAGACTTTTTTATAATTTTAATTGAATTTATTTCTTTTTTTTTAAATTTAAATTAAATTTTTATTTCTTTTTTAAAATTAATAATTTAATAATTTATTTACCTAATAACCAATATACCATTTAGTATCTAGTTTATCTATGGAAGGAGTTCCTATCAGCATTTATTGGTCAGAACTAGGAGAAATCCATATTCCCGACAAAGGACTCCAAGAATCTCCCTCATTTTCCTTGTAAAAAATCTCGAAATTTAAAGTGTCTTCCAAATCGAAATCTTAAAATGGGCTTTTAACAATAACAAAAATCATTTGCATTTCTAAAAATAAATATGGCTTAGGGAACTAAGAATCAAACTAGAACTATAAATCCTTAACATCTGCATTTATTTCAGGATTATAGTTCGACAAATCTATATAAAAATACATCCCATCAGAAACCACAAACTAATCAGTCAAATTCATTCTTATAGTATAATTGGTGTCCATCAACGACTCAGGCGCAGTTCCCTAAATTAACAAATAAATAAGAAAATTAAAAAATTAATAAAAAATAAATAAGTAAATAAAACAAATTATCAAATAAATAAGAAAATAAATAAGCAAACAAAATAAATACAAAATATAAAATATTTATATATATAAATTAAAATTCAAAATATAAAATATTTATATATATATAAATTAAAATTCAAAATTTAAATTTTTTATTACCTCAAAATAAAGCCCATTCTAACTAAAATAAATCCACTAACTACTGTCCAAAACCTCCCAACTCCCCGTTCCAAACTCCATTTCCCCACTAGAATAATCATAACTTCCGTCCCAATAATAAACCAAATACTCCAAATCATTATCAACGTCCGGGTCAAAAAACGGATTTTCAGTTATATCGAACCTCAAATGCTGTCCCACCTAAGGATTCGGATTTTATTCATTAAATTGCACTTATAAAACTTTTTTCGTAGCGTCTATATAGGGCGCGTTATTAGAAAAATCCCACATGTAAACCAACTCTTCTTCTTCTTTTCCGTACTGTAAACCGTCGTAGCCGTAAACCCAAACGTAAAACGTCTTTTTATAGTAATCTTCGAAAGGTGCTGTCCCGTTCATTATTATGTAACTTTGGCTCTTAGTTGCCCCGTTTATAAAGTGCGGCTAAAGCCATCTGTTTTTATTTTATTTTAAATTAAAAAAATAAAAATTTAAAAAAAAAAAATAAACAAAAAAGGTTTTATTTATCAAAAATTTAATATGTAAAAAAAAATCTTTGTTACAAATCGCTTGTCCAAGATTTCCAGGAATCAGAGGCCTCCAATTTCCATTTAAAATTATACTATAAAGTATCCTTTGTATCTTTATCTGTAATAACTAGCTACGGAAATTTAAACGTGTAAAAGCTTGAAATTAATAAAAATATTAAATAAGTCAAAAATTCATTTAAATAAATTTAATAAACTAAAATTAATCCCTATTTTTTTTATTTACACATCCACGGCAGTCTTAGCATTCTAACCTTCAAATAAAGTTTATAAAGGCACAAAATTATCGTCAAAATGAGGCTTATCATTATCCAAATCCAAATAAAATTTATACCCCTTAGACATACACTTAGAATACCTTCCATTAACAGCGTACAATTTAACTTCATACACATTTTCCACCAAATCTTTATCCGGATTAAACTAAAAATACCCGCTTTTTGAGTTAAAATCTATCCATTTTTTTGGCAATTTTGTGTATATATAGTCGTCTTCATCTCCTTCATCCAATTTTATCGTAGCATAATAATACATAGAAGGATATCTGTATCTTTTTCTCCTTTTTTTATAATATTTTGGCTAATTTGACTTAAAAGTGTCTTTGTCAACTGTAAATTTCATCTCTGTATTTGCCTGTGGATTTGGGTGCACTTTGTCGAATTGGTCTTGTAAACTGGGCTCCTTTTTAGACCAGGTGGGAACTTTTACTTTTCTTGGACATTTCGACTATATTCAAAATTTAAAATTTAAATAAATTTAATTTAAAAAAAATAGGTTTTAAAAATACTCATTTTATAAAATTATTCATTTATTAAAAAGAAGCCTTAATATTTTTAGGAATTTTAAAACCTTATAAAAAATTAAACGGTATATATTTTATTGCTGATATATAAAATTAAATAAATATTAATTTTCACTTAAATATAGATAATAAAATTACACCTAGGATTTTAATTTGTTTGAATAAATATTCTATTTTATAAATTTCAATAAATTGTACTGATAATTTTATACTAAAAAATAATCTATAATAACTCTTTTTTTTTACAGTATGAACCGAAAAACTTAATTATCTTTTTTTAATTTTCAATCAATTTTAAAATAAACTTTTAAATTTAATTACAAACTTCATATTAAATCATAATAATTATATAAGAATTATATTCTCTTCCAAACTTTAATAAAATAAAAATAAAAAACCAAAAACCTAAAATATGTATTAGAAATTTAAAGTTTATAACTGTATAAATCAATTTTTAATTTAACTATGCTACATAATTAAGAGTGTATGATAAATTTCTTACAAATAGTAAAATAAAAGCAATTAATTATACAAAAGAAAAAAAAAAAAAACCTTAGAAAATCAAAGAACAACTTCAAAAAATAATTAAATACTAATATCACTAGAGTAAAAATAAAAATAATAATTAAAATAAACACATAAAATTTACCCCTAATCCTCTTCTATACAAATTAAATTCTTCTTAAAATTCTAAACTGTCTTCATCAAATAAATCGCCAAAACTTTCCAATTCTCCATCAAATTCTTCCCCATCCACTACAAAATTTTCTTATTAATCTAAAAAATAATCATCATATTCGCTATTTTCTAAACCATCAAAAATTTATTATTAATAATATTTATATTAATTCTAATTTTCTTCTATTTCATTATCATCCATAAATCCTTATTTCAAAACCTTAATATTATTCTATTTAAAATAATTATCTAAATTTTCAATCATATTTCCGTCTTACTTTTCCTATTCATCTCTCAAAAACTCTCTTATTTTTTAATAACTTTAACCAAAAACCTAGTCTATCAAAAAAAAAATATAAAAAAAAATAAAATCATTTTAAAACAAATACCCTTAAAAAATTTATACATTATATTATAATATATATTATTTTTATTATATTATATAATAATTTCTCATTCTTATTACTTATTTTATTCAAAAATAAAAGCTGAATTGTAAATATTAAAACCAGATTTATCCTTTTTGCTAAACCTGTCTTATATCTATTTTTTTTACTCATTTTTTATTTTTTAGTTTATTTGTTTTTTTTTT